>JAVSCE010014794.1:0-234825 GCA_032199065.1 Smutsia gigantea
TCCAAAACTACTAGAACTAATTCTTGAATTCAGCAAAGTTGTGGGATACAAAATTAACACACAGAAATCTGTTGCTTTCTTATACACTAATGATGAACTAACAGAAAGAGAAATCAGAAAAACAATTCCATTCACAATTGCATCAAAAAGAATAAAATACCTAGGAATAAACCTAACGAAGGAAGTGAAAGACCTGTACCCTGAAACTACAAGACATTCCTAAGAGAAATTAAAGAGGACACTAACAAATGGAAATGCATCCCATGCTCTTGGCTAGGAAGAATAAATATTGTCAAAATGGCTATACTACCTAAAGCAATCCACAGATTCAACGCAATCTCTATCAAAATACCAACAGCTTTCTTCAATGAACTGGAACAAATAATTCTAAAATTCATATGGAACCACAAAAGACCCCGAATAGCCAAAGCAATCCTGAGAAGGAGGAATAAAACAGGGGGAATTACGCTCCCTGACTTCAAGCTCTACTACAAAGCCACAGTAATCAAGACAATTTGGTATTGGCACAAAAACAGACCCATAGATCAGTGGAATAGAATAGAAAATCCAAACATCAACCCAAACACATACAGTCAATTAATATTTGATAAGGGAGCCTTGGATATACATTGGGGAGATGACGGCCTCTTCAGCAGCTGGTGTTGGAAAAACTGGACAGCTACATGTAAGACAATGAAACTGGACTACTGTCTAACCCCATACACAAAGGTAAACTCAAGGTGGATTAAAGACCTGAATGTAAGTCATGAAACTATAAAACTCTTAGAAAAAAATATAGGCAAAAAGCTATTGGACATAAACATGAGCGACTTCTTCATGAACATATCTCCCCGAGCAAGGGAAACAAAAGCAAAAATGAACAAGTGGGACTATATGAAGCTGAAAAGCTTCTGTACAGCAAAGGACACCATCAGTAGAACAAAATGACTTCCTACACTATGGGAGAATATATTCATAAATGACGTATCCGATAAGGGGTTGACATCCAAAATATATAAAGAACTCATGCACCTCAACAAACAAAAAGCAAATATCCAACTGAAAAATGGGCAGAGGACATGAATAGACACTTCTCTAAGAAAGAAATTCAGATGGCCAACAGGCACATGAAAAGATGCTCCACATCACTAATCATCAGAGAAATGCAGATTAAAACCACAATGAGATATCACCTCACACCAGTGAGGATGGCCAACATCCAAAGACAAACAACAACAAATGTTGGCAAGGATGTGCAGAAAAGGGAACCCTCCTACACTGCTGGTGGGACTGCAAATTAGTTCAACCATTGTGGAAAGCAGTATGGAGTTCCTCAAAAAAACTCAAAAAATAGAAATGCCATTTGACCAGAGATTCCCACTCCTAGGAATTTACCCTAAGAATGCAGCAGCCCAGTTTGAAAAGACAGATGCATCCCTATGTTTATCGCAGCACTATTTATAATAGCTAAAATATGGAAGCAACCTAAGTGTCCATCAGTAGATGAATGGATAAAGAAGAGGTACATATACACAATGGAATATTATTCAGCCATAAGAAGAAAACAAATCCTACCATTTGCAACAACATGGATGGAGCTAGGGTATTATGCTCAGTGAAATAAGCCAAGCCGAAAAAGACAAGTATCAAATGATTTCACTCATATGTGGAGTATAAGAACAAAGGAAAAAAAAAAAACAGAAGGAACAAAACAGCAGGAGCCTCACAGAACCCAAGAATGGACTAATAGTTACCGAAGGGAAAGGGACTGGGGAGGATGGGTGGGAAGGGAGGGGCAAGGGGTTAGAAGGGACATTACGATTAGCAGATGTAATTTTGGGGGGGGGGCACGGGGAGGGCTGTACAACCCAGACAGGACAAGTAGTGACTCTATGGCATCTCACTACGCTGATGGACAGTGACTGTAATGGGCTTGGTGGGGGGGACCTGATGAAGGGGGTAGTGTAATCACCATAATATTACTCATTTAATTGTACATTAATGATATCAAAATAAAATTATTAAAAAAAAAGAAATGGAAGAGCAGGAGCTGGTGGTTTCTGGGTGCCAATCCCATTCCAGTCTCCATGTCGGTGTCCACTCCCTCATCTCACCTGCTGTTTCCTTCTGTTTCCCAGATCAAAAAAAATAAAACATAAAAAATAAAAATTTTGCTTACCCTAAAAAAAAAAAACCACATAGCGAGAAGTGTGAGAGAAAGGACAGGCTAACACATTTAGGATAGAGTGCAAGTGGTGTGGAAAGGTCGTACTGCCTGACTACTCGTCCCTTTTTGACTCCTATGTTCTCCTAGCTGCTGGTGTGATTCTGAAGAAGTCAAGCAAAAGGAGCTTAACAAGGGTCAACACACTCACTTGCTACATCAGAGAAGCAGGTAAATATGGCTGATGTCTGCTGTGGCTTTCCACTCAGCCTACCGAACAGCAGTGGGTTTTATCTGAATTTCTAGAATGAAGCAAGTGTAAGGCCAGAGTGAGATCATGATGGGTGTTACCACTGGGCAGCCAATTTGTAGATGACATAGCTGTCAGCATAGAGATGACAAGAGCTATGATTTATTAGTTTTCCATTCCTTTCTATCTATAAGTGTCATTCATGTGTGTTCTATCATATGTTCCACTTACTTTGTGTATTTTAATGTCTTAGAGGTTAATAACTTATTCTATATTTAATAAATCTTGTGAATGCTATGTCTCTCCAGCTTCCTGCTTACTCATTATCTACAATTAATGCATTCTGTGAGTTTCATCTATATCCCATAAACTGCCTCCTTAATGATTGTGCTTAATCCTTCTTATGGGTTTCATTCATCCATTAATTTTGCTTGTTTTTTTCTGCTGCATAGTTGAATATTCTTCAGCAAAACAGCAAAAACACATTACACTGACACTTGACAATGATCTGAAAGATAAAGGATTTTAAGCCTATATTTCTTTAGTAGCCAATTTCAGGAATATACCTGTAATGTTTGGGAAATTATTTAGCTTGCTTCTATTCTTCTTCCTAACTCTAGTAGTTTAACAATGTTTAATTTATTAAAGACACTGGAAATTGCAGCTAAATAATTAATCTAATTTTATCTTGCATTCCTCTCAAAGTTTATTACTAGCATTCACATTTGATTTTGCTTCTGCAGATATAACGTATATTTAAACTTAGTGCTATACATGTTAACTGATTTTATTTAATTTTATTGAAATATAGTTGAAATACAATATTATAATGATTTCAGATGTATAACACAATGATTCAACAATTAGATATACTCTAAATGCTCACCACATTAAGTGCAGTTACCATCTGTCATCATACAAAGAAGACAGTATTACTGACTATATTTCTATGCTATACTTTCATTCCTGTGACTAATTTATCATTTGAAATTTGTATCTCTTTATTCCTTTCATGTGTGTTAACTGGTTTGAATACACCTGAAGAAAAGTACATCAACTCCTCTTGCGACCACTGGGTGTTGCTAACACCTGTTCATATGCTGTTAGTTTAGACTAACACATTGGAGCTAGTGAGCAACTTTTTGGAAGTGAACCTATTCTTCTGTAGAGGAGCTTCTGTATTTTCAGATGATATATTTATCTTTTAGGAAAGAAAAAAAATCAAAACTATTTGAACTATAAGATGATTTAATAATGTGACCTTTTCCAAAACAAATACACTAATATCTATTATTATAATCATAAAAATAACAGTATAAAATTCAACTTACCAAAGATTTATAGCATACTGGAATAAACTTAATAAATGGATGAGGAGATGCAAGTTTTCACTTATGCATAAAGACAGCAGAAAGAATTCAGAGATATGGCAAGGTATCAGAAAGTGTATATCATCCTGAAAAAGCTATTTTGGCTACATAATTTACTAAAAACAAAGGTAGATGAAAGTTTGGAATTCAAGAATGAGGAAGCCATGATGCCAAAGGACTGTGATGGACACATGAACCCAACTGCATCTCAAAAGGAGAGAACATGGTCAGTCAGGATACACAGTAACATAGGGCTCTGCACTGTTAGAAGTACATGTTCCAAGATAAGAACTGCAAAGAAAAGTCAAATTTAGCAGGTTAGTTGTTGGCATTGAAATTGTTAATTGGTTTTATATGTATTATAGAAGAAAGCAAATGAATAAATAACATTGATTTATCAGGAACCAAAGATCTGGGAAGATAACACAAATATGCCATGGAAAAAGGAAAAATCCTGTGGCAGATGATTTGAATTGGAGACGTAAGTACCAACTTATTTTTAAAAATTCATTTCACAGTTCAGTCCACTGAAAGCACCTGAAGTAATGACACCCCAGAAGCAATGAGCAAGTCTAGCATCTATAGCTTGGTCTCTAACACCATTCCCCAGTAAAAAGAAAAAGGGCTGATTCCAGGTATGGGATGGGGAGGCCAAGGTGAACCTAAAAACTTCTGTGCTATAAAAGAAAGAAAATGCTCACAAAGTAATGGGAAACATATTAAAAGGATACAGGAACTGGCTTAATGGGGTATTCCACTGACCAAATTTGGAATAATTCAAGCATCAAAATGAATAATAGTAACAAGGGTTCATAACGTATTCAGTAAGAAGTAATCCATGAATCTATTATGAGAGTCAAAAAAAGGTGAGAAGTCAGGGACAGAAACTCCTTTCTGCAGAAATATTCTAGCTAATAAAATGTGGGATACAATTAGAGAATTACTATTCTAAAATCATCAGCATACTAAATGAGGCAAGGATCAGCAATTACTTATAAAGAAATAAATGTACCTTTGAATGGACAGCTGACAGAAACTGCATCAACCATGTGGTCAAACTGAGCACTGTCACTATCGCCGCCGCCTGGCCTGGCGCACGGAGAGCATGTAGTGTCCCCCGTGCCGCCTGGCCTGGTGCAGGGAGAGCATGCAGTGTCCCCCGTGCCGGGTTCTCGTCTGAATCTGATCATGAGGAGATGAGCACATACACCCAGACTGTAGGGCACTTTAGAAGACAATATCCTAGACCCTTCAAAAGTGTAAACGCCAAGAAAGGCAAAACAGTCAGTGAAGGGAATCTGTTCAGCCTAGATTCTTCAGAGATACACACTGAATTTTTAGCGGTGAAGTACTATATCTGCACCTAACTTTCAAATGGCTTAATATCTATCTATCTATTATCTATCTATCTATCTATCATCTATTTATCTATCTATCTATCTATCTATCTATCTATCTATCTATCTATCATCTATCTATCATTTATCTATCATCTATCATCTATCTATCATCTGTCTATCATTTATCTATTTATCTATCATCTATCTACCTATCATCTATCTATCTATCTATCTATCTATCTATCTATCTATCTATCTATCATCTATCTATCTATCTATCTATCTAATCAAGAGAATGAGTAAATGCACCATAATTGTTGAATCTAGACGAAAGGTACATTGATTTTTCATTGTCCTATTTTTCCAATTTTCTTCAGGTTGAGAATTGGTTAAAATAAAATATTGAGGTGGAAGGGAAAGAAATATTCTTTGTTAGAAAGGGACAATACTTACTTGGTAGTTTTTTAAAAAACTAGACTCTGAAATAATAATAATCCCTGTATTTAAATTTTGGCTAATTTAAATTTACTACCTATGTGACTTTAGCCAAACTACTAAGGCATTAAGTCTTTACTAAGTGAGTAATATAAGGCAAATATAGTCAAAGAGGACATATTTTGTTCTCTTATATCCCTGCCAGTGTTGATAACATAGAAAATACCAAATAACTGCTTATTTATTAATCCTTAATATAATGATACAGGATTTTGGAGGTGAGGGCAAAATGGGCTGGACTACTTGGCAATTCTAGGCTTTGTTCACAGCCTTTCCCTTTATTATAGTGCCTAAGAGTAAATGACAATAAATATCAATGTCAAGGATTTTCAGTTTCCATTTTAATCATAATCTTCTTATTTTCAGATCTTTATTACTTAGAATGGGTAGGACAAAAACAAACAAGAAATAACAATTGTTGGTGAGAGTGTGGAGAAAAGGGAAACTTGTACACTGTTAGTGGGAATATAATATAACCCCACAATTCCACTTCTAGAAATTTACTCAAGGAAAACAAAATCACTAATTCGAAAAGATATATGCACCCTTATGTTTATTGCCACATTATTTACAATGGCCAAGATATGGAAGCAACCAAAGCATCCATCAGCATAAAACGGTAAAGATGCAGTACATATACACGAAGGAGTATTATTCAGGCATTAAAGAAAAGAAATCCTGCCATTTGCAACAATATGGATGGACCTAAATGGTATTACACTAAGTGAAATAAGCCAGGTGGAGAAAGACAAATACCATATGATTTCACTTATCTGTGGAATCTAAAAAAAACAAAGAAGACAGCAGTAGACTAGTAACACTGAGAAGTGATTGGTGGTTACCATGGGGGAGGAGTTGGATGTTGGATTTGGGGGGAGGGGGAGGGAGATAAGTGTCCATTGATGGATGAATGGATTAAAAAAAGAGTATACATGTACATGTACATACACACACACACACACACACACACACACAATGGAATATTGCTAAGCCGTAAAAAAAAAAGAAAGCTTGCCATTTGCAATAACATGGATGGACCTAGAGTGCATTATGCTAAGTGAAATAAGTCAGAGAAAGACAAATACTGTATGATTTCACTTAGAAGTGAAATCTAAAAAGACCAAACAAACAAACAAAACAGAAATAGACTCATAAACACAGAGAGCAGGTTGGTGGTTTCCACAAAGGAAGGGAGTTGGGGGGTTGGGTGAATAGGTGAAGGGGATAAAGAGAGAGAAAATTCAAGTGATAAAATAAGTCATGAAGATGGAAGTATAGTATAAGGAATATAGCCAATAATATTTCAGTTTATTTGTGTGTTGACAGATAACTACACCTATTGAGGTGAGCATTTAGTAATGTATATAATTGTTGAATTACTTGTACATCTGAAACCAATATAATATTGAATATCAACTGTATTTCAATAAAACTATTTAAAGAAGAGAGATTCACCAAATACCCATTGCATGGTAGGAACTGTGTTAGGAATGTTAAAAAAATATTACTTAGGATTTAACACAAATGTATTAGTTCTGTTTATTTTAGTTGTGACAGAAGGCTCTCTGAAGTAGCTCAGATAGAGAGATTTATTGAAGGTAAGGGCTGAAGAGCTAAAAACCATAAGATGTGTAAAGACATGACTGGGTCTTAGGAACGACTGGAACCAGGGGTGTGAATGCTGAGGGTGTCTTTTATTATATCTCTCACCTTTGTATTTCTCTACTGTTACTTTCATCACTTCTAATGGCCAATCATGCTTCTCTGCAGAACATGATCCTCACGATCACTAAAAACTATTGAGTTTCTCATTGTGTAGCTTCCACCACTAGAGACAGACCAACTCACTACTGGATTCAGCGCAAAAGGCCTGAGGAAGGAATCTGGCCATTTTGGATCAGGTGCCCATTTTTGAACTAATTCACTGTGGTCCTGAGTCTGAGGTGGGTGGGTAGTGTCCTGTGAGATCGTCACTGCTTTTCTCTGGAACACCTGGTTGGAAGTGGGGAGGGAGCAGTTCCAGGAGAAGTGGATGCTGGCCAGACAGTGGTGCCGATGTCCACAACACCAGAATCTCAGCTTTTAAGTTTATTCTAATGTTGATCACCAACAAATAAAGGATAAAATTCAAATTTGTATTAAATAAGGACCTTACTAATGCATCTTTTTTCAGAAAAACTAAAATCTTGGGAATCTGAAAAACTCATTGAATTTCCAGAGTAAAGGTAAAAACCAAGGGCATCAAGCTAGCTAAAAAGTAAGCAAAATAAAGGAAGGGCTCAAAGAAACAATGGGAATATGTTAAAAAAAAAAAGACACAGGACTAGTTTGAACAGAGTTCCAGACAGCCCAGCTAGGGACAAAAAAAAAAAGTAAGCAAAGTAATTATTCTGTTTTTCATAAATGGGGTATGGTGTGGGTGCTTCTAGGGTGGAGAGAGAAGGTAGTATAATAGAATTATGCGTCTGGGTTTGAGACTTTAGAGGAAAAATACACTGTGACATCATTATGACTAAGAAAACTGCAAGTCACATAGTGAAGAGGTTAAGAGAGGTTAAACTGACAAGTTACCACTTAACACTGTCTCTTTAAATACCAGCTAGCTAATTCAAATCCACAGCCACAATATTTGTTTTTGAACTATACTTGACTCCTATAACTGAATCTCTTTAACTCCTATATACCTGGAATTTTACCAAAAACTTCTGGGAATTTTTTCCCCTATTATTAGCATTCTTAGCCAGTGAACACTTTTACAACAAACAAATAAAAACAGAATTTCCCTTTGAAGTTCTTCATAGAGTGTTTAGCACCCCACACCTAGGGCATCCCTTGGATGATAGCAAAAAGCAAAAAAAAAAATAATGTGACACAGGCATACAGTACTTTCAAAAAGTAGTTGAGGGTAATTGTCCAATTATGAGGGAGTGGAGTTGTGGGGAGCAGAAGCAGCCAATTTGCTCTGGCGAGTAGGTGGTGCTGGGTATCAGGTGCCGTCGGCGTGGCGTGTCGCCGTTGGTTCGGCTGCAAGATCGCCTGCCAGGGACTTGGGTGCACTTAGACGACTATTTGTACTGCTTTAAACAACTCTGCACACAGTGAATAGATTCAGTGTTATCTCCAGTTTGGTTCACAGTGAGATAATAGGAGGGTGAAAGGGTAATAGAAAAGAACAAAAATGTCCAAAAGGCATGCATTAGGAAGCCACTTTCATAAAATAATGAATGGTTTCAGATATAGGCAATGATTAACAGCTCTAGAGCGGAGGTCTTGATTGCCAGAGCCAGTGTTTCTGTCTAAACGTGATACATTGCACTATAAAAGGAAGCTGCAAGAATTCAGTGCACTTACAGATGTCGTAACGTTGGATCTAGAACCCTCTGAGATGTATAGCAAGAATATGTTCTTGTGGAAATTAGAATTGTAAAAACATTGTTTTATTTGCTGAAAATGACCAAGAAAAAGAGCAAATTTACAATAAATAGAAGCTTACTATTCCTGGCCTGGTGTCTTACATGGTATTTGTAAAATGTACTATGTTTTTAATTAAGAAAAAAATGAAAAAGTGCCTTTGGCAACTTTTTAATCACACTCAACCTTAGGTTAATAGGTTGTGAAAATCCTTAAACATCTCAATCATGGTAGATACAGTATATGAATTAGATACTCAAAATATATATATTTGATTCAATAATAGATGTTTTTACCACTTATATACAGTTCCTAGTGGAATTCCTCATAATCTGGTGTTATGTGGAAAATTCACAAGCCAGCCTTACCTGAGCTGAGCTCAGGGGACTGGGGAGCTCGGGACAGTTAACTCTGAGGAAGCCCAAGTGCTGGCTGTACCTGATGTTTGTTACTTGGTTGTATATGTTCAAGTTGGCCACAGAGTTCTGTTTGTTTTATTTACTTCTCTTAGTGACATGGTGAGACCATCTTCTAGCATATGGAAACATTTCTGCGTGGTAAGAGAGAAAGAATGAGACTTCAAAATATTGTCATATGGAATACAGAATTCCAATGTAGCATTCTAGATAATATTTCATATAGCAGAAGTGATAATGAAGTTTGAATCTCTTCCCCTTTTCTTCTCAAATCTGTTTCTAAAACACAAAAGTGCTTTGGGAAGTCATGTGACTCAGTAGGGTACACTTGAAAATCTTGATTCTTCTCCTTTATAGTCTTGTTCTGCTTCTCATATTCTAGAAAAATTCAGTAAGAAAGAATTCCTGAATTCCATAAAGTTCTGCAGCATGAGCTTCTGTTTATTAAAAAAGAAAGAAAGAAATGCAGGTAGTAGTTTTATACTGCCTGATAAGGTTTATTTTGAATGTTAATATAACAAATACGATAATTTTTTGATCAAACCAATTTCTACATAATATAGGTAATAATCATAATGGAACAGAGTTATCTTAGATCTTGAAAATATGCTTACTTTTTGCATTATTTTAATATTCCCACTAGGTATTTTTTCCTTTTTTTTTTCTTTACCCTTTGAAGGAAAGAACAAAAAATGGAAAACAAGTTTTTGCTCCTCATGGCTTTACAGTTTCCAGAAATGTCCAACTTCTGCTTAAGATGTCACTCATGTTGATTGCAATTTTCTGTGAGACTTGGAATTTTCCATAGTAATGAAAACTTGGCAAGTTGGTAATTTTTGAGATTCTGGGTGAAAAGATTTATATTCACTTGTGTGAGAGCATTGTGCCCATTTTACAACTGTTTCAATTATATAATCTTTAAGCATCTAATTCAAGTTTCTTTTACAGCACTTATTTTTGGCAGGGAGTCATGTAGGTTAACATCTCTGAGTAGCCCCTATTACTTGCACAGTACTCATTTGAAACTTTTGTGTTCAGACAGCCTTTAAAAACTATGTTGCATAGCAATGAAAATCATTGTTTTACTGAAACACTTTGGCCCTTATATCTCTAGTGGGGGAAATAAAAGCTCCATCCTGTTTTTAATTAGTGTTTGGCCATGAGATGCATGACTATAAAAATGCTTATTTTATTGTATCATATAAAATTTGTGCTGTCACATTTGTGAATGCAGGCATAGTGGTGGGCTTTGGTAGGTGTATGGAAATAAAACAACTCAGCTTCTTAAGTCTATGTCAGTGAAAATGAGGAAAACTCTACAAAGATAAATTGAGAACTTGCTCAACCAATACAGATTGAGAGAAAAAATCATGTGGACCACATATGGAGTTTTAGTAAAAACAAAAAAAAAGGGAATATTGAGAGTATAAAATTTTGCACAGCTCCCCCCAACTTTCCATTGTGAAATATTCAATAGGGTGATTTCTTCAGATTTGTGGCTAATAGGTACAATCTAACAAACTACATGCTACATAATTTTGAAATACAAGTCTTGCCAGAAAGAAAGATATAATCAGCCCCTAGCCATAGGATACTATTTTCATCAATAAAGAGAAAATAATCAGTGAAGCAACCAGTTGGTTGAAACGAGGCAATAGGGAGGGAATAATTATCAGTTCGTAATCGCTGTGACCATTACGCTCATCTACAGTCTCCTCCTGAGTGAGGCTTCTGCACCTGGCACTTGTGTGTGCTTGCAGCTGAGAGGGGACACAGAGGGCCAGGCCACAATGGCCTGCTTCCCGGCCCTCCAAGCAGCTCGCCAACTCAATGGCTGCAGATGTTTGTGAAGAATGATCACTCTTAGGTACCTCGTTTAGTCGTAATCCGGGAGTCCTTGTTGCAGGCAGCAGCTTGAGCTCTTTAACATAAAGGCCAGACCTGAATTAAGGGCCTTGGGAAACCTTTGATACACCGGGCCTTAGAAGTTCTAAGCAGATTGTGAGAATCATTTACAACAAAGGGTCGAGTTAATTTTTAAAGTTTTTTTTAAATATTAAATCTATGTTTTGCTGCTTCTGATGAGTTTCTATAAATTGATAAGCTTGTCCTATGTAGTTTCTGAATTTTAAACACACGTGCACAAGCTAGCTAGGCTATAACTGGTTCTTATTAAAGTATTAAAAGGGAATGCTAAAAGAGGGGCTTAAAATCAGGTGCATTCAATAAAACTCTGTATGAGTTGGCACAGAGGCAGTTGCATATGTTTTTGAGTTGAGCTAGTGCTGGAAGTTTATCACCTGTAGTATCTATGGTTAAATGTTATTTTGCTTCAATATAAGTACCATTTACAATTTTTATCTACTATCATTAGAGTGTATACATAGTTGATAAATTAACTTGATGTTCAGAGGCAAGCAATACACCCTTCAGATTTACTGTATTTTAATAGTGATTAATGCTTGTTGATTAGCCATGACTTTCAGGAGAAGGAAAAGGAGTTCAAAGAGTACTCCTTAGGGCAGAGTAAGTGCTCCATTTAAACTAATAGATTAAACATGTTTTTCACCATTATCAATATTGTCCAACTGAGACAAGAAACAATCCTCAAACACAAGTTTAAGGGCCAAATAATTGCTCTCTCCTTACAATTCTAACTGAAAGGAAATATTTTCTTCATAGTTCATGGAATGTTTTTGAAATTTGGCATAAACTGGAATCACTGACCCTTTATTTTATTCCTTTTAATGCAATCTTTCTCTGGAAAAACACTTGTACTCACTCCCTGGAATTTGTTAACACTATTTAGATGAGCCAGAAGGTGTTGCCAAGGGGCAACCGGGGCTGTGTGATATGTCAAGGTTCAAAGAGCAGGATCTTAGTTTCATCAACACACATACTCCATCCCCAGGATCAACACAACAGCACATATTGTGAGATGTGTTCTAGGCAAAGCTCAGATAATTTTTATTCAACATAGTATGAATTCTGTATAGGGTGTGCTCTCTCACTTTCTAGAGAAACTAGTTATCTAAATTCGATGCCTTCCTAAGCAAACAGGATATCTGAGATCCACTGCATATGAATTCTGTACTGTAAATACTGTTTTTTAAAGCCAGCAACCTCCCTCCTTCTACATTTTTTTGAGAGAGGGTAGCTACGAGGTTCTTTTCCGGTATAGCGGTGACAGTATGCTAGCAACATGTTCCCAGACACATAGTTCTCACGTCCATTCTGAAATAATGAAATTGAACTAGATCTCAAAACTGTGCTCATTGTTTGGAAAAGATTGTTATGAGGTTTTAATTAGAAGTTATGCACACTGAGAGATTTATGGCTCTAAATTTCCCTGTACACATGTTTTTCATTATAATGGCAGTGAACCAATAATTTTACATGATTCCCCTGGCCACTCCTCCCTCCACCCTCTGTGAAATTGAAATCATATTAGAGGTGACCCTGGTTTTTGAAAGAAAAGTGGACATTTATGGATTTTCTGGAAACAGGAATCCTTCTGTTTAAGAAGTAAGCCAGACATACCACAGAAAAAGATTAGCTAAATTATTCTTTGCCATGTTAAGTGTGGGGGAATAAAAACTCTCTGAAGCTAAGACTTGTTCTTACAGTAATCCTTTTTTTATTAGAAATGAATATTTTCTATGAAGAATATCTTAATCAACTTGAGGTTGGGGTGGCAGTCACAGACTGATTAATGTGCTCCAGTGACTTGGCCACCACATTACATATTGTCACATCCAAGCTCTGCACAAAAATAGCCATTGCCCTCTGTGAAACACCCCCTTCCCCCATGAATTGCTACAGTATAATGGGCCTATGTTATGAAATAACTCTTGTTTTTCCTTGGTGGAAATTATGAATATTATGTATGGTTAAGCAATCTTCATATTAGAGGCTGTAATTCCAAAATCTCCCTTGGTTCCCTAGGGTGACTGCCTGAATCCATCACCTTCAATGCCAGGAGGAGATGGGTGAAAATGACACTTGAACTTTTTTGAGCAAAAGGAATTTTTACATGAAAAATATTTTCTGTATTTCCATATCATAGTTATTATGCTTTCCATAGCCATGGGTTGAGAAAATCAATTTTGCCAAAACTGATATGAATGAATTAAGTAGCACTTTAAAATAAACTGATCATTAGAATAGTATCTACATATATTTGAGACAAGAGAAAAGCTGTTTGCAATCTATCATTTATTTAAGTCTAAAAATGTGATGGACCTATACATATTCACAAACTTCTCTGATTTGGCCTCAGCAAGGATTAGTGACCACAAATTTGAAACCATTGTTTTAAAATTATATTTATATAGTCAAGATCCATTTTATAACAAGTATAATAACAATTCTTCCAGGGCCCTGAGAACATGTCTGTGGACTTCTGGAACTTTAGAGAAGAAATAGCATCTGAAAGCTAGAAATACCACAGAAAAAGATTAGCTAAATTATTCTTTGTCATGTAAGAATGGGAAAATGAATTGTGGACCCTTCAGGTTAAACATATATATATATCCAGATTGAATACTAGTCACAGACCATGACAATCATTTTAGCTTTCAAAATGGACTTTGAATTTAGAATATTTCTCAGATGAGGAACAGAATGGGGGGGGGTGTCAAAAAATTAGTAGGTACTAGTACCTACAATGTGCTGGGCAATGTTTCAGGCAACACATTTGTCCTACTGACCCTTCAAAATCATCCTATAATGTAGTTGTAACTATGCCCCAAATGTAGCCAAACAAGGGTGGTGAGGTAGAAGCTGCTGTGGAGACAATGTGCTGGACACATAAGCTCCTGGGTGGAATTTCCCCTCTGAACCAAAGGCAGCAGGAAGCTTTGGCTTAGATTTTAATTTAGAATAATAGGTGAAGAATCCCAGCATCAGTGAAGGGTGGGTGCCTTAGCAAGCACACAGCGGTTGTGCTGCAGACAGCACACACAGTACAGAGAGAACTGGGCCAAGGGAAAGAGTTTCTGAGGACCAAGGTGACACAGACTTACAGGAGGAATGGAAGGGACAGTTGCAAGTACTCTGGAGACCAGGAAGGGATCTTTCAGATTTCCACAGGACATGGCCAGGAGTCCCACATAGGGACTGAAAATGCACATCTGACATGTATTACAAATGCAGTAAGTTGTTTGTTTTCTTAATGGACAAATGGTTGTTCTAGTAACTATTGCCGCGTTATAAATGCTCCTTAAACTTAGTGGCATAAAACAATCATTTCATTAAGTTCATGGATTATGAGGATTAAGAATTTGCACAGGTCATGGGGGAGTTGGCTTGTCAAAGTTTGGATGATTTAAGGGATGGAGTCTGGAATCATCTGGAAGTGTCTTCACTTCCCTACCTGGAAATGTTTGGTGGCCAGGACGTCACCTGGGGCTGCCCACCGGAGCACTCCGCCTCACCTCTGCATGTGGTGCCTCTAAGTGGGCCACTTTAGGCTGTCTCGCAATAGGACTTCCATGAGCAAGCAACCCAAGAGACCCCAGAAAAGGCTCTGTCACATTTTATGACCTAGCCCCCAAGTCACATGACACCACTTCCACCCTAATCACAGATTCAAAGGGAGGGGACATAGACCCAACCTGGGAGAAGAGTCAGAATCACACTGTAAGAAGAGCATGTAGAGTGGGAAGCATTATCACAGGCATTGTTGGAAAATAATCCACCACAATGGTACTAGTTCCTGGTGCTAGGGAGCGAGTGAGACAGGAATCTCTAAACTTGGTCTGGACAGGTCTGAAGCACAGGGGAAGAGTCGTTGGACTGAGGGGAAAAGTCACCGTCTTTATCCAAGTCATTGCTGCCAGTTTCAATGCTGATGCTAGCCTGCTGTGCTTCAGGCTGGCGGCGAGTCTGAGCAGCCCAGCCCAAAATCTGGGATCAAGAAGAGAAGTTTCTAGCTGAGAGGCATTATTAGGTATTGGCTGACAAAGTTTCGGGTATTAGAGAATAGGGACAGTGATAAAGCAGACTTATTAAGAGCCTAGAGCCTTGTCTCTTTCTCTCACCTGTCATAAGGATAAGACACACTAATATTTTCAAGATTCATGTGTCTAATTTTGAAACAGCAAATAAATGTGAGGCTGGGAGGCTGTTCTATTCAATCATTCTTTAATGGATTAATTAATCCTAATAAACATTTGAGGGCAACTATGTGCCAACTTGGGGGGAGGAGGTGAATGAACCTCAAGAAAAAGTAGAGCTGGAGGCTAAACGGAGAGGTGAAGCTGCTGAATCCCAAGGCCCAGGGGACTAAGGAGAGAAAGCCAAGCCTCACGTAAGGTCAGAACGCTAGAGGCTCAACTAGCATGAGGCCCAATGCCCGCCTTATTTATGGTCGAGCCAGAACAAGCAGTCGAGGCTCGCAGAAAAGCAAAGATAGGCCAGGTCCCACTTGGCTGAAGGTTTTTGGGCTGCAACTCAAATTAGTTCCTCTGCAAACATTTTCAATCAAATGATGTGATTCATAGTAAAATATCCTCTCAGGGCCTTTGCCCCTCATTTTTTTCTCTATGTTTTAAAATGTCTATTTAAAGATTTATTTTGAACTATCTTACTCCAAAGGCTCAACGTTTTTTATTCTTTGCATGTCTGTCTTTTTCCGTATTCTTAAATATTTTATTGTTGGTGTAAACACCACAGTATGGAAACATTCCACCAAAGCTCAGCTTTCCCTTGGCTGCTTCTCCAGTAAATGAGTGATCTAAGCATTGTGTTTGTCTTCCTGACAGCTGTCTTCCTTTCAGCTCTTTTACTACTTATTAGTATACTATGGGAGGGGTGCAGAATCAAAAATGAAACCCAAAACACTTACTTTGTGACTTATTCATTATAAATCCCACTAAAATGATCAAAGAAAGGAGATTTTAAATGCTAGTTAAATGGTTTTCTCCCAATTACCTGCAGACTTCATTTATCCATGTTGCCTTGTTCTAGCTCTCCACAGAAATAAACAAGATTCATTTGTAATAGATGTAAAATTGCAAATCATGCCTTTTACGTAAGATTTCTCATTTCATGCAATCCAGCCTCTTTTCAGAGTCTCTTCATGTAGACTCTGTATGTCACTTAGGTTTGTGAATCGTATGCTCAGATGCTCTTGTTAAGTTGGAGGCAAGGCAACACCTGTATTCCCACTGTTCCTGCTGTCGTCTCTCAGCTGACACTGTGCAGTGCCGGCGTTTCTCCAGCAGCTTCCTGATTGTGGCTCCAGAGCTGCTGGTCTTTCAGGCTGCTTCTTGATCGGAGAGCACAGCTTCTCCCTTTGTGGCTTAATTCTGAGGGATGTCTGTCTATCTAGACCTAGGTTTCTTTAGCTGTTCTGACAATTCCATAAGCTATTTCATAACCATTAATAGATTTTTCAATGAACCTTTAATAAGCCAGCTACAGCACATTCTGTTCTTTGAAACAGACCCCTGACTGAAATAAGTAGGAAGCTTGGCTGACCAAGTTAGAGAAGTAAGCGTCTTATGGTATCCTGGATATACAATGGTATCAGCATAATATTATACCTGGTACTCAGAAAACTGGCTTCAGTGCTAGTTTTTTTTTCTTTTTAATATCAGCCTATATATACATCAGTCTAGAGAGGCTCATAATCCTTTAGAATATATGATGGGGTTGACTCCAAGGACCTATTCTACTCCAAAGTAAAAGAAAACTGAAGTTGTTTTCAGGTAACAGTGTGGCCTATATTTCTTGATCTCCCTTGGACATAGGCTTGGACGTGAGACTGAGTCCCATACAATGAGATGTAAATGGAAGTTGTTTTCTGTGTCCTCTGGGTAATCGTTTTAAAAAGATAACTTTCTTCAGTAACCTGTAAGAGTAGAGCCAGCAGCATATGCTAACAGATATGATGCAGAGTGTGAGAAAAGAATAAGAATGAAGGATTTTGGGTCCTTCATTGGATCAGACCTACTACATGGATTTTGGTCCGACCCACCACAAGAATATATATGTTATCAAGTGAAATGGGGAAGGCTGTGGGCGGAGGCTTGGGGAAACGTAAGTTCAGTTTTGGACGTGTTAAGTTAGAGACATATATTTGAGATCCAGGGGGAGATATCAAGTCGGCAATTCGATATACAAGCCTGGAGGTTGGTAGAGAGGTCTGGAACGGCGAGGTATGTTTGAGTCTTTGGCATATAGATAGTATTTAAAGGTAAGAATCGAATGAGGTCATCGTAAGATCGAGCAGGAAGACGACAGGGAGCAGCAAGGACTGAGCGGTAGGTTCTGCAGCATCGAGGTCAGGAGGTGGAGGGAAAGCTAGGAAGGGAGACAAACAGTGCAGAAAACAGTAAGACGAGAGGAAAGCCAAGAGAATTCAGTATCCTTGAAGCCCAGTAGAGAGGGGTGGAACAAATGATCGTTTGGGTCAAATGTTGCTGATAGGTTCGTAAGGTGAGGACTGAGAATTGGCTGTTGGATTTACCAGTGCAGAGGTGATATTCAAGAATAATTTTGGTAGAATGGTGGGGATAAAACCCTGATTGGAGTTATCTTACTTTATAAGGACCCCCAACCCTACCTCATATGCTTGTCCACTAACATGTGTCTAAAACTTGGGAGGAGGGTATAAGTCAGTAATTCCTGTCTCTTTTTCCTCCCCCTTCTCTTCCTTCTTTCTCTGGCATTGTATTTACTTGCTATGGTTCTTTTTCTACGGCACTCTGTTATTGCATGGGACAGTCTGTCTGTTTCCCAGGGTTTTCTCTCTTTTTGACGAACTCAATCCTACTAGGTAAACACTTTTGCTATGTCCTCTTAAATTGGAGAATCTAGGATTCAAAACCTTGCCCAAGGCTACACAGCTAGGAAGAAACAGAGCTAACATTTGAACCCAGGCAGTTTGGCTCCAGGGTCCATGCTGCTAAACTCTACTGTCAGAAATTCCTCTGAATAGGATATTTTCCCAATTATCAGAGGAGATGAGAGTTTAGCAGGGAATGCAGCATAGTAAACAGATAAACACAATGCAGTTGGACAAGAGAATTTAGGCAAGAACCCCTAAATAAGTCTTGAGTGTTCTACATGGCCTTCCTCAAGAAGGAGGGGCTGACCTGGGTCATGAAGGGCAAGTAAACCTTAGTCAGTTAAGAGAGGGTCATGAAGGAGGTACATTCCAGTAAGAACAGTCAGTGGTGCAAAGGTCCAGGCATGTGAAAGAATATGGCACATTCAAACAACGGTCTTCTCTTAGGTTTCATAAACTCTTTTAAAGATTCTGGTTTTTATCTTGAAGGTAATTGGGAGTCATTAAAGGATTTAAATAGGAAAATGATGTGTCCAGATTTGTATATCAAAAAGTTCACTCTAAAGCTCTGCTTTGGATAGAATGTAGTAGTTTACTGCAGCCTGCTGTTTCTCTTACATCAGCTAGGGGAACCACACAAATATAAAAATGGTTCTAAAGACAGCAGAGAACCGAAGAGGAAACAGAATAGATGAATTGGCATTCTTGAGATAGGGAATCCTACGGCAATTAGCTGAAGATGGCTAGGCATTTTCTTTTGAAGGAGCATTTGCTAATTCTGGGTTCACTGGGCTTGGCCTATGCATAAGAATACTGTCTAGCAGAGGCTGAGAGATTTTAGCCTTTGCCAGTCATTTGGGGATGGTGTGACAGCTGAGAACGAAGAGTGACTTCTCTCAGTCCACATGCCTACAACTGTGGCCGAGCAGCTATGCAATCTGAGTATTCCAAGTCTCAGGAAGAAGAAAGTAATATTTTAAATTCTTCTAAGTGGAATTAAACTACAACTGATTATGATGATGGGGAAGGAGAGGTGAGCAGATATGGACGAGAAGACCACAGTGGCAGTGAAGGCCTGAAACCCACATGCTGTGGGGGAGGTGTTATCCTAGACAGAAGGGCAGGAACCAACTTGACGAAATGGGGCCTATTTACCCTTTCTTCCCCCAAAAGAAAACTGGAAATGGCTGTTACTATGGAAGGTTATCAACTGACATTCTACATCTCTTGATGAAAGAAATGCTTTCCCAAAACTGTTGTGGTCTTTTAAGGGTCAAAATCAAGTAGTAAAGTAGTAGCAGATTAGATAAGCTATTTAATGAAGAATTAAGATGTTGTTTTCTGTAATCTTCAATTTATGAATCCTCAATAATGTACTATTGCTTAACATAAAATAAGGCATTACTGGCCCATTGTGGGAGGACCTTGGTTAGCTGTAGTTTTCAAATGTGGTAGTGAGTTTATTCTAAGCCATCCATGCTGAATCAGTGCAGACTGAGATTAAAAATCACTTTTGTAAAACAGATATCCAGGACAGGAGTCCTGCCAAAGTGATGGAACATTATTAATCTTACTGGTTTGAGCAGTCTATACCTATGAATTTGCCTTCAGATTATGCTCACAAAGGTGAAAAGCTCAGAATCATCATGAGAGTGATAACAAAATGCTTATAAAGGCTGGTTCAGAATATTTACAGATTTTTGAAAACATCTTTTACTAGAACGCTAATGTGAACTTTTAAGCTTTTAATTGCCTTCATAATTCTCTCTCCAGCACCCAAGTCAATGCTCCGTATGAAATTCTTTCGAGTCGTATGCTTTTTTGAGTGGGAGGGTGGCTAAGGGGTCAACTTAATTTATTTATAAACAAACCACTTTATGGAGATATAATCACATACCACACCATCCACATATTTCAAGTGTACAATTCAGTGATTTTTTAGTATATTCAGAGTTGTGAAACCATCACCATCATCAATTTTAGAACTAGAAACCCCATATACCCATTAGCAATCACTCCCCATTCCTTCCTCTTCACCTATCTTTGCCAACTATTAATCTACTTTCTGTCTTTTTGGATTTGCCTGAAATGGATTCATATAATATGTAATCTTCTATGTCTGGTTTCTTTCACTGAACACTGTGTAGTCAAGGTTCATCCATTTGTAGCATCTATCAGTATTTCATTCCTTCTTATTGCTAAATATTTCATTGTATGAATAATATACCACATTATATTTATCAGTTCATCATTTGCTAGGTATTTGGGTTGATTCTACTTTTTGGCTATTATGAACAAGTACGTACAAGTTACTGTGCAGACATATAGTTTCATTTCTCATGAATTTGTAGCTAGGAGTGGAATTGATGGATCATATGGTAACTCTGTGTTTAGCATTTTAAGGAACTGCCAAACTATTTTCCAAAGGGCTGCACCATTTTAATCCTCTCCAAGTTACTCTGCTTATAAAATGATCAGCCCTCAGCACTTCACTTTTACGAAGTGAAATGGAAACCAGAAAACAACGACATTTTGGCTTCTGAAGGAAAAAATGTTTCTCTCCTTTATACTGTGAAAAATTACAGAATAAAGAAATCAGAACGATATCTCACTGGGATCTTTGAAAGCAGCCATGTCAAATGTGAACATAGCCAGAAAGGCTGTCAAATCGGCTGCCCAGTGTTAGTTGCACTTCCTGTTGCAACTGTTAAAATCTAATCACAGAGGAGAAAGGGATGGTGAAAATACTCCCATTTGGCACATATCACCACTGAAAGACTTTTTTTTTTAATTGAGGCATAACTGATGTACAACATTATATTAATTTCAGGTGTACAACACAATGACTTGATATATGTATACAGTACACAGTGATCACCACAATTAAGTTTAGTTAACATCCATAACCATACATGGTTACAAAATTGTTTTTCATGTGGTGAGAACTTTTAAGATCTCCTTTCTTAGCAACTTTCAAATATATATACAATACAGTATTGTTAACTATAAGTCACTCTGCTGTATATTACATCCCAGTGACTTACTTATTTTACAACTGGAAGCTATGTTTTGAAACTGTTCACCCATCCCCCTTGCCCCAATTCCCCGCCTCTGGTCTGGCAACCACCAATATGTCCTCCATACCTATAAGCTCAGTGTTTTGTTTTGTTTTCAGACTCCACATATAAGTGAAATCATAGGGAATTTGTCTTCCTTTGTCTGACTTAGTTTACTTAGCACTGTACCGTCAAGGACCATTAATGTTATAAATGGCATGCTTTCATTATTTTTTATGGCCGAATAATAGTCCATTGTGAATAATATCCATATATATAACATCATCTTTCTCTATTCATCCATTGATAGACACTTACATTGTTTCCATATGTAGGCTATTGTAAATATGCTGCAGTGAATATGGGGATGGATAAATCTTTTCAAGTTAGCATTATTGTTTTCTTCAGAAAAACACCCAAAAGTGGAATTGCTGGATCATGTGGTATTTCTGTTTTTAATTTCTGAGGAACCTCCATACTGTTTTCCATAGAAGCTGCATCAATTCACATCCCCACCAACAGTGTAATGGGGGTTCCCTTCTCTCCAAATCCTTGCCAACACTTATTTCTTATGAAAAGACCTCTTTTTGTTGTTTTTGATGATTATATTTTTCTAAAAAGAGAAGAGTAGGGAAGGCTTACTGGGAAGAAGATCTGTCTGCTTTGGAGAAGCCCATTTAAAAAAGGATAAAAAGCAATATTTAAATAAAGGGAAGCCATTTGTGGGGATAGGCACAGACTCCAGTGACCAACTGTCACCTTTACTGGTTCCAACATGCAGCTAAAAGGGCAGTTCTGGGTTCAGCTTCCACAAATGTGCTACTCTTAATCACACTGCTCTAAGACGACGCCCTCATGATAAATATCCTGTTGTGGTAATTAATCTTAATTTGGGCATGTGTAGTATTGCTCTGATTCTTAGAAAACAGTCTCGGTTTTTATAAGGCTTATGGGAATCCAAGCACATAGGTAGATTTCCACAACAAATGAAGCACCCCCCATATACAAGGCCCATTAAAAAGCTCTGTAGGAAGATAAGAGTTTGTGTCTTCCAATCCAAATGTTTGACTTCAGTTTATAATATTTAAGGTGAATACCAAGTGAGAACTGAAAGTATTTACAGCCAACATTATAACAACTGGTAGAAATAGGGACCATTTAGATTTGGATTTGTTTTAAACCTGTTGACTTTTGAACCAAAGGAAACTGAAGATGTTATATTGGTTGGGTAAGGAGGCTTCATTTAACTAACCACCACTTGTTCATTATATTCCTACTATGGTGAACTTGTGTAGAACTGAAGAATATAGTTTATGTAAGGCTCTGACATAAAGGAGTTTACAATCTAATTGAAGGGGGAGATATACATGAAAACATACAGCCTCTGCTTTTAATCCAACCCTAAACTCTCTATCTTCTTCAAGGACTTGGTTGCATAAATCAGTGTCTGCCCTCCCTTCTAAGTCTTTAACCTCTCACTCTTCCCTGGCACTTTACCCCAAGTCTGTCAACTTGCTCAACTTTTTACCATCTAAAAATAGACTGTCTTTTCTGCAACCATTCTAGCTACAGTCCAATCTCTCTTCTTCCCTTTGTAGGCCAATCTCTTCCTTTACCACAGAAGTCCTGCTTCTGACTCAACAAAAAATCATTTCAGCAAATATGTCCCTGATTCACCACCTTGCCATTTCAAGTGGACACTTTTCAATCCTTACCTTGCTGATGGATTTTGACACTATAGACCAGTAACCCCTTGAAACTCTATGCCATTGACTTCTATGATCCTACCTGGTTCTTTTGTTTTGCTTCTCAGATCATTCATTTTTGGTCTCATTGGTGTTTCTAAGGATTTTGTTCCTGGTCTACTGCTTTTGCTTCTCAACATATTTTTTGAGGCAATCTGATTCACTCTTATGGTGTTACCCATGGTACAAAATGATTTATTCCAGAATCTAAATACCAGAGGCATCCAAACAGGGACAATATTCTAATGGAATTGTTTAGTGGTTTTCCATTTTGTGATCACATCTTTTTAATGAACAAAAGACAATTGACAATACGGTAATAAGGTGATCTGATTGGTCTGGCTGCAAATGACTGCTGGTAATGCTGTTTTAGCTTGATCCACACAGTATAGACAAGTGGTGCAGATAATAAATGACAACTACAGGGACAAGAAGGCAGTAACACTGGAAATACTTAAGTGATAATGATTTAGTCTGGTAGTAATTCAGTGTATTGCATTACAATTGTGTGTGTACGCTACATATATCACAGTCCTAAGCCCATGTAATGGAAATAAAACTCTAGAGTCTGTATCCAGAAGATTTGAGAAATGAGTCAGAGTGTTTTGGCTACTACTGCTATTATGCTTTGTTAGAGTTTAGGTATTTAAAACCATGCCTTCTGCTTGAAGTGGTGTTTTCATTCATTCAAGTTCTTTTGGGCTCAGTAAATATGTTTAGTAGTTAAGAGTGTTAGCCCAATATGACCAAGGGACTACAATGAAAGAAGGGTCTTAGATCCCTTTTGTATTTATTTCAGCAATTGAATACCCATAATATAATCTAATTCTTATTCTCTCAACTTATTTTGGGATGCTAAGACAGGTTTCTCTCTTTTTACGGAAGATATAATTTATATGCAATATAATTCACCTGTTTTAGATGTACAACCTGGTGAATTTTCACAAACAGATACAGTTGTAAAGCTAGCACCACAATCAAGATAAAGAAAATTCTATGACCCTAAATAGTTCCTCCATGTCCATTATCGTCAGTTCCCTTACCCCACCTCTATCCATGGCAGTCACTTATTTGCTTTCTGTGCCTATAGTATTGGCACTTCCAGAATGTCATATACATGGAATCATATGGTATAAAGCACTTCGTATCTGTCTTCTTCCACTAAGCATAATGGTTTTGAGATCTGTCCATGTCAAACAGCAGTCTGTTTCTTTTTTTTTAAGGCATTATTAATATATATTCTTATAAAGTTTTCACATGAAAAACAATGTGGTTACTACATTCACCCATATTATTGAGTCCCCCCCATACCCCATTTAGTAGTTTGCTTCTTTTTCTACTGAGTAATATTCCACTGTATGGACATACCACACTTTGTTCCTTTACCGGTTGGTACTCATTTAGATTGTTCCCAGTTTTTGGCAATTTGAATAAAGCTGCTATAAACATTTGTATTCAGATCTTTATCTAGGCATATCTTTTCATTTCTATTGGGTAAATATCTAGAAATGAGATTGCTGAGTTGTATAGCAATCTATAAGATCCCAAACTATTCCAACGTGACTAAATCATTTTGTATTTTTACCAGGAATTGTTCTGTTTCCTTGCTAGCATTAGATAGAGTTTTAAAAAATTTTAGCCATTCACTAGGTGTTTGGTGATATCTTGTCATTTTTATTTGCATTTTCCTAATGATTAAAAATGTTGAGGATTTTTTCATATGCTTTGTTTCCATTTACATAATTTCAAGACTGAAGTATTCATTCAAACTCTTTGCTTTTATTTATTTTACTTTATTATTTTGTACTTGGGTTGTTAGTCTTTTTTTTTAATTTTGAGAGTTCTTTATTATTCTGGGCACAAGCCCTTTGTTATGTATGTGTATTGCAAATATTTTATCCCAGTCTGTGGATTGCCTTTTCATTTTATTAGCAGTGTATTTTGATGAGTAGAAGTTGAAAATTTTGATGAAGTCCAAAGTGTCAGTTCTTCTTCTTTCACGGTTTTATGAGTTATGTTTTTCAGCTCCAACCAAAGAAATCCTTGCCTAACCGCAGGTTACAAGTATTTCTCCTATGTTTTCCTCTAGAAATGTTTTAGTTTCAGTTTTAAATGTTAGGTCTACTATTTACTTTGAATTAATTTTTGTATATGATGTTAGGTAAGTTTGTTCATTTGTTTTTTATGTGTATTGTAGTGAGTCCAACACCATTTGTTAAAATGACAGTATTTTCTCTCCATTGAATTGCCATGGTTCTTTGTCAAAAAATCAATTGACTATATATGTGTAGATCTATATATGTTCTCCATTCTGTTTCACTGATTTATATATCTTTGTTTGTTTATTTTGCCACTGACATATTGCCTTGATTATTATAGCTTTATAGTAAGTCTTGGAATTAGGTATTATAAACTCTCTAATTTTGTTCTTTTTAAAAGTTGTTTTGGATACTTTTATTTCTAAAACATAAATAAGGGTATGCTTTGTAAATTCAGAAGGAATTTTATGTAAGACACCTATAGACAGTATATGCTTCCTCTTTTTAGTATATAAGCAGGTCATCTTTGAAAAAGGAGACAGATCCTGCAATAACTTGCGTAAGAGCAAAAGCTGCAATCTGCTGAAATCCTATCAGCTCCCATGGGAAGGAAGAAACCACATGCTGATTTCTGAAAGAACTTTTTACCGGGTGAACAGCTCTTCATGTTTGCTTAGTTTGGATTACTGTATAAAATTTCATTAAAATATTATATAATTCAAATATTTTAGTAATTTGATTGCCTCTTCTCCATTTTCTAAATTGTTAATGTTTTCACCATATTTATATTGTAGTAAGAGATATGCAGTTAGGACTTTTGTAACTGTTATTTTTAATTAAGACTGTAGAAGAAGACAAAATTATATGAAAAATCTATTAAACAACGTTTTTGAGGCAATTTCCAAGACACTATAAGAAAACAGTAAAAAGTGTGATAAAGAAATTTTGCTGTATGTTTGATGTGATTAGTCACAAATATGGACATACTAGAATTTATAACATAAACATTTTGATGACAAAGTGATTTCATAAAGCAACATATTATTATTCATCAATTAAATTGCCTAATAAATAATCATTCAAAGTGTCGGTCAACAAGTTTTTATGAAGGCAGTGAAATCTGAGCTTGGAGCTAAAGGACAAGCTTTCTTTATTTGGACAACAGGATGAGAAGTTCATGAATGTGAACAGTGCAAATAGCTTTGATTTTAGGATGAGAAAACTCTGGGTCTCTCCTCTTCCTCAGAGCTTGGTTCCAGGCAGCTCTTCTCTGAGCTCTTCATCATCACGTCATTCCCCCCTCCTTCCACCAGGTAGAAAGGACCACCCCGTATTGCATTCCTACCATTTACTACATATACATCAACTATAATACTTTATAGCATTCTTAAAGATTTGTCATTTTGGCATTTATTTGTGTTGTGATCTTCCGCAAATAAACACATCTTCCTGAGCCTCAGTTTCTTTATTTGTAAAATAGAGATTCCTGCTGTAGAGGGTTGTTTTAAAAGCTAAATAGGATGGTGTGTACAAGTAACTCACATTGTATAAAGTTCACACAAGGACTTGGCAAATGTTTTATTTCTGTCCTTTGATATGAACAAAAGCTTGGAGAAGGAAAGGCAAGAATGTATGTTGGGGGAAGAGAGAGGGGTGGGCAGATAGCCCGGAGGGCTCTGGGCAGGAATAGCTTCATCCAAGCCAACTGGAAATCATTGTCCATACAGCACATTTCTAGTTTCTGTAATCAGTACCTTCCTTTTCTTGTCCTTTCAGTTTAATCAACATCAACAAATTTTTGAAAGTTATTCCAAACATATGAATCTTAAATGAGCCTTACAAAATTCTTGTTCAGCTTCTTAGCATTTAAATAAAACAAGTAAAAAGAAAAAAAAACATGGATTTTATTTATTTATTTCTGTGTGCAGATTGGAAATCTACCATTGTTTTTTTTTAAGCTTAAAGGAATCAGATGCTCATTTCTTGACCATAAGTTTTACCATTTGTAAATGTAATTATGAACAAAGAAAATAAAATGTAGTTATTTTAGAATCTGAAAACACTGAAAAAAAAATTATTAATTTTAGAAGAGTATCCAGCAATGAAATAGTTTGAATTAGTTTATTATTAATTTTAGTTATCTAGTTTATAATCATTTAAATTTCATTAAATGTTCAGCTTCATCCAACTCTATGTGGAAATTGTGTTTCTAGCCAGAAATGATCATGAATGAAAATAGTTAAACAGATACATTTATTGGTATGAAAACCATAAACTAGCATAAGGAATTCTCTGTTTGGGTCTGGTAAATGTAGACATTGTAATGTAGGGGATATGCAGTGAGTAACTGAAATTTAAATGGCTTGGAGCCCACAGATATCCTGTAGTCAGAAAAAGTCAGTTGATATCTGTGCAACAACCACTGTATACTCAACACTTAGCTTATTACTTTAAATCTTTATCAAAAGAAAGAAAAAAAAAGACAAAGGAAAAAGGAAAGAAGAAAACAAACCACTCTTTTCCCTTGCCGCCAGCTCAGAGATTAGTTTGTGCTCTCAGCCTGCAGACAGTGGGTGTGATCTCTTGGGAAGCGGGTTGTGGGTAAAATTGCAATATTTCCCGAATCTCTCGCCTGGCTTCAGTGCATCTCCCAACAACAGGTGTTTCCGTGGGAGGGAGAGAAGTAGCCATCTCCATATCAATAGGTAATTACGAGGGCCAGCAAGGGCTTATCTGGACCGGAGAGGTTGGGTGGGGCCTCCTCTTCTGCGGCCGGGTTGCGGGTTGCAAGAGACATGGGAGAGCAGAAGTGGACTGCTGGTAAGAAATAAATGGGTTTCATAAACTTTATTTCTCCCTTTGACTGATTCCGGTTTCAAAGGTACTTTGCCCCAGGATTCCCCCCCAGAGTTACAGGGGGTGGACTGAAGAACAGAACTTGAGCAGAATGCTGTAATAAGACCACTTCTCTCTGTCCCTTGACCTCCTCTTTAGATTGAAATCCACCTGTTTCCTCAAAGACCAAGCTTTTATGATATATTTTGACCTGCAATCGTTAAAAACACGTACTTGTACACAAATAGAATGAAAAAAATATTTTTTCCGTATCCTTCATGAAACCTTTCTGCCAAAGGGCCACTCTGCCTCTGGCCCCTTTCGCTTGCCAGGAGGTACGTGAAAGCACCATGGAACAACAACAAACCAGACTCTTTCCCTGGGTGGAAACTCCAGAAGATGTGAAACCCATCTAAAGTAAAAAAAAGTCACTAAAAACAAAAAAACAAAACCTTCAATAAGACCTATTGTTCCTACTCTGACAGTCTAAGGCAAAAGGCCTCTTTTATTGCTTTAAAGAGGATCACAGTAAAGATCCCAATTCTGCAACTGAATTAATCTGTAAATTCCACAGGACTCCTGGAGAAAGGCAGGGATTTGTTTTGGGTGTTAATTATAGGAGCATATTCACAAATGCTCCAGGCCAATCAATGCTTCTGTTGGGTTTAAAACATTCGCATGAAAATTCACTCCCTTGAATTCCCAAGTCTTGCCTTAAATAGATAGCACAGAACTTAAAAAAAAATCAGTTTCTTCTGGATCTGACAGGCTCTTGAAGCAGTTAGCTTACGACTACAGCATTGTTCCGCGATGGTGCTTTTTCTTAGGGAGGGAGGGAAATGGGTAATTTTTCATGCTTTTCTGAATTTATAGCTTCTGATTCACAGCTGTCTTGGCCAAGTTAGGGTCCTGAAAAGCAAATGGCACAGTGACAGCAGAGTTCTGGAAAAGAGGGGTATGGATTTCACGGGGACTCAGCACCGGAGAGCCTCTGGAATGCCCAAATTGCCGTAATGTTTTCAGCAAGAGCAAGAGAACCAGGCAACTAGGTGCAGCAAATTATTGTGATGCTGCTTTTACTATATCACCAATCCTTTAAAATGACCAAAGACATACATGGGTATGCAAGGCAAGAGTGATGGTACCTGAGATTTTCCAGTTACGGCAGCTAGGATTGTAGGTCTTTCTGCTCAAAGTCCCCCAAAAGAACATGGACAGTGGATAGGGAAAGACTCTGGCAGAGGAAAAGCATATGTGGATCTGTCTCTTCTTGTTAAACCTGCTGCTGACACATGACCAAGAATGTCTTGTATAGGGAAATGCCTATTTATTGGAGGCAGCACACTTCCTTACATGATGACTGAAAACTTAGCTGGGAAAAAATAGCCTAAATACTAATTCCTAAGTAATAAACTAACTCAAAGCAACTATATTCAGGAACATTGTTTATATACTGACCAAGGCTCTTAATCAAAGTACTGGTGAAAATATGCAGGAAAAAGCAGATCAAGTTATACTTTGAAACATAATTTTATGTATGTGGATCACATATTTTATAGAAGGGTAGAAAGTCTGGCTGGAATCTGAAAAATGTATTCCCTCCTTATCTCTTTAGTGTTTTAATAAGCCACTAAATGTTAATAGAACAAGGTTATCGCAAAATGTACTTCTCAAAAGACAGTTTTTTGTGTCAGTTAAAATGTTTAGCCCATGAGTATTTTAAAGAGATTTATTTGAATTTTATAGCTTAAAAAAAGGCCATTCTTATCAGTTCTGCACCTGTAATGAGAAAGCCTTTGTTCTGCAAAAAGCCATGGTCTCAGGTGCAGAGATGGGCCATGCCAAAGGGCCACTCTGCCTCTGGCCCCTTTTGCTTGCCAGGAGGTACCTGAAAGCACCATGGAACAACAACAAACCAGACTCTTTCCCTGGGTGGAAACTCCAGAAGATGTGAAACCCATCTCAAGTTAATACTGGGATCCTTTTCTATAAATCATGACAACATTAATACAGAAAATGCAAACAAGAAAAAACAGGGTCTGGCTCACTCAGTCCCCGAGGTAGTAGAGGAGAAATTTTCTAGGGAGATCAGCTTTCGTTTTGGTATAATTACACACTCCATTGAATTTAATATTTCGTAGTTAAATTCCTATAAGACAAAAGTCTCCTCAGTATATACCTCCATTTTCTTTCTGGTGTAATTACATTTTTCTAGATTGTTTTGATGAGAAATTGTAGTATAGGTAATGTGCAAAGTATGGTAAAAAATAAGAACTCTCTTTCTAAAGTGTTTTCATTGTCTATTATTTTGCTGAGCTCATTTTTTTATGTGAAAAATTAAAAATTGTTTAAGGTTCTTTATTTTAATGTCACAAATCTTTATTCACATCTCATCTGGCTTTCTGAGGCTTCTGTGGACTTTTCAAGGTCTGATTATTAGGCCGTTTAGAGGGTCAGCTCCTGCCTGCGCCACCCCACTGGGCTGGCAGCATCCCGGAAAAGAGATGAGGTTTTGAAAGATTTATCTCAGAGGCCAGAGATTTCAACCAAACGTCAGACATTCTGTAACTTTTCTCCATGTGAGTTTGACATCTTTGTCTGTCTAAATTAGGTCTAAAGTAGATTGCTGCCAAGTGTGGTCATGGGAAGAATGCTGGTGGAGAGACCTGGTTTCTTTCTGGGTCCGGCCCTGCCACTAATTTGCTGCATAACTCAAACTTTCATTTAACATTTAATGCCTTTTTTGTGGCAGACTAATGGTGTGTTGTAGGTTTTCTTCTGAAATGTTGGGAAGAACTACAGCATAGCAGCCAAGAGCAGTTCACTGGAATCAGAATCAGTTTTAAGTCCCAGCTTCATGACTTACTAATGTCCTTGGGCACTTATTTATTCTCTCCAGATCTCAGTTTCCTTATTTATAAATTGGAGATAATTGTTGATACTTCACAGATTTGATTGTGATTTAGAAGCAATAATGGGGGCAATGTGCCCATTAGAGCGCCTGTCCCGCTTAAGTGACCTTTAAATCGCAGCTATTGCTATCACACTGGGAAGGAAGGCGGCAGGGGCCAAGGATTCTCACAGGCTGAGAATCGGAAGGTCTGGTTTGAATCTTCATTCTGCCATAGGCCTTGGGCAAGTAACTTAACCTTTTATAGCCTGAATTCATACCTGTAGGGAGACTACAGAAAGCTCTTTAGTGGATTAAAATAGATGTGTGCGAAAACATTGCCTTTAGTCTATCTCTGTCACTCATCCCGAGCGTTTAGAAGGAATGTTGTAAAGTACAAATTTGATCTCATTTAACATTTCTCAATGAACCCCGATTTTTCCCCAGAATTAAGTCCCAATGGATTAGCATGGCATGCTCACCTTGCACTATGACTTCTTTCCCAGGCCACAATTGCTATTTCAATTCACTTTCTCTTCTCTCAAACTAATCTGCAGTCACATGGAACCCACACACATTTCCATGGTCATTCTTTGCCTTTGCAACAGCCTATTCTTCCTGCTTTAATGACACTTTCATTTTTTACTTAGCAAACCCCTCTGGTCATTGAGGATGGCTCTCGTGTATACCTGGCAGGCTTTTCTGATTACTGCAGTGGATAGTGAGCTCATCATTCCCTCCTCTTCTCTGATACAACAATTTGTTGATGCTTTCTGGAATGAACAAATGACCTGGTGATTTTTCTCAACATATGTATATTCTTAAGAACAAGAGTAGTGTTTTATTCATCTTTACGTCCCAAGAAGATAAAACAATTCCTGCCATATCTTTGGCGTTCAGTGTATAATTTTTGAACAAAAGAAAGAAGGAAAGAAAGAAAGCATGAAATTTATTATTATTGTAGGATTCCTTTTTACTGTAATAGACAAAGCCATCATTTTTTTTGTTGTTGTTAAGAAAAGGCTGCAGGCACTTGGAACACATTACTTGAAAGAGATAGTCTGACTGAAAGTGAAGGGATAGGAAAAAATATTTCATGCAAATAATGGGGAGAAGAAAGCAGGAGCAACAGTACTTAGACAAAATAGATTTCAAAAAAAAAACAGTAACAAGAGACAAAGAAGGATATTACATAGTGATAAAGGGGTCAGTCCAACAAGAAGATATAACAATTATAAATATCAATGTACCCAACATAGGAGCATCTAAATATGTAAAACAAATACTAACAGAATTTAAGGGGGAAATAGACAACAACTCATTCATATTAGGAGACTTTAACATTCACTCATATCAACAGACGGGAAAAATAAATAAGAAAACAGGCATTGAACTCTACTCTAGATGAGATGGACTTAACAGATATCTACAGAACATTCCACCCGAAAGCAGCAGGATACACATTTTTCTCAAGAGTACATGTAACATTCTCCAGAACAGATCACATACTAGGTATAACTCCAGGGGAAAATCCCTAGGCAAATACTTTTGAAACAGAACTCAGTCAAAGGGAGAAATAAAATGGGAGAAATCTATTTATTGCTTACAAGCAGTCATCGACTTCTGCTCGCCTGTGTCTCTCATGACCTGACTGCAGAAAAAGGGGCCCCACCCAACCTATCAGGTCCAGATATGCTCTCTCTCCCCCTTGTAAATTACCTGTTCTCTCAACCCCTTGGGAATACCTATTGATATGGAGATGCATTAAAGCCAGGAAAGATTCTGGAAATACTGCAATTTTACCCACACTAGGCCACAAAAAGAGCCTCAATAAACTCAAAAAGATTGAAATTCTATCAAGCAAATTCTCAGACCACAATGGTATGAAACTAGAAAAAAATTACACAAAGAAAACAAAAAGCCCACAAACACATGGAGACTAAACAACATGCTTCTAAATAATCACTGGATCAATGAACATATCAAAACAAATCAATCAGTACATAGAGACATATGAAAAACAAAAATGCAACAGTCTAAATTTGTGGGACACCACAAAAGTGGTTCTAAGAGGGAAGTACATAGCAATATAGGCCAACCTCAAGAAAAAAGAACAATCTCAAATAAACAATCTAAACTCACAATTAAAGAAACTAGAAAAAAAACAAATGAAACCCATAGTAGAAGGAGGGACATAATAAAGATCAGAGCAGAAAAAAATAAAATAGAGAAGACTAAAACAATAAAATAATCAACAAAAACAAGAGCTGGTTCTTTGAGAAAAGAAACAAAATCAGAAATGAAGATGGAAAAGTCACAATGGATACCATAGAAATACAAAGAATTATTACAGAATAGCATAAAAAATTATATGCCAATATGTTGGACAACCTAGAAGAAATGGACAACTTCCTAGAAAAATACAACCTTCCAAGACTGACCCAGGATAGACAGAAAGTCCGAATAGACCAGTTAGCAGACAGAAAATCTAACAGACCAGCAAGCAATGAAACTGAATTGTAATAAAAAAACTCCCAACAAACAAATACCAGGAACAGATGGCTTCACAGCAGAATTTTATCAAACTTAAAGAAGAGCTAATACCCATCCTTCTTAAAGTAACCCAAAAGGTAGAAGAGGAGGGAATACTTCCAAACTCATTCTATGAGGAAAACATCACTTTAATACCAAAACCAGACAAAGACACTACAAAATCAGAAAATTTTAGACCAATATCCCTGATGAACATAAATGCAAAAATCCTCAGTAAAATATTAGCAAACTGAATTCAAAGTACATCAAAATGATCATCCATCATGACCAAGTGGAATTTATTCCAGGGATGCAAGGATGGTGCAATATTTGTAAATCAATCAGTTTCATACACCACATTAACAAAAATAAGGATAAAAACTGCATGATCATCTTAATAGATGCTGAAAAAGCATTTGACAAAATTCAACATCCATTCATGATAAAAACTCAACAAAATGTGTGTAGAGGGTACATACCTCAACATAATAAAGATCATATATGACAAACCTACAGCCAACATCATACTTAAAGGAGAAAAGCTGAAAGCTTTTCCTCTAAGACCAGGAACAAGACAAGGATGCCCACTCTCACCACTTTTATTCAACATAGTACTGAAGGTCCTGGCCATGATAAAAGCCATCCAAATGGTAAGGAAGAAGTTAAAATGTTGCTATTTGCAGATGACATGATATTATACACAGAAAACCCTAAAGACCCCATCAAAAACTACTAAAAACTGGATTCAGCAAAGTGAAGGGATACAAAGTTAATTCACAGAAATCTGTTGCATTCCACTATACTAACAATGAACTAGCCGAAAGAAAAACCAAGAAAACAACTCCATTTACAATTGCATAAAATGAATAAAATACCTAGGAATAAGCCTTACCAAAGAGGTGAAAGACCTGTACTCTGTAAACTATAAGACACTCATGAGAGAAATTAAATAAGACACAAATAAATGGAAATCTATGCCATGCTCATGTATAGGAAGAATTAGTATTTTCAAAATGGCCATCCTGCCTAAAGCAATATACAGATTCAATGCAATCCCTTTCAAAATACCAAAAGCATTCTTCAAGGAAGTAGAATAAATAGTTCTAAAATTCATATGGAACCACAAAAGACCCCAAATAGCCAAAGCAATCCTAAGAAAGAAGAATAAAGTGGGGGATTATGCTCCCTGACTTCAAGCTCTAATAAAAGCTATGGTAATTAAAATAGTATGGTACTGGCAGAAGAACAGACCCATAGATCAACAGAACAGACTAGAGAGCCCAGACATAAACCCACACATATATGGCCAATTAATATTCGATAAAGGAGCCATGAATATGCAATGGAGAAAAAAGCCTCTTCAACAACTGGTGTTGGGAAAATTGGACAGCTACATGCAAGAGAATGAAACTGGATTATTATCTAACTGCATACATTAAAGTAAACTCAAAATGGATCAAAGACCTACATGTAAGATATGAAACAATGAAACTAAGAAGAAAATATAGGCAAAAATCTCTTGAATATAAGCATGAGCAATTTTTTCCTGGACACATCTCCTCAGGCAAGGGAAACAATATCAAAATGAACAAGCAGGACTACATCAAACAAAAGGCTCTGTACAGCAAAGGACACCATCAGCAGAACAAAAAGGCAACCTACAGTATGGGATAATATATTCGTGAATGATTTATCTGATAAGAGGTTAATACCCAAAATATATAAAGAGCTCATATACCTCAACACCCAAAAAACAAATAAACAAATTGAAAAATGGGCAGAGGATCTGAATAGACAAGTCCTCAAAGAAGAAACATAGATGGTCAACAGGCACATGAAAAGATGTTCCACATCGCTAATCATCAGGAAAATGCAAATCAAAACCACAATGAGATTTCACCTCATACCAGTTAGAATGGCCACTAACCAAAAGACAAGAAAAAAAGGGAACCCTCCTACGCCATTGGTGGGAATGTAAACTGGTGCAGCCACTGCATAAAGCAGTATGGAGGTTCCTCAAAAAACTGAAAATAGAAATACCATATGATCCAGCAAGTCCACTTCTAGGAATTTACCCAAAGAAAACAAAATCCCTGATTCGAAAAGACATATGCACCCTTAAGTTTATTTCCATGTTATTTACAATAGCTGAGATACTGAAGCAACCTAAGTGTCCGTAAGTAGATGAATAGATAAAGAAGAGGTGGTACATATACACAATGGAATATTATTCAGCCATAAAAAATATCCTGCCACTTGAAACAACGTGAATAGACCTAAAGGGTATTATGCTAAGTGAAATAAGGCAGGCAGAAAAAGACAAATACCGTATGATTTCATTTATTTGTGGAATCTAAACACAAAAGAAAACAAAAAGAACAAAACAGCAGTTGACTCATAGACACTGAGAAGTGACTGCTGGTTACCATAGGGGAGGGGTTGAATGAAGGAGAATGGGTATAGGGCAGAATGAGGGGAATAAAAGGGCACAAAAATTCTCAGTTGTAATATATATTGGTCACAGGATGGTAGTACAGCATGGAGAAAATAGCCAATGATTCTGTGACATCTTCCTATGTTGACATATAGTAACTGCAGTAGTGGGGATGAGGATTTAGAAATATGGGTAACTGTTCAATGTGTGTGTACTTGAAACCAATGTAAGATTGTGTATCAACAATACTTCACTTAAAAAAAAAAAGAATCCTGGCTGAGCTGGCTTCCCAGGCAAGAAACAGCTCTCTAATTCAGCTACTCTTAATGATGAAATTTAAACATTTGTTGGTATTAAAACAACAAAACAATGCGCCTATTTTTTCTTTTTGTACATATCAATGATCTGGAGATGTTGTTAAGGAAAAATTATTAATGAATTAAAAAATGTCTTAAATGTGAGTGTGTCATCAATATAAGGATTTTTCTTGGTTTTGGTCTTAGTAGAAAAATCCTAACTTTTTTATATGAATTGAAAACAAATTCTGGTAATTTGTCATAAAATTCCAACATAAATGACTAAAAAATAATTAACAATTCAAGGGGGAAAAATATGGTGGGAGTGGAGGTAAATAAGTAGGTTTGATAAGAAAAGAGCACAGCTGTAAGGCTCGGAAGCTTCCCCAGTTTGGGTGGACACAGTGTCCCCCGGGCCTGACTTCCTGACTCTTCCAGGGGGTCTCCTCAATTAAAGGTTTGGGGTAACAAAGTTTTGGGGTCTATTTCCAGTTCCCTTTCTTATCTTTTCCTTCATATCCAAGTATTTTGGCCAGATATTGTGGCCTTTTGGTCTCCCACTGTCCCCCTGCTTAGCTGGTCCATGACCCTCTGAAGTGACACACCCCTAGTTCCCTTTCCTCCGTATCACAACCATGTGGTTTTTCAGCAGCCCTCATCTAAAGCCAACTGCTAATCAAATCCACCCTAGAGTGCTGTCCTCCCAGGAGGTTTCACATTTGCAAAGAGGTCAGCAAGTTAACCAAAATGCATTTCTAAAGGGTAGAAGTTCATGGGGTGTGAGAAAGTGAAGTGTGGAATTTCATGGGTCTGCTGGAGAAAGACACTTTTAGCCTTGGAAATCTTCTCAGTCCCTTGTTACTCAGGCACTTCTCTGCTGGGGATCGTTGCTGCTGGGTTTCCTGTCACTCAGGGAAGTGGAAGGGACTGAAGGAAATGGTTCTGTGGGGACTGGTGGGGCAGGACCCGGTAGCACATGGTGACATACAAATGCTCACATACAGGTGAGGGCTGTAGGCTTTTAACCTGCCCAGTGTTTGTGTCTAAGCTTTTTACCTACAGTTGCTGTGAACAATATTCCCTGAAGCCCATTATTAAGGTTTCTAATAACAAACTTTAAAAATCCACTTTCTTTCAAGACAGGTTTAATGAAAACAAAGCCACTGGGCAGTCAGCTTCTGGTGTTGGCCAGTAGCAGAGGATATTAGAGGATAGTCCTATGCGTTCATTAAGCCTTTGGCTTTGACTTAAATCAGTGTGTCAGCGGTGCCTTTTTACATGCCAAGACAGTCTCTTGAAAGAGGGAGGCAAAATCACTATAAAAAAAAAACCTCTAGAAGTTGAGTAGGATAAAAACATAAACTTTAGTGTTGGAAGGAAATTTAAAGACCACCCTCCCTTTGACTTTTATAAGTTGTTATCACTTGAAGGAATGGGAGCACAGGATAGAGGAAATAATTTTGGATTGGGATAAAAAAAACCCTAAACCCTCAATTATTCTTTCATTACTGTACTGTGCTCCATTTGCCTGAGTCACTTTTCTCTGTAAGGGGGTGGTAAATTGGAAGCTAAAGGCCAAGATTCAACCCAGACTTTTATTTTGTTTTTCCCACAGCATTTAGAAAATTGGAAAGTGTCACCTAAAAATCTGGATTTCCTGTTTCCCTTAAAACAAGAACAACATGGAATAATCCACTGACCTCGGGCCCACATGTTCCATGGCACCTGACCAGAGCGGAGTACAACAATCCCCTTGAGCTGGAGCCTCTGCTACCTTACTGGCCCCTGTCCCTCCCACTCTCTATTGCCTTACTCTGGTGCATCCGCTCATTCATAATTTCTATTTGGAATGCACTGAGTTTTCAATCTCTGAGCTAGATATCAGTATATCCATAGTATTATCTGTAAAATGGACAGTGGGGAGGGTGGCATGTGATTCTAGAAAAGTAGTTTCCAAATTTAGTTGATTATAGAGATAATCTGGCATATCAATAAAAATACAAATTCTTGGGCTCCACTCATGTGGATTTTGACTCAGTGGACATGGGTGGGTCTCTGATTCTTTTTTTTTTTTTTCAAATTTCCCTAGTTTATGCCAGCTTGGATTAGAATCCTGATTTAAATGATATCTAAAGTTCTATCTCTAAAATTCTGTCACTCCAACAAACCCTAGAATCCTAGTTTGATAATTCTTTTTCAGGTCACTGGACTTAAATGCACTTAAGGCTCTAGTATAATTATTAAATTCAATTAGCCACTGAGTTAAATTATCTTCAATCGGCCTTCGGCTATTTACCCTACATCCCCTGTGATGTGCATAGGAACAAAGAGATTTGGGGAATGAATTCTACTCATCTGTCACCTCCACATTAAAGGGACTTATTCACACAGCAGGTAAACATTCCCACAGCCTGGTCTCACTCTTCTGAGGATATACATATTTAAAAAGGACTAGGGAAGAGAGGAAATTCTTATCAATGCAGCATTTGAGTGTAAACAGCAGAACGGGATATTGCGGATTAAGGGCACTCTGATAGCAGGCACATTTTCCGTAGGCCTTTTTAATTTATGTTTGGGACAGTTTCTTAGAAACTTGAAAAAAAGTACAGGAAAGATTTAAATTTGATGCACTGGAGCCTTTAAAAATTTGGCTCAAGTCTTTCTGTTCTTTCAACTCACCCTCCAAGGTGTCTCGGTGTGAGAGAGAGCAGGCTCTGGGGTCAGCCTGCCGAATATCATAAAACTGTGGACTGATGTTTGTAGACAAGAGCCTGGGAGGCTGAGTGGTTTCTATGGAGATGGGAATTAGTGAGGAAGTGCTTTCCTTTTGATTATTCTCCATCCTAACAGGGATAATTGCAACCATTTATCTTTTTCTGAAGGAATAAGGACATCTTTGGGAACAATAACAAGGACTTGAATGAGACTGTTCCATGTTAAATATCCCAAAATATCACCCCCTTTCTTCTTTCAATGTACATCATGAGGTCTTTGATGATGGCCTTTCTTTAAGGGATATGACTGATTTTGTCAAGAGAACAAAACCAGGAAACCTATATTAGGTATGTCTGTAATATTTTATATATAAAAAATACATTTTAAACTTAAGTTGTATACTAAATATTTGTAAACATAATAGCTTGAATTCATTTTTAGTCTCGGGACAATAAATAACACTTTCACTCATATCTTTTATCGCATTTATCTGAGAAGTAAGTGCTAGGAACCATCACTCCCATTTTTCAGATGGAGAAACTAAGGCACGAGCAACTTAAGGGAAGTTTTTCATAATCTGTGGGAAACAAATGTGTGGGAATACATATAATGTTTTTGGAATCCAAATTTAATGACTCTTCTTTTTGTTGTCTCATTAATATTTTTTCTTTTCTTGATTTTTACTAATACACACCTGTAACAGAGCTGAATAAAAAAGAAATGTGTAAAGCAAAAAGTGAAAATTACACAAATTCCACTACCCAGAGGTAACAACTGTTATCTAAGTAATATCCTTGCCGATATCTTTCCATAGTCTATATACACAATCATAGTCATACAGATGACTTATTTACTTATATTTTATTTAAAGGAGCTCCTGTAAGTTTTATGTCTCATCAAATTTTTTTCCTTGACAATATATCATGGACTTAAAAAAAAAACTAGGTCAGGACATCTAAATCTACATTAAAAGAAAAAATGGTTGCATGGTAATTCATTACATGGATGTACCATCATTTATTTAGTCACTTTCTTATTTTGGACGTTTAAGCTGTTTTCTCTTTCTTTGTTTTCCTTTTCCTCCCTCCTTTTCCTCCTCCTCCTTTTCTCTCTGTCTTTTTTCACAAATAGTTTTTCTTTAATTATATTTAGAAGTTTGATAAGTACCATCAATATGTCCTCTAACACAGTGATGTACCCTGGATGGTTTTGATAAAAAGAAAAAAATCCCTCTAATGGTAATGTGAAAAGGAGTAACTATGGTCTCAATATGTGCTTCTTTTGAACATTAGTGAGTTCTTCAGTTCACTTTGAACAATAATGCTAGAACTTCTCAACCCCAGTGGTTCTTAACCTTGCTTGTGCATCAAATTTCTTAGAAGATCTGTAAAATTTCTGATGTTCAAGACAAAGCTACAATTGAATCACAACTTTTGGAGGCAACTCCCAGGCATCAGTCCTTCTTAAAGCTCCTCACATGAGTCCAGGGTGTGTGGCTGGGTTCATGGGCCGGTGCTCAGAAGGAGACCAGGCTCGGTTTAAGGTTCTTCTGTTACCTTCTTGAAAATTTTAATAGTTTTATCTTTGAAATTGTGTTTTTCATGTGAAGTGTGATGGGACAGTAGAACATACCATCCATGTATAACCTCTGAGATACCCTAAGAGCACTAGGTAGGACTCAGTAAGGTGGGGGACGACAGCCCAGAGAAGTACTTTCCAATCAAACCAGAACTTGCTTCAAACACAGAAAGACGGCCATGATTTTTAAAATATAATTTATTTTATTATCATTAATCTACAATTACATGTGCAATATTACGATTATTAAACTACCCCTTCATCAGGTCCCCCCCACCAACCCCATTACAGTCACTGTCCATCAGCTTAGTGAGATGCTATAGAATCACTACTTGTCTTCTCTGAGTTGTACTGCCCTCCCCGTGCCCCCCCAACATTACATCTGCTAATCGTAATGCCCCTTTTTCCCTCTTATCCCTCCCTTCCCGCCCATTTTCCCCAGTCCCTTTCCCTTTGGTAACTATTAGTCTGTTCTTGGGTTCTGTGAGTCTGCTGCTGTTTTGTTCCTTCAGTATTTTTTCTTTGCTCTTAAACTCCACATATGAGTGAAATCATTTGATACTTGTCTTTTTCGGCTTGACGGCCATGATTTTTTAAGAGCTACAAATGGCCAAGAAAGCTCATACCCTTTCTTATGTCAGTTCCCAGTATTAGCCATTTCATTTACACTGAGACTTTCTCTTGGACAGAAGGAAAGGGAAAGGTAGGGCAAATCTCTGACTTTCAGACCATCTTTATTATTGGCGAGACAAAGATAGTGTTAAAAGAATGTATATGAATCAAAAATTGAAATTAAGAGAATTTATTTTTGTGTCACATATCCACTATTGCAGTAAGAACGAAATATGTCTGTTTGTATGAGCTATGAAACAGATTGTATAATTTTTGTGATTCTACATCTGAATTAAATGCTCCTTTATTTGCATGTACAACTGGCATTGAACAATACAAAAAATGATAAAATTCATGATAAAAATTTTTAGTTTAAAATTTTATTTACTTAGGAAATTATTAAATAGCAAATAAAAAAATACCATTAATAGTCAAGAGAGAGAATGTGGGAGAAAGGAAAAAACTTTATCTTCATTGCCTTTTTTACTGTTTGAATGAAGGCTCCCACATTTTATTTTGTACTGGGCCCATGAATTATATAGGCATCCCTACCAATGTAGAGTCAAGTTTGAGAACCCCTGACTTAATCCAAACTTTACATGGTGTAAATGTCTCTCCCTCTTCTACTTGGTCTCCAATGTTATTGTGTTTCATTGTACTTCAGTGACTTTTGGTTTACTTGAGAAGAATGTAACTATCTCTCTAACCGCCCCCCTGCCCTCCCAATACATAAGAAGGCTGGAAATCTAAGAGCTGTACAGAATATAGAAGCCTGTGTGTACAATTGCTTTTCTGGTATGAGGATAAATGGTAAGAGTCAAAGTAAATCAGGTCTTTTTCAATATGATCATAGGAGATTTTGTACTTTCAATGGAAGTGAACGCCATAAAGGCATGATTTTTATACCTCTCCCAAGAACTGCTAGAATGCCAACATAACAGATACTCCATAATATTTCTCCTGTCATACATATATGCATTGAAGTGGTATATTAGCCACTGTCTGATTAGCAATTCACCTTCACTAGTGCTTTTGCTGTGCGTTCTTAGTTCTTACTCTGCCTCTTGGAATAGCTTTATCATCTCTTGGTTGACACTGTGAAGTTGTGTGGTTCTCATAATTGCCTTTGTGGCTGTAGTAAGAAAGTCTTTGAAAAGTATATTTAAAAGGTATTATTGGCAAAAATTGAGTTATTTGGAGATTTGTGATGAGATTGGAAATCTCTAGAACAGGGGGAAAGTCAGAAGTATACAATGAACCTAGGAATATTGCCCAGAGAGATGTCATGGGCTGTGCCCTACAGTTGACCTTATCCCAAAGCGGACTTCTCTGAGAGACCCGGATGAGAAGCAGCCAGGTAGAATTCCTTTCTGCCGCTGCTGGGCCTGTAGCTGGTACAACAGATTTGTAGCCAGTAACAATAGGGATGGTGGGGATGTGTCCCTGAGAAAAGGTGATGAGGATCTAGCATGGAGGAGATTGGTGGGAAGCGTGGAAGTCTGTAAAACAAAACGACAGACTTCAAACAATCCGAGTAATTTCTGAAAGTCTTAGGCAACAAAATTAAAATGTTTCTACATTCCTTGACTGCCTGCCCCTGAGCATGTTTTCACAACCTCTTTAAATAAATAAAAGTTTAATTATTGCCTAAGATTGTCAGCATCAGGACATGGAGGCGCTATGCGCTTAGACAGTAAACGAGTTTTTTGACATTGCATAATCAGATCAAGTGGTGCTGGCCTCATGGAAATTAAAAAGAAGAGGATTATATTCAGCTTATTTTCAAACTAGTCTTGGTGAACATCGCAGACACGGATATTAATTTTTTTAATGAAAAGTAGACTGTTTACCACACACAAAGGATCATTTGTGCTACCCAAATCTATGCTAATCTCCATTCCAGATCCCTTAGCAACTGTTACTTGGTTAGGAAGGTTCAATTTTCGTGAAAGAAAGAAAACTTTTTGAATGTTTTGCAGGGCAATTTTGATTTTTCATTTTGGAATACTAAGTTATTAAAATGCTAAAAATTACATAAGGTCATAAAAAAATGGTAGTTTGAAATGAGTTTGAATTAGTCTTTAGATGCAGCAAAATCTTCCTAAATCTGTTTCTCAAATTTGATATTTTAATTCCTGCATTATAATATAAGACATAAATTATAGAAATAGAAGAGTATACCAAAACAGTGCATGAAATGGAGATAAAAAAGAGCTTTCCACAGTGTTCTTCAAGTAGACATTCGTTCATTCATTTGCTCACTCAACAAACAGTACATGAGCATCTACCATGTACTAGATTCCAGGCATACAAAGATAGATCTAGTGCATTGCTTGAAGGAGTTTATAACCTAATGCAATATGAATTTATAAACTTATGAATGCATGCAACATAATCATTGATATGATGGACTTGTGGAGAATTTTATCGACACATTTAAAAACTTCAGGGAAATGGAAGCATTCTAGGAAAAATATCACTTACTAATACTGAATCAAGAAAAAATAAACCAGTAAAGATAATGTATCAGCAGTTAAAAAAAATACCAAGAACAACAAAGCTAAATATAGAAAACACCCACCTAAGACCCAGGACATTTATAGGTACATTCTCCCGAACACTTAAGTAACAGATAATCCTGTATTTCACAGCTTGTTCTAAGAATACATTTGTTAATGTGTGTTACTGAAAAAATAAGGAGAATAAGCACAGAGGGAATTCATTAATACAACCTTGATAAAAAAATCAGACAAGAACAGCACAAGAAAGAAAAATTGTATCTAATAATATTCATGAGACAGATGTTCATATTAGATCCATATTTATATTTATATTTTATTTGTGTATGGGTGTATCTGTATTTGTATGTACTATTATAATGCATCGTGCTCAAGTTGGATTTAGCTCAGGAATATAAAGCAGGCTCAAAATTAAAGGGTTTTTTTTTTTGGTAATTCTTTACATTAAATGTTAAATGACAGAACATTTGATTATCTCAACAGATGCAGAAAAATCACCTGATAAAACTCCTCTTCCTTTCATTATAAAAACTCCCAGTGAAATAGAAATAGCAGTGAATTTCTTTTACTTGATAAAAGGAATTCATCAAAATTCTATAGCAAATAGCATACTGAATGATGAACAGAGAATTCCCTTTGAAGTCAGGAATAAGAGCATGAATCTTGCTCGCCATTGTGCTGGACATATAAGTCGGTTGTAGTCAGAGCAGAGAAAAAGCCATAGAGATTTAAAAAACAAAGCAAAGCTTTCAATATTTATATGTTATATTTATATATGCATATATTTGTGATTAAAACCCAAGAGAATCTAGGAAAATCCAAGAGACTCTTACTAGAACTAATAAGAGAATTTGACAAAGACCCCAAATAAAATACTAGTATACAAAAACCAGTTGTATTAACATACCACTGCAACAAATAATTAGAAAATATAATTTAAAAGGTTGTATTTTTCAACAGCAATAAAAAATGGGTCTAGAAATAAATATAACAAAAGACGTGGAGTGGTTTCACCTGTTAGAAAGAGAAAATCAGACTTAAATCATAAGGACATTTATCGTTCAATGAGGAAAACATCTGACAGTTTGTTTTGGCAGAGCAACAATGTTAGCAATAATGGAGGCTCTCTGCACGTTTTTTGCTCTGCCCTCAGGGCTGGTTGCTTGGGAGTGTGGTCCGTAAGGTCACACAGGGCGCCACACCCATTAGGGCTCCATGTTTGATTTAGTGCTCTGCTGTGGCTGTTTGGAAGGTCTTGATGATTTTATCTTTGAACTTGTGTTTTGTAAATGAAATTCAGTGGGACCATGGGACCTGTGCGTGAACAGAGGAGATATGTGTGATATGTGTCTCTGTCATTCCTTGCCACCCCATACATACAGTCTTTGTGATATTCCAGGAGCACGGAATTCTGGGGGACCTATGAAGCATGGGAGTTCAGGGAGATTCAAAGTAAGGACTAGTTAGGCGTGTTACTTCTGTGACTAAGTCAAGAAGATGATACCCTGGAAAGGCTACATTTCCCATTCAAACCAGACTGGTTTCAAATACAAAAAGAAGGCAATAGCATTCCAAGAAACACAATCAATGAAGCCTATCATGTCCTTCCTTACTTATGTCACTTCCCTATATTAGCCACTTCATTTATATTGAAAATGATGGCATAGAAAGAAAGATACAGCTGGCCACCCATTGTATCTTTTCCTTTCAGTTATATTCCTTACTTAGCAGCAAGTCTAAGGTACAGAGTACTGGTAGAGGGTGTGAAAAACATTAAGACATAAATAAAGACAACTGAGTGAGTCTTGTGTAGTGCTTCCATAATTCTGGTAAGAATGAAATACATATGCGTGTATGAGCTATGAAATACAAATTGTATAATTTGGGGATTCTGCATGCAGGTTGAATGCTCCCTTAAAACTGGCATTGCCTAATATAGGGGACATGGCAAAATCATGCCAGCAATTTGAGTTTTAATTTTTATTTCCGAAGAGCACTATTAAGTAGCAAATACAAAATACATTGGCAAAAAAGAGAGCGACCATGGAAGGAAGGAAGAAGATTTATATTTTAGCACCCTTACTGGTACTTGTTCTGTATTTTGAACAAGGGGCCCTGAATTTTCATTTTTATATTGAGCCCTGAAAACTATGTAGCTGGCTCTGTTTGTGTCCCCAGCTTATTGCTTCCCCCATAATAGTTGCCCCATAGTTACAAGACTGCACCCAAAGCTCCAGCCATCAAGTCTATAACTGAGGCAGGAAAAAGGTGGAAGAGTTGGTGAGAGCAAAATTTATTTTTAATAGTCTTTGCCTTTATTAGGAATTTCAAAGTCTTTCCAGAAGCATTCAGTCAACTCTGGGCCCCCTGGACACTTTAGGCTGCAAAAAGGATGGAACAGTAAGCATCTGGAAAGTAGGATAGAACCATCTAGGACAAATTTTTCTAAGATTACTGTCTAAGCCACGGTTGGCAAGCTTTTTCTGTGAAACACCAGGTCGGCTTTGGTGGCCACATACACAGATGTTGTGACTAGTCAGCTTTGCTGCTATAGTATGAAAGTAAACATAGAAAACGTGTAAATAAATGAGCCCGGCTCTGTTCCAATAGAAGTTTCTTTACAAAAACAGGAAGTGGGACAGATCTGGCTAGTGGGTCATAATTCGCTGACCTCTGCATAAAGCTTTATTTTGTTTTGGCTACTAAATGGTGACCACGGGGTGGTGATAATAAGTAACTGCTATTTAATGAATGCCTATTGTGTGTTCATCACCCAAGGCAGGGCATGTTGCCGTACCTAAAACATGCTTTGTTATTAAGGAAGAAGAGGAAGAAATTTATTGGGAAAGTCAAGTAACAGAATTTGCCACAACATAAAGGAAGGCTTGACTCAAAGGAAAGAGATACAAATGCATAGATGAAAAGGTTTAATATTACAGAGATGTCACTTTTCTACAAACTTATACATCAATTTCACATAATTCCAGTCAAAATTCCTGCAGATTTTTCATGGAACATGAGCAGCTGACCTTAAAATTCACATGGAAAAACAAAGGATTAAGAATAACTGACAGTTTTTAAGATGGAAAATAGAAGTAGCAGGGGAATTTGTCTTATCAAATATTGATACTTGTTATAAAGCTGAACAAATTAAGAGAGTGATATTGGGTCTAGACTAGAAAAATGAACTAATCAACAGAAGAGAGGGTTCAGAACAGTTCTGTGACTATTTGACAGAAGAGGCATTATAAATAGCGAAAGGATGAATGATTCGATTCATAATGCTGGGGAAAATTAGTTATTTCAGTGGGAAAAAAATTAGATTCCTACCTTATATGAATCATAGAAACGAACTCCAGGTGAATTAAAGACATTCATGTAAAAAGCAAAATGTTAGTACTTTTGGTAGAAATTTAAACTTGAAATAGGAAAATATTTTTTTAAAAGATAAAAAAGCATACACAAAAATAGATATTTTGATGAATCCACGTTCATTAAAATGAAAAACCTTCATAGAATAAAAGACATAAAAATCAAAGTGAAAAGGCATTCTGGGGAGTGGTGGGCATTAGAAAAGCTCATAATGGAAAAATGACTGGGTCTGGAATATATAAAAACAACTGTAGAAAAGTGGGTGAATTATGTGAACCAGAAATTCTTAGATGAACCTTGAGAGGCCCACAAGCATGTGAAATTGATTCTCAGTCTTGTTAGGATCAGGGAAATGGAAATTAAACAACAATCAGGTTTTATGCCACAACCATTAGATAGGCATTAATTTTTAAAAAGTGGCAGTGCTGGAGTTGGTAAGTATGTGGGACAAAGCTCTCCACCACTGCTGGTGGGATCATAAACTAGCACAGCAATCCTAGAAGGAAAATTGGTAAAATACAGTAAAGTTGAGGATGCATGGGGGGGTCACCATGTGGCTTGTTCACTAAGGTAGTGATTCTCCCCTATCAGACCCAATGCTCTCTTCTTACAATAAATACTTTGTAACAGCTCTAACATAACTCCCAGTGACTCCAAACAGAAATCCATGTAAGGCCATCACATACACACGAAGGAGGAATAAAATGACATAGCGAAATATGTATTTCAATATGCACATACGTGAACAAATGATGAGTACCTACATGCCTGCATATCTCACATGAATGGGGCTTTTAAAAACAAAGACTGGTGTTTGGCCATTTGAATGTGATGTTACTGTTGGTGATAAAATTTTTCAAAATGGCAAGCAACTATTAATGCGGTTGTGAACAAAATACAGTCTTTCCTCAGTTTACACAGTAGTTATTCATATTCCTCGAAAACCAAGTGTACATGAACAATAGTTTGTGTTTATATCAATAGCATGAGTAAGGTTCTAGGCTTGGGTTGCTTATACACGGGCTTTCGATCTACACGCATGTCCTACAGCAGGATACAGGACAATTCTTTGTGCTCCCTTGGCGTCAGCACAGGAAATGCCAAAAGAGCCACCCACTCACTGTGACAACCAAAATCTCCCAACAAAATGATGAACTGTTTCCTAAAGGGTGATCCTGCCCTGTTGGGAATCATTGCTCAAGAGAAGCTCTCATGGCCACAGGGAGGACTGTGAAGGCATTTCCATCTCTAAGTTCTTTGTAATTGCAAATAATCGGAAACAGTCTAAACAGCCATTAACAGAACAATAGTCCCTATCAATCTATCTCTATTTATACATCTATCTATTTATCATCATCATCTATCCATCTCTCAAGTGTGTATGTGTGTTTATGTGTGTGTGTGTGTAGTTTTGGTATATTCATGTAATGAAATTTAAGATATTCACATAATAAATTAGAGTTACATTATCAAAACAAACATAACTCAAAATATAACATGGTAAGAAAAAACAAGGTGCAGAGTACTACAAATAGTATATCAGCATTTAAGCAGAATTTTAGAACATTCATAATAATAGTGTATCTTAATGCATAATCCATATTTAGCAAAAACATAAAAACATGCACAGGAATGGGAAACATCCAAGACTGGATAGTGGTTACATCTGGGAAGGGAAGAAGAGAAATGTGAGGGGTTAGGGGAGGATAAACAGCAGAATTCAGCCGCATCCTATGATATTTTACTTCTCAAAAACAAACAAAAGATTTGAAGCAAGTATTTCAAAATACATCTCATATTTAGTGAAACATTTGTAGGTGCACAGCTGTTATTTTTTTCTCTGCTTTTTTATTTGGAAAAATATTTTCAAATAAAACCAATTTTAACTGTCCTCTGCTTGTACCCTTTGATGTATTTTATAGGACCTGTTCCCTGGCTTATTTCTGTTTGCATGCCGTGGTGTAGTTTGTGAGTCTTTTCCAGGCATTATTCCTTTCTGGGCCTCTAGCTTTCTCAAGGCTCATTTAGACATGGCAAATAGAGCATGAAGGAGCGCTCATCCCCCATAACTAGGTGAGGTTTGTGACAGTCCAACTGTCTTAAGCCGTTTGAGGGCTCCTCCTGGGACTGTGACACCTGCGTGGCCAGTGCCTGGGACTGCGCTTCCACCCTGGTGCCCTGACTGCAGCTGAGATGACAGTCTCTTCCTGGGCCTTAGCTTTCTTGGCCGGGTCCTGATACTGCGACTTCTGTTCTCTCTGCTGCACGCTATGCTGCACCAACCAGATGGCTCTCCTACCACCCGATCAGCATTACTGCCTCTGCTTAGAAACTGCCTTGTCACACTCCGCCATTAAGCAGATCAGCTTGTACTAGAAAACCAGCCAAGATCAAGTCTGATTTGTCACACATCTCGGCCTTCTCTGCAGCAGATCGTCCTCTTGGAACCCACTTATCACCTTGTTTGTGTGTCTACCCTATCACACTCTACTCTACAACTCGGCCTCCTGGAATCACCCTTGTTTATGTCTGTTGTTACAGCATAATTATTACAACACTTCCTTTCATGCTTAAAAATCTCTTAGTTTGGATGATGAATTATATATAATCACTCTATTCACAAATCATGTCTGACTACGCATTTTTACAAAAGATAATTGGTGTTCTCCAAAGTAGTTTCCAATGAAAACAATAGCCTAAAAATAAGCTTGTATTTGAAGAACACAGAATGCTTGTTTATTCTTCAAGTCTTCAAATAAAGGGCATGCAGAAAAATCTAAATTCAGTCTTGCCAACACTGGCATTACAACTATCACTTTTAAGGTATGTTACATGCACTTATTATTCAATAGTAAGAAAACAGAATTTGAAAATGTTATTTTGTTTTATAAATTAGAATAAATTGTAGGTTGTTCATTTTTATCACATCGAATGCTTACTTGCATTATAATGTAACTTTCTTGATGGAGAAATAAAAACTGTGGCATTATAGTTGGTATTTTCTGGCTTTTTGGGCTAAAAACTTGGAGTCATCCATGATTGTTCCCTTTTACCCATACATCCGACCTAATTCATTCACAAATCCGCCTGATTACATCCCAGCTCTGAGGGCACCTCACTGTCACCACTACGGCCTCTCAGCTGCTAGCCACCAGAAACTTTTTCCTGGACTACTGCAGGAGCCTTTTCCTTGTGGCCACCCTGCCTTCTTCCTTGGCCTCCTAAATGAATAGACAACTACTCCTTGCTACAAACATGCCAACGGGTTCTTATTTTACTCACAGTCAGCAGAAATCTCAAACATCATCTCCTGTTACTGTCCTACAGTGACACTGGCTTCCCCACTCTTCCTCAAACACATGAAGCTCTGGCCTCAGAGCCTCTCTCTTGTTCCCACTGACTCAGTCCCTGCACATATCTGTGTGGCTATCTCCTCACTTCCCTCTGGTCCCTTCTCAAATGTCACCCTATCAGAAAGTATATCCAGGGCGACTCTACCTAAAATAGCACCCCACATCCCATGTCCCCTCTAGCCCCTTTGTTTAATTTTTTATAACACTTCCAACTTCTGACATATTACATTTTTATATATTTCTGTCTTGTCTCATAAGAGCAGGGACCATAGCTCCTAAAGCGGAACCCAGCACACAGTATTGGGGGTGGGAGATGAACTGAGTATAATTCTGCTTGTATCCTGGAGTCTGTGTCTTTCACATGAATAGCATCTAATTTGTGTGTGTGTTTTCCAAACCAATAAGGTAATGTGCAGCTTGGGCTTTATTTGACCACAGAAAAACCGTGACTCTTTATTTTTAAATGACAATAGAGCAGGTGGATTTATTGGCTCTGAAGGTAGCTGGCTGGTTTGCCCTTCCCGCCACGCCCATTGAATACTCTTGGAAGCATAAAAACCGATGCAGAGTTCCAACAACACTGGAAACTAGGAATATCAAATAATGGATTGCCAGACACTGAGAGGAATTTCAGTGACCACAGCACTGATGGGGCTAGATTGACAAACCATTAGTGGCTGACACATACTTTGAAACTGCTGAAACAGAAGAGCAAGGTCAGACAGGAAAAGGTTAGGGTGCCCGGGTGTCCAGTTTGGAAGCTGACAGTCTATGAGCTTTATGCTGATGAAAGAAAGACGAGATATAAAAAAAGCCCATTTAAAAAATTAAGACAATTTTATTATAGCATGATTTACATTTAGTGCCATGCAGCATATTGTTTTGTCTAATATTTATGAATATGTAATATGCAGTATTTTAGGCAGAAGCTTTAACATGGGCTGCTATTAATATAGTTTGTAGATTATATATTTTTGATCTATACATTTTATGGATGTACCTCAGTCTACACATTTTTTTATCAGGTGTGTCTGGTATTTTTGCTGAAACCACATGGCAATTCTAAGAAGGACAAGAAAAGATTTCCAACTATGCCATGTCTTGGGCCAATTCAGGGGTGAGGCTATGCCGAGGAGCTTTCACTGTACCACATGGCCGATACTTTCTGTGGGTGGCTACATCTGTTCCAAGTCCAGCTTCATGGGCATGCAACCTGTGCAATTACATGGGGCACGTGCTCAGAAACACTTGGTTTAGTGATCTGCTGTTGCCATCCTGAAATTCTTAACAACTTCACATTTGAAGCTGTGTTTTGTAAGGCACAATGGAGCATGTGTGTGAGCAGAGGAGATACATGCAACATGTCTGCTTTTTTATTGCTGCACCACTGTCCTCCTGCCTTCTAAATGCCCCAGGAACACAAAACTCCACTGGACCCACAATGTGTAAGTGTTCAGTGAGACTCAGAGGCGGTACAAGGAAGTGTGTTATGGTGAGTCAATGGAGAAGATGACAGCCCCAAGAGGCCACACTTTCCACTAGAACCACAACTTGCTTTGAATACAGAAAGAAAGCATATCATTCTAAGCATATCATATACTTTTTCACTGTTAGGAGGTGAATTGTGTCCCTCCAAATCCCTGTGTTGAAGACCTAACCCCCAGTATGGCAGAGTCTGAATGTATTTGGAGGCAGGGTCTTTAAAGAGGAAATTAGGTCAAATGAAGTCCTACTGTGGGCCCTAAGCCAACAACCTTATGCAGAGAGAAGATTTGGACACAGACATACACAGAAAGACCATCTCAAGAGAGAGAGAGAAGACAGCCATCTACAAGCCAAGGAGAGGGCTCAGAAGAAACTAATTCAGGTGACACCTTCCTTGATTGTGGACTTCTGCCTCTGGAACTGTAAGAAGGTAAATACTATTGTTTCAGCCCGTCCGTCTATGGTGCTTGTTATGGTGGCCATCGCAGACTAATACCGTTACCATGTTACTTTCCTGTATTAGCCAGTCACTTATGCAGAAAATGATGACACAGAACAGGGAAAGATAGGGCAACCCATGGTTTCTTTTCCTTTGTGTAGCATTTCCATTCTTCTGATAAGAACAAAATATGTATGCATGTGTTGCTTTGTTACTATTAGGTATTCAATGATGCAATAAATGTAAAATACTTCCTTCGGTGTCTATACAAAATTGTTGATAACTGAAACTATTTTAATTTGCAGTTAGGTCTAAATGATAAAAAAATGAATGACAATTGAAAAAGTCCCCCTTAAAAGCAAATAGATATAATGTTAAATGATGCAATATCAGGTTTAAAGTCATACATCATATTAACAAGATTTGGAAGTTCATGGAAGGGGTAGGTTAAGGAGAGTCTAATGTTTCTCTTTTTGTGTTGGGACTACCAAAGATACTTTTTCAAACTTGATTAAGATAAAGAGAAAATTTTTACCTCTTTTGCTCTGGATCCATACCTCCTTGCCTTTCTAAGTTTGTTCCTTTATTTCCCTCTCTCCTTAGTTATCAGCTGTGCTCTCTCTACCTCATCATTTCCAACAGCATGCACGTACATTCTGGTGCCCCAGCTTAGAAAGCAGGCAAAACCAACCGACCAAAACAAGCCCTCTCCTGACCCAGCATCCTTATCAGATTCCTCTGATGGCTCTTCCACCTTGACCAGCCTTTCATGTCTGAGGCACCTTGATGACAGGTCCTAAGGTCTCTTGTCTTCCCTACTTCCTCCTCTTCTCCTCCTCTCTCCTTTGTTTCCTCTCTCTGGATGATTTCAGATAGAACTAGGGCTTGAAATGCCATCTAAAAGCTGATGATTCCCAGGTTCTACAGTGTAAGCTTCTCCCCTGAGCTGCAGACCTGCTATCTGACCCATTACAGCAAGTCCACTTGTGCGTCGCAAGGGCATATCCAGGACGGCATGTCCGGTACAGAGTCTGCATTCCATCCCTGACCCTGTGTTTTCCTCTTTCATCATCTTCATAATAACTAGGAACCTTCATTCACCAAATTGCATAGGCCACAAACCTACACTTTATCTTTCTCTCTTTTCCTTCTCATTTGTCACACTGAAAATCCTCCCCATTTTTCCATTTTCACTGATTTAATAAAAAATATTATCATCACTTGTCTTAGACCTGGTCTTTCTCTTCCACTCCTGTCACTCCCCATTCTACAACCTTTATAATATAAATTAGATCATGTTACCTTGGCTTCAAACACTCCAGGGACTTCCCTTTGCACATAAATCCTGTCTTGTGAGTAGAGTGATCCTGTATCCTATCCCAGTTGCCTGTCATGTAATCAGGTTTTGTGTCTGTCGTCCCAGTGTAATTATCGACACTCTCCCCCTACCCCTTTTCAAAAAGTGTCTCTGTTTGGATGAGGAGGTATATGGCCACTCTGTTGATCTGGCTTCTGCCTTCCTCTCCAACCTCATTATATACCACTGTAAGTGTAGGTGCTATTTCGCTACAGAAAATTAAGGGAAAAAAATCCACAAAGGAAACATAGTTAATGTTGTAAGATACAGGAAAGAATTGTAAGGATACGTGAGAATAAAAAGCAAAAGGATAAAGACAGCTGTAAACATATTAGTCATCACAATGTCCTTTTTCATTAGAAAACATTCCCAGACTCAATGTTTAACTTTTCACAATAAAAAACCATTTAGTATATGGGTGCATGCTGTAGATATGTAATCATTTGACAGAAACCGTTGGTACCTTCCTGAAGAAAACACTATTTGGCACTTCTTGTTTTCTCATGCTCTGATAATACACAAAACTGGACGTGTTAAATTAGGGTTCAGTTTTCACCTGGAGTCTCTTGAAAATTGGGAAAAAGGTTATTTCCCAGGGTTTATGTTGATTGATCAACAGAAACACTATGGCTCTAACTCTTTATTTTTTCTTCTTAGATAGATAGTCTCCTGAAGGACACAAAAAAAATGAAGGGAGCAGATACTTTGTAAATTGTGTCCAAAGAACATATTCTATGCATATCATTTTAGGAGCAAGAAAGGAAACTAGAAAACCCATCCCCACAGGATCACACCTGACCTGCAGAATAGCTATAGCTTGTATTTGAAGAGCTTTAGCCAAGATCACAAAATTCTCTTGGTAATGGAGGGGGAACCTATCCTAAGGTGTCTTTCCTGCTCCAAAGTGTGTGAGTAAACATGTTCCAAATTACTCCTAGAAACCGTTATTTGCACCTTGGCAGGCTTCTATTAATAAACGGTCATGCTTAATTAGAACAGCAGAAACCTGCTATTAGTTGTGGTCCACTGGAAGAAAGAGATAAGCTAGTTCACTTGCAAGCAAAATATTGTGTATATAATGATACATTGTCTCTACTTCCAAAACCGCAACGTCTGTTAGAACCTCTCTATCCATAGTCAAAGGTTCCTCTCTCCTTCTCCTGAGACATCTGGGTTGACAAGCTGACACTGTTTTCAAACCCTTGTTAGGTGGTAACTTCTTCCCAGCTTAATCCTGAACCCACGTTCCCCTTTTCTCCCGTACCTGTTCTTGCCCAGACAGCAAACACAGAAGATGGTGTGGTAAAGCAGCCTCTGCCAGAGCTCCAGGATCCCGTCGCGTGGCTTTGGCTTCAGCTCCGTCACTCCAGGTCCTCGCATTCCCTGCGCCCCAACAGATTCTCAGTCCTGAGGCCTGCTGGCTGCTCCTGTTTCCTGACCACTAGAGAGAACTTGTCTTGGCCTTCTGGAGAGGGGGATTTGCCCTGCTTCTAGCAGCCTCTACTGCTGCCTGGTTCTTGTGCTACCGATTCCCATCTGATCACCCTTCTCTGCAGACCACTATGTGCTGGAAGGACACTACCAGAACTAAAGAATGCCACAGTACAGAATGTCTTCCATTTTCCCAACCTAATGCTGTTTCTAGGGTAATCAGTGCTTCACCACATTGTGCAGGATTTGAAAATCTTTAGCCTCTTAAAACCAATTAAGTTTACTTGGGTCTCAGAAATTTTTACTAGCTTCTAGCAAATGACAACCTGAGACCATAAAAACCAATTATTTTTCACACACATACAGCTTTGATTGCTTAATAGTGTAGTGAAACTATGCTCCTTTTTCTAGGTTACATTCCCACAGAACCATTTATCTGTCTTAACCCTGACATTGTATGAAACAAAACCTGTAAATACAAGACAACAGATGCTTCTCTTGTCCAGCCTGTACCAATGGGGCCATCGTCATCCAGGGGTCCTCTTCCCAGGGGAACTGACGTAGCTTCACATCTGCATCCAGCGCTGTAGGCAGTCATTCCAGACAGCTGAAGTTGACACTCATCTGGGTAAAAATTATTATGGACTTTAAAAAATAATAATTAACATCTTTTATTTGCATAGTGTTTTACAGCTTAGCAAGTGTATTCATACTTATTTTATTTGAACTTCACAAAAACGGAGTAGTTATTCTATTGCTACTTTACTGGTGGAAATAGAAATTATGTAAATTGTCTCCAGAGAACATATTATATGCATATCTTTTTAGGAGCAAGAAGGGAAATTGGAAAACCCATCCCCACAGGGTCACACCTGATCTGTGGAACAACTGTAACTTTTATTTGAAGAGCTGCACCCAAGGTCACAAACTTCTCTTGGTAACCAAGAAGGATTCTATCCTAGCGTGCCTCTTGAGTGACTTTTCCAAGTCAATGGTTACTGTGTTTCATACCTGAGAGTAGAAACCAGTTTTATAAATGCAGACTTGAGTGTTCTATCTACTAGAGCACTGCCCACATAAATATACTTGCAGAAGTAAGTCAGAGGAAAAAGCCCTAAGGGTATAGCGATGTCTACTTGGAAAAAGAAATGCTTGTTCCCCATGAGGCCCTTTGTGACCTTTATGCAAGAAGATGGCTCTGCCACCCATAATTCCCAGGGCTCTGTCTGGAATCCCCACACCCAAAACATGTTACTGCACACATTTATGGATGTATCTGTCTCTTCTAACTCTTCTCTGCAGTCTATGCAGGATACGTCTATATTACTTTAAGATTTGGTACACAGCAGGTGTTTGATAAATAAGTCATAACAATAGCTAACATTTGTTGAGGGCTTCATATGTGATATGAATTATTGTAAGTACTTTTGCTTAATTCATTTATTCTTCACAAATGTCCTATGCCAATATACACCTCCTTAGTTGTACAAATAGGAAACTAAGTCATAGAAAGGTAATAACTGCCCCAGATGACACAACTAAGGATGCAGTGTTACTATAGGGTCCCTGATCTTAATCACTTTGATATTGCCAGACAATAAAGTTTGGCTGAGCAAATGATAAGTGGTTTGCAAGGCAGGACTCCTTGGGCATAATGAAGTCCATTTTGTATTAGATGCATTTACATGACAGTCTTCTAGAACTTCATTATAATCCTTGTTGATGTCTCCACCAAAGAACAAAATTTCCTGCTGGTGGATTGAATATAATAAATCAGGCTTGCTGAGAAAGGTAAGTCTAGAGAACTGATGGATTCAGATTGGCAGAGGAAAAACAAGGCAACATGAGAAATTGGTAAAAGCAAAGTGCAGGTGAGATCCAGGTGGGCTACCAGGTACAGAGTAATGTTAAATCCTCCCGCGGAATCTCACCACCATAGCTGCAGATACTCGAGCTGACCTGGAAGCCAAATACGATGTCTAAGAGCTTGTTGCTCCTCTCAGTGGGCAGTTCACCAGATGAAACTTGCACACAAAGATGGTTCTCAATTCTTCTTCCCTACTGAGCTGTCCACACACTGCCTTCCTGCCGCAGCTTCTCAAGCATCTGAACAGCCTGACTGGATGCCATGCACACCGAGCAGGTGGATCTCAGTACTCTGCCTGCTCACAGAGTCAGGGGTGCTCTTCTGAGACTGAGATTTGCTTTGTCTTTTTCTTTCCCAAAGTTTCTTGTAGTGGTTTCCGGTTTCTTATTTGTAAAATAAGGGTATCAGTACCTACCTTTATTAATTGGCTAAGCTGCTATCACAAAGAGACACCCCCCTAGAATACAGCAGCTCAGCATGATCATGTTTAATGTTTGCTTCTCTCTCAGTTAGCGGGCTAGAGGGGAGGTAGTCCATGTTAGGTAAAAGCTCTGCTCCACAAGGTCATCCCGGGGAACCATGTTTCTTCTCTATGCTTTATTATTATCATGAATGTTGTCCTCATTGAATGACCTATAACCATGACATGCTCTAGCCCACTGGAGGTGGTGGGAGGGGAAACGGAGAGCAAAAAATTTCTTTATGAAGGATGTGACCAGGAAGTTTTTCTTATCACTTCCACTGTTATCACATTGGCTGGAGTTTAGTTATACGGCCATACTTAGTAGCAAGGGAGACTGGAAAATATGTTTCAAAGCTGGGCATCATGTGCCTGGATAATAATGCTTAGGGTATGGTGGTTCTTATTCAGTGAAAGAGAGAAGAATGGCTACTGGGGAACAATGAGCAGTATTTCCTATGCTAACTTGGAAGGTGGTTTCAAGGATTAACTGAGCGAATATACTTAAAGTACTTAATACAGTGCCTGGTATAAAGTGAATGCTGTCAATGTTTGTGTTAATCTGATAGTCGTCATTATCACTGAGTGCCTCCCTTGTGCCTGGTATTTATATTAATGCTCATAACAAGAACATGCAGCTTGTATTATTATTCTGATTTTACGAAAACAACACACACAAACATTAACACATATTCAGATCGAGGTCTGTCTGTCTGTAAACCTTACGCTCTTTCTAGGAGGACACATTGTCCTCACTTTGCCAATTAATTTAATCTTTTCCCTTCTCACTCCCACTTACAAGTCCTCTTGTCTGATTATTTCCAGCTGAGAGGGGTCATGTTAGAGATGAAAGAGAGAGTGGTTGGACAAGCAAGGAAAGAGCAGTTGTTAAGTTAGGGGCTTGAAAACTTAGTTTTTTTATGTTGGGCAAGATGTAGCTCTGGAAGTCCTTTAATGACAAAGCAATGAAATGAAAGAGATTTTTAAGGATAGTCATCTCAGCCAGTCAGGTATTGGTTTTAAGGAAGGAAGAACAGCTGACTTTGTCATAAGCTAGTCATGAACATCTGAAAAGGCAAGGGAAATGTTTGTGAGAATGGAAAAAAAATTCAACCCTTTGGTTGAATCTGAGAGACATTATGGAAAATATGTGGAAGTACTTCATAATGGAATTATTTTGAGGTATGTGGGAACTCTTTTTCAATTTTATTGTGATACCCTTATTGGTAGGAAACATCATGAAGACAGAACTCTTGCTTCTCTTTGAACCCTTAACTCATGCTATTATTTCCCAAATAGCATCACTTTTTAAGATCTCCAGGTTATGAATTTAAGAGGCTGGGGAAATATTGATAAAATTAGCAGTAAAAAGTGGTGGGAAGGAATGCTGATTTGAGGAATAAAATAATGTTTTGAGTTTTCCACATGCTAGGCTCATATATTGGTACAAACTGTTCGGCTGAAGTGTGACGCAGGTGCAAAAAGGCACGAGATGTACGGATTGGGAGTGACTGGAGTCCAGGCAGACACCCAGATGTATCTAATCATCTTTGCAGAACAGACTTGGAAACCAAATTTTCAGGCCAAGTTGTTTGGTGATGTAAAAATGAAGAGAGCCAGTAATGGAAAAAGAGGCAGAGTAATCAGAGAAAGACAGCATAGCGCAAGAAGACTGGATTTTGAGTTTATCCTGTTACTGCCATTTCCTGTTTGATTTTGGGCAGTTCTTTCAGCTATCAGTAAGAAAGTTTCTCCTAAGCACATGGTGGTCAGACATGGCAAACTCAGAGTTCTTCTAGAGCATGATGATTTGATGTAACCGTTTAGAAAGTGGGAGTTTCAAGAATGAAATGTTGGTTAACGTCTTCAAATACCATGACACTCCATCCATCCTCTCCCCCATCACGGCCTTTGCCACCCCATTTCAAAAAGTTAGGACCCGAAAAGAAGTAAAGTAATTGCATAATAAATAATGTGGGTGCTCCCTGAGAATTTAGTGACAGAACTGTTAAATTTTATAGCATGACAAATTTTACTTCTGTGTTTTCCTTCCCTAGTTTAAGATGCATAAGTCATCTTATTGGCATCAGATTGGCAGACACAATATTCCAAATGCAAAAATAAAGAAGGAAGCCATGTTTTCTACGTACTGGGGACTGTCCACTTGGAAATGTAACTGAAGGTCATAGATGGGAAGCATTTTGATACAAAAGAGTATTTGAGGACTCAAAATAATATCTTTGGCTTATAGAGGATTTTGTTTTCATATGTATGAATTTTATTTTGCTGGACTATCTCTATTCGCATGAGTTTTCCAGATCTGAGTGCCTTGGGCTTTTTTTCCCTTTTCAAAATGAAATTGAAGGGCCTACTATGTAAACATGATACTGAATCTACCTATTGCCAAACCCTGAGTCTCTAACACATTAATCCAATTCCCTCACCAAGAAATTCAAACCCAGCTAACATTAGTGTTTGATGGAAAAATGAAATTGTTCTCAGCTGAATGAAAAAAAATCTTGTTAGCAACCAATTTAACAACGTATTAAAAAGTTCATATGAGCCATTTTATTCTTAATCTTTTATGGAAGCATAATTTTTCAATGTAATTACATTTTTATTGGGAAAGAAAAATTTGACTTTGGTTACTCTATTTAGTAAAAGGTCTTCCTAATTAAAACAGCATTTCCTTCAATTTATGGATATTAAATGGTTTTATTTATTTTTTAGGAGACAAGAATCCTCTCTTTGAGATAGTAAAAATTAAACATAACAAATCCTTCTTGAAAAGACTATTTGCAAAGCATAACCATTGGCACTTGAATTCATCCGACTTGTTAGGGTCATGATGGTAATGCTTTGGCTTCAGAGGTGCCCATCCTGGCCCTAAAACTTTCAAGTTCGGTGACATTGGGAAAATTATTTAATTTCTCACAGCCTCATTTTCTTTATATGTAAAATAAAGATAATGATAATATCTATCTCATTGGCTTGTTTTGAGAATTGAGAGAATATACGTATGTTATTGGCACATATAAAGTCCTATAACTCTAACGCTACTCTCATGATTACTGTGAGAAAATTAATCAGAAAATTAATCAGAAAATTATGAAACCCTGAAAGCTCAAAATAAACTCTTCGAGCTAAGCTGAACATACATGAGACACAATAGTTACTACTACTTTTTATAAACTATCTGGAATGGTCATAAGTGAGTAAATGTTTCACATTTAGATTTCTTATTGTATTTGTCATTATACTTTTATGAATTCCTAGAGAAAATTTCAAAAAGATGCTATCATGTATTTGGGACTGTGAGAACAAGTGTAGTTGCATAATTGGTTGGAAAATGTTTTAATGAGGAAAATATTTAAGAATAGTTACTTGTTCTTCTGTTTATTTATGTATCTATTTATGTCTAGCCTCATTCTAAAAATAATATGAGGTAATAATTACAAGATTAAAATTTGGCTTAATAAACACATGTTGCACAGAAAAAGATGGGACAGGAAAACATATTAGAAATATAAATATGAAGAGTTCTAATTCACGTAGGGTAAGATATGTTGAGTTGCTTTACAGAAAAATAAAAACTGATGAAGTATCCATCTTAACAAAGTTCTCTTAGTTTTGTAGTTGTGAACTTTAACTTGGGGATTTGTTCTGGGCATCAAGGAAATTCAGCAGTGTACCAAAATCCCTCACTGTGAAACGTGCAAAGCACAGACAATTAGATAAGTGAGATATCAATGCGATAAATATTTGTGAAAGATAAGTTTTCTTTACCAAATTAATAAAAACATATCTGACAAAAAAGGGGAATTTAGATGTACACTTATTAAAGATTTGTGTCATCTTCAACTGTGACCGGAAGGTACTATTTTTAAAAAAAAGGATTAGCGATTTTATTTGCCCTAAAAATGTTTGTGAGATTCTTGGCATAGCCACATAATGTGTGTGCTTTTGTGGAAGACGCGGGTGTAGGTTTGGGTAAATGACAAGTTGAAAAAAAGATATTATCTGTTCCAGACTAATTGGAAAGAAACCCCAACAAAACAGCAACAAACTATCACAAAAGTGAGGTAAGTGCTACAGAATTGAAGCAGGTAGAGTGCTGTCACACACACACACTCACACATGAATAAATTATAGTTGGCCCTTGCACAGTATGGGTTTGAACTGCTGTGGGTCCATTTATATGTGGATTTTTTTCAATACATTGGAAAATTGTTTTGGAGATTTGCAACAACTTGAAAACATGTTTTTTCTAGCTTGCTTTATTGTAAGAATACAGTAGATAATATACATCTAACATACAGAATATGTGTAATTGGCCTTGTGTTATTGGTAAGATTCTATCACCAGTGGGGTATTAGTAGTTAAGAATCTGGGGAGTCCAAAGCTATACATCGATTTTCCACTGTGTGGGAGTTGGCACCCCTGATCCTACATTGGTCAACGGTCAGCTGTTCACTGGTTCTGAATCTGACTTCATTTGCAAATTCGAAGGTATGGCACATCACCTCTCAGTACTTTTAGCCAGTTAGTGTTCTACAGCGGTTAATATTAACAGAATAATTTCTGAGGAGTGTCTTTTTTAAATACAAATGTATTCAATAATTATTAATACAAAGATAAGCAGTTTATTCTTCATGTGGTGACTACAGAAGACTTCTCTTCCTCATGATTTCCAAAGATTTTCTAGGTGGATTTCATTGGGCAGATTTCCTACTTTAGTTGAAAACACTGTTACTCAAGCTAATATGTTGTTGAGTGGTTAGAAATGAAAATAAAGTAAAAATTTTATTAATTACTATAATATGCCAAACATTTTACTGTTGTACTAAAACCACAGTAATATTTTAATAATATTTTAATATTGTTCCAAATCTAAGCCCTCGCCACTGTTTCCCAAACTGTCTTCCATGGCCCAGTTAATTGGTAAACATTCTATATAAGCTATCTTTGCACTCTCAAAGGTGCACTGCATGTTAGAATATTAGATGTTTTTATAAGTATTTTAAAAACTTGTTTAAATTGGGGTCTCCCAAGCTTAATCAATAAATAGCTTTCAAAGAATAGCTATTAACATGTTACTGGATTCTGGACTTCTGTGGAATGGAATCTGGATAGATTTGCCAAAGAATACCAGTGCGAAAACAGTTGTGCTGGCACGCAAAGGTCAAATATAATTGACCTTTGGAAAACACGCCCTTCCGTAATGGTAATATGGGTGTCCTCTCCCTTCATGGTTGCAGTTAATCAAATTAAAACAAGCATATCCCAGTATATCAGTACTGCAGCTTTCCATCAAGGAGAAGGTATCTTTGTTATCAGGGGGCTGGTAGAACCCTGTGTAGGCAAGTCCTTTGAAGGATTTTGTAAAGGAGAAGGAATGTCTTTCCTTATCCTCCACTGATGAAGAAGGTGGTTTGCTTTGCTTGGGCCCAAGACATAAGTTTACCATTAAAATTGGGGCAGCTTTGAGAGTAAGAAGGCGAGAATTACCAATCACACAAACCTAGGACTGCCCCGAACAGGCGTGGCCACAGCCCCTGTCTGTATCTATTGGCTGTGCAGAGTACCATTGCTTTCCTGGCCCTCTCAGACAACGAAGAGGGTCAGAAGTGAGTTTGTTATTTGGTGCCATAAGTTTGCCAATGAAAAAAAAGATAAAGAATAAACTGTAAAGAGCAGTTACAGTGCATGCCTCGTCTCAGTTTACTGGTTTACAGTTCCTACAGAAAACTCTTTGGTATAGTGACCACTATTATAGATGAGAATATGAATGAGGCATGAAAACAAGGACAAGAAAAGATGAATGAGTAATGGAATAATAAAATACAGGTTTTTAAGTTGATTTCAACACAGAAAAGGAAGGCAGGAAACCAAGTTCTCAAGAGCTTTCAAGTTGAAGGATGGCTTGGTATCTGATGTGGCGGAAGGAGGCCAGACAGAACCCCTGAAGGGAGGCTTGAATCGCGTTGTACCTGCAGCTTTTGCCAAGTCACTTCTTCAAATCTCTGTTTTCTTTTTTGCAAAATAAAACATTTCATGATAGTTTACAGGGTTGTTGTGAGGACTGAACTGTGGCAGTGTACATGGAAATGCACAGAGAATTGTGAAGGCCTACATCAACACTTGTAATTTTATCTAATATTTTACACAAAATAATTACAATACCACCTCTGAGGATTTTCTAGCCACCTTTTAGATCACCTGCTTTTATGAGGCAAACAATGAAATCAAGATTAAGTACCCCACCCAGTTCTACATTTCTGTTCCTGGTTACCCCTAGAGAGGGACTTTTACAAAGTTTTCTGTGCCTGGGGGCTTGAAATAATTTCTTAAAACTAGGCTATAACAGAGAAGCAAAACAAAGAGAATAGCTTTCTGGGCAGACACTAAAATGACACATAGGCTATGTGTACAGAACAGCCGCAGTCTAGAGGGCTGACACGGTGTTTCCATACAAGAGGGTAGCTCCATTCAGAGGGCTCAGCTTGGTCTTGTTATAAGACATTTCCTTTCCCCATGACATTAATAGGCTCATTCCTTGCCAAAGCCTCATTTCTTCTTGTGCAGAGTAAACCAAAGATTGCCTGTAATGACTTTGCCTTAAATAGCTTGATAAACAACAACTTAAAAAACAAAAAAGAAAGCACAATTTAATCTAAATTGACATGAATTGATTTTAGAAGTGTCGGATCTATTCTGCGCTGTCTGTGTCCAGCGGACAGCCTCCCTCCCTTGCATCTCCCTGCTCTCCACGTGCCCCCCACAAGACAAAGAAGCTTTGCCTTCACTTCATTTATTCTGTCATTTTCCTCTGAACTTTTGTGATTTTCCAGATCCTGGCAGATATTTTATGTCTTGCATTTCTCATCTTCCTGTTTGATTTGCATTTCTGTACAGGGTGAGAGTAAGAGTGATGAGTGAGGATGAAGAGTTATTTCCTTGAGCTTCTTTTTATGTCTCTGGAAAGAAGGAGGAGCACGTAGTGGTTGCCATCTGGGAACAAAAATAAAGACTACGAAAGAGTCATTTTGGTTTGAGATGCCGGTAAATACTATGACTTCCAAAGTGCACTTAAAAAAAAATTTCGATGTTGCCAACTGTGAAGTTCTGTATGATGGGATGTTTCCAATCCTCGCGTATAAATACCAAGAGCTAGTTCTTAGAAAAATCTCTTCTTTGCATCTGTTAGTTCTCTGCCAGACTCTGGTACTATTGCCCCTGTATCCTCACAGAGAATGATTTCTTTTTTTAATTCTTAGGATTCCTTGTTTCTTAAAAGAAGATTAAAGCAAGGACACCTCAAAATAATTAAATTCTAATGAGAGAATGTGAGAGATTGTAGAATTGTGATTTTAAAAACCCTGGAGTGCTTCAAATCCCATTACATCCTCCAGGTATTCACTTGCTCTGCTGCCTCTCGTGGTCGATGCTTCAGGTGCCACAACACAGACATATGGCAAAACAGATTTACTTTTAAGGTAGTGACATTGTTCAACACTGAGGGCTATACTAGATCTCAAGTTTAAGGTTGGAGATTTAAAAATGGATGTGTGATAGTCTCTGTCTTCCATGGACCTAAGTCTAACAAGGAGGAATATGGGACAACAGCCGTGTGCTGAATGGCTGCACATAAACTACATTCTAGGGGGGAGGAGGTAACAGACTTTTCATGAAGATCCACCCTGCGCTAGATGCTGTACTATGTCATTTCTCAAAGCACCAAAAACCTTAATTCCTATTTTCAGGTATTAAAACTCAAGGAGGCTCAATTATCTGATTCGAGTTTTATAGCACAGTCATGGATGACTTACATTCAATGAAGAAAACCAGTCTGAGCAGAAAGAACATTTTTCAAGAGAGAAGAGTTGGGCCTTCAGAAAATCGTTGAAGAATAAAAATACTGCCTACTGTCTTAAAAGTCTTTAATCTGGTTCCAAACATCAAAATTCTCCACATAAATGCCTACGTGACTGCATTTATAGTAAATAACCAAGCTTAATAACTCTGGAGAGAAAAATGAAAAGTTTTAAAAATTCAAATATGTGTTTCTACAGTACTTCACAAATTAAAAAGAAAAAAAAATTCCAGAAAGATTAACCTGAGGTCCCTTTGCACAGCAAGCATAATATTGAATGTGATAATATTGAAAAGTAATTTGAAAAATAACAAAGCTGATTAATTAGTAATGTCCAAATACTTAAAGTTATACATCAAAGTATTAAGTAAAACTGTTAAGTAAGATATATTCTAGCTTTCTACCTTGATAAACAGGACTTACTGTAACACAATAAAATATATGTGTGAAGTTACATTGTTAATTTGAATGAGATTTGGCAAAATATCAAAGATGACTGGTTTATTTTTGTGCTTGCCTAAATGTTCTGTTGATGGGCTGGTGATATTTGGATGAGTGATCAAATAAAAAGCACACAGTTTATAAATTATTATAAATAATCCACATGATTTATTTTTTCTTTGAGCAAAATCACTAACATGTTATTTTTGCTTGAATTATGAAATTTCTTTATGCAAGAATCTACTACATTCAAGCTATCAGAGAGAAAGCATTTGACAAGCAAACTAATTTTTTAAATTAAAGTATCGATATACAATCTTATGATGGTTTCAAACAAACAACAGAGTGGTTTCAGCATTCAACCATATTATCAAGTCCTCACCTCCTCCATTGTGGTTACTCTCTGTCAACGTAGTAAGATGCTATCGAGTCATTACCTGTCTTCTCCATGCTGTACTGCCTTCCCTGTGGCCTACCTATACTGTGATTGTGAATTATAGTGCCCCTTAATCCCCTTTTCCCTCCTCATCCACCCTCCCCGATCTCTCCCCTTTGGTAACCACTAGTCCCTTCTTGGAGTCTGTGCGTCTAATGCTATTTTGTTCCGTTTAAGCAAATTAATTTGTCCACTCTCTTACCTAAAAGCTTCCACCTCCCAAATCTTGCCCACAGTCCAAATTAAAGTCTATCTTTTGACCATAAGAAACTAAACACAGAAAACTTTACAGCATCTGGACACAGTAATCTTTTGTTTAGTATATAGAGGGCAAGATATATGGAAAGAGCCTAGCTGTGCTAGTCCCTAGAGGGATGCTCAAGGTCATAGTCAGTAGTGTGCTGAAGCCAGCTCATATGGGCCCGCGAGAATGCACTGATGGTGTCTTTCCCAATTCTGAGCTCAGTGGCATCACACAGGGAGTCTGAAATCCACTATGGGTGGAAGTATTAGGAGTGTTTACACCTTGGAAATCAGCACATGCTAAAAATCAGGCTCTTCCTAACCTCTTGAGCTGGTTGGTAAACATCAGCCCAGCACTGGGTATGGGTGGCTCCAGGTGCTGTTTCATGAGTGACAGTAGTATGCAATGTTTTTTAATAAGTGTTGTTCTTCAGTTTTTCATATGCAGAGTTTTCTGAAGCACTCTTGCCTCTCTTGTCTGGGTCTGAGGGTGACACTGATTTCATTAGATTATTCTTCTTTTGGAAGCTTTCATTTTCTATAATTCTTTAAACAAAAAAATAATTTCAGGGAGAAATGATTTTTACCATCAAAGGAGACTATACATTTTACCCATTTGATACTCATCCTATAACTAAATAAAGTTATATGTTGGGTACCACATTGTGAAATAAATACCTCTTTTCTCAGGCTAAATTGATATAATGCTCTTAATCTGTTTCTTCTTTTTCATGGTTTTTATTTTACGTAACTGAGCATTGATCCAATTAGGAAAATGAAATGTTTCTGGATAAAAATACCTAAGAAAATCATGTGTGTGTATGTGTTAGTTACTAGAATGACATTAATTACTTAACTCTTAGAAAGATGAATTTTAAACTTTAAAAGGTTCTTCATGAGTAATGACAAAAAAAAGGTACCACTAAAAAGATGGAACATTGTAGGAAAAATAGGACTGGTCAGATTATTTAATTAAATTATACTAATGTAATGCATAAAAGAAAAGTTCACCATAAAATTCTTGTTCTAGATAATATAAAAAAGATGAAATAACTTGGATTGCCAGGAATTCAGCATGGTAATTAAGAAAGTGATATATAAGGCCGAGAAAGAATTCATCTAAGTACCTAACACAAAGCAGATCTTCCAATGTGGAATTATTTCCATCTTGTTCTTTATATGATAAGTATGCTTAGACTAGAGTCCTGTCAACTCTTATAATATTCTCAACTATTCATCCAGTTCCCTCCAAGGCAAATAGATTAGTGATTCATACATGGACTTTATGAAAACACCATCATAAAAATATCCTGACATATGTTGACTATCAAAACAAGGTACTGTATCTTTTCTTCTTAGAATGAATTCAACTCACTTGATTAAATATGTTTAACAGATTTATAAATAACTTTAGTTCAAAAACCTCTTCTGTCCATATTTTATTTATAAAAATAAGCTTGGATAAAATTATGCTTTATGTTTAGAACTTGGATATGAAGTGAATGTTTCCTCAGTTTTGAACTGGGGCTTTCTTTTCATAGTCAAGCAGGCAACTATTGATACTCTGTGAGAAGAGGGCAACTTACCAGACGTGCAGATGCTAAGAAATATAACAGAATATGCATTTGTTCTGTGGTTTCCGGTGTAGGAGAATGCGAAGAGCTATTTAGCTATAATTGTAATAATGCCTATTTACCCAAGCTTGCTTTCCAGTGCTTATTTATTCAACCCTGTCTATGGTCTCAGTCATGCCCAGGGACCTCAGGGAGAACTTTATCATGGGCTGCAGCATTGAGTTCTAATCAGAGCTCCCCACATGGCATTCCTTCCAACCATTGGCACCATTTGCATTTCTCTACCAGCTTTGTCTGTTGTATGACAGTGCCATGTGGCTTAGTGTAAATCTCCATCTGACACTTGAAATGATCATTGTGCAGGGATCATAACTGTTAGCTGCTTGAAAAAGGGGGCCTGAGTACTAAAAAAAATTAGGGTAAAGAGTGGCATGTGAAATGAGCAATGGTTTGCAAAATTTCACTGCAAGCCTTTTCCAGTCCTCCTTTTATGATAGGGCTGAGAGAGAGAAGGGCAAGGTGCAGCTGCCTAATTGAGGTACAAGGAAAGGAGGTAATAGAGCGGAGGGTACAGGGCCAATGGATAGGAAAAAAAAAACAACATAGAGCTTAAAAAAAGCCATGGTTTATAGTCAGTTTGTTTCATGGTCTGGAGAGGTATCATGTAAAATTAAAGGAAATTCTTTAAACTTTTAGTCTTTATTAGACCTATAGAAAACAAACCAGTGAGCGATCTCAAAGAATACTACTCCTTATGTATCCTAACTCCCATATATTTATCAGAAATAAAATAATAAAATGTGTCTATCCTGGTTATACCACTTACTGAGTTTATCTCCTGACATTTTCCAGGTGAAAGAGGCTGGATCATCTGCTTCTTAGACCCAGGTGCTTGCAGCTGCTTGTAGCGACAGTGTATCTGGGCTGCTGGCGGTCACCCAAGCCATTCTGCGGAGATTGCCCAGGCAAGTGAGAGCCACCTCACTCAAGGCCTCACACCAACTACTCACTCCCCTCTCTGCTATACTATGCCTTCCCAAGGGAGCCCACATCCAGTGAAAGCAGGTGTGACCTCTGACTCCGTGGGACAACACTGAAGGGCCACAAGGCTCCCAAGCTCCCTGTGGAGTTGGCTGAGGCTCTGTTGAGATGGTATCACATTTCTCTTCCCTTCTCTGTCTTCTACTTCCCTCACTGCCCCAACAGATGGCAATCCTAATAAACCGCCCACACCTGAATCTCTGATGCAGTCTGATTCCTTGAGTATTGCTGATGAAAATGTGGTTTTACATAGTTTGGTGTGTCCCTGTCCACTGGGGCTGACCTTACAGGTCTAGTCACCTTCATGTCTGCAGTTGGGCTCCATCCTTGAGCTCCTGACATTACAGCTTTTAAAACAATGTACCCTCATGTCCTCACTGCTGTGACTGTTATATTAGAGTGCTCTATCACATGGGTGACAAAACTAGCTCTTCTTTTCCAACCTTTAGGCACATGTGCTGAATTGTGTTTACCCAATCTATAGGGTGAATTTCATGTTGGGGTCTTGGTTTTCTTTCTTATTAGCAAAACTTAGTTAATACCATGAGAATTCATTGCTAGGGAGATGCTAACAATATGGAACCACTAAAAAACCTGCTCTGGCTCTTAATTTTCTTCTTCTGGAATGTTTCTTGGGTGTTATTAAGATTTGTTAATTCCCCTTCCCCATTATCAAGCCTTTCATATGTTGGTATTGGAAGACATAGTCTGTTTTAGGCCACAAATTATCCTGATACAATCTATTGATCACAGCCAAGAGGGAGCACTCAAGAGTTAGGGAAGAGAGAAGAAAGTCTGCTCCAAGGTAGGTTTTTGTATCCATATAAGCAAAAAAGAAACCTGAAGTATCCTTCAAAAAATCAATGTAAAATAAATAAAAATAGTATATAAGGTCATCTTTTCAATAACATTTACTAGTATATATAAATACTATATGTATATGTAGTATTTACAGTAAATGTATAAAATATACTACTATACAGTTTACTAGATACATATAAACAATGGAATATTATTCAGCCATAAAAAAGAAAGAAATCCTGCCATTTGCGACAACATGGATGAGCTGGGGGTATTATGCTAGTGAAATAAGTCAGGTAGAGAAAGACAAATACCATATGATTTCACTTATGTGGAATCTAAAATTAAAACAAAATAAACAAAACAGCAGTAGACTCACAGAAACTGAGAAGTAATTGGTAATTACCATGGGAGAGGGTTTAGTGTGGGTGGGTAAAATAGGTGAAGGGGATAAAAAAGCATGAAATATCAACTTAAATATAAATTAGCCAAGGGGATGAAAGTACAGCATAGACAATATAGTCAATAGTTCTGTAATATCTTTCTATGTTGACAGATAAACTACACTCACTATTTTGGGTGAGCATTTAATGATGTATATAACTGTAAGAAAAAGAAAAAAATAGCATATAGGTCTTCTTTCCAATAACATTTACTACTATAAAAACAAAAGGCTAAATAAAAGTAGCGTCAATGAAATAACAAATCACTGATGATGGGGACTGCTCAGTCATCCTTTACTCATTGCCTTTCCTTCATTCCTTATTCCACTGCCATCCATCTCCCTGGGCTTCGCTTCTGTCAGCTGGCTTTACGCAGCTTCCTTCCTAACCTTGTAGAAGGCACTGGGCTTAAGTGTAGTATTTTTTTCTTGTTTTCTTTTCTACATTCTAAGATTTTGATGTAATGTCGCTCCTCCTCTACCCTATAGTTTATCATTATCCAAACTTCAGTTCCATCTTTTTGAAATTATCACCAGTGGAAATAACTTGCAAATCTGGCAATATGTGTATAGTGGGCTATAAGTTCCTGTGAATACCAAAGTAATTGTAAAGAAGCAAATTAATGTGGCCTGGAATTTCACAAAGGAATTTTTAAACACACGTATGTTCTTTTTCTCTTTTGTTGTTAGTTTTGTATAAAATACTCTTTCTTAGTTTGTTCACCTAGCAAAATAAAAATCTGCTTGTATATGACCACTTCTTTGAAACTTCCCTCATATCCTTCCATCTCCCTGACTCTGTTCGTGAATTATCTCTGAATTGTATAGATATTACTGTGGTGGCAGTTACCTCTTGCATAACAATAATAAAATATAAGTATTAAATTATAAATATAATTATTAAATATAATAATAATACAGAAAACATCAATTCTGGAAAAGATATTAAAAGAGAAGTGGAAAATTAAAGAAGAGTGGGCAAAAGCTAAAAATCCATCCCCTATATGGCATACTTTTATGCTCAGAAACTTCCTAAGGGAGCTGCTTTTATATTTTTACACGTTATTACATTCCTGTATCTGAAGTAATAGATCTGTGCATATAATGTCTCTTGTCTTCTCAGGCTTAGCTCTGTACCATGCTTTGCTTGGCTTTCCTGTTCTTTCAAAAGGAGGACAAATAGCAAGACAATGTGATGTCTTTCAATGGGATTCTAATCCATTAAAAACCAGACCTGGGCTTCGTCCTCATTATAATCCTCCGCATAGGTCAGGGACCACACGGTGAAATCCCATGTTTATTTTTAGTTTTGGTAAGATTCAGGAGGTTTTTTTCCTTGGAGAGTAAATTTATTCTAACTTAATGACAGAATTTTGTACCTGGAAAAACTTTTGTATCGTTAAACTGACTTTGATAGATGAGGAACCAGAAATCCAGCACCATTTAATGACTGACACAGGACCCTAGGGCTGGAACTGAGGTCGGTGCTTTTTCTGCTACACCAAGTTGACTTTATCAACTAAATGTAAAACTGTATTTTTGCAGCTTCAAAATAAAAGATTAAAAAGGCTTTTATTTTATATGTAGTAACTGGTACAATATGGGAATGACTGTATAAGAAGGTGGATGAAGATTTGCTAGCTAGGTTCAGGAAAGTCATTTCTGGTGAGGCAGAGGCGAACAACCATCATGAGAAGAAGGGCTGTGTTGAAACAGCCGCAGTGAGGTAGACAAGATCTTGCCATCAAAAAAAAAAAAGCACCATAGGTTCAAAGCGTTTTTCTGTTATATATAACATTTCAGGAAATTAAGCCAACTGATTTTTTTGTCTCTATTTTATGTTAATGTTTAGTTGTTTCTCATCTGAGGACACTTTCTCCTGTATCTAAAATGCTTTAATTTCTTGGTCCTTTCAATTCATTTTAATGTGTCAAGAGTTTTTTAATTAAAAACTTTAAATTAAAAGCCCAATGAAAAGTGTTGCTATAATAAACAAACAAAAATACTGATGAAGTTTGAATCCTTTAGAAGGTAGTGTCTAAATTTATGAATTATTCCTATTATGGTCAATATTTTCCTTTTCCCTCTGTGTATGCAGAATGAGGCCATCCAAAGGTGTCCATACCCTATTCTCTAGAATCTACAACTATATCACCTTACATGGTAAAATGAACTTTGCAGATGGAATTAAAGTTATGAACCTTAAAATACAGAGATTGTTGGGTGGGCCGAATCTAATGACATCAACCTTTAAAAGTGGAAGAGCAGGGCAGGCCAGTGAGCCAGAGAGATGAGACAGGAGAGGATAGAGACATTTGAAGCGCCAGAACGAAACCACTGGTGGCTTTGAAGATAGAGGGAGAAAACCATGAGCCAAGGGTTGCATGGAGGCCTCCAGAAGCTGGAAAAGGCAAAGAAATAGATTCACCACTAAGGCCTCCAGAAGGAACACAGGCCTGCTGACATCTTGATTTCAGCCTTGTGTTAGAGCTCAGAACCAGCTGAGCCTACAGACCTCTGACCACAGTTTGTGGTAATTTGTTACTGTAACAACGGGAAATGAAGACATCCTTCTGCATTCCTTCTGTCTCCTCTGTGTCCATTGCCTCCTACAATCATGGTTGCCATCATCAGGGTCGTTGTCACCAGTGCTCCTCCGTTTATTGAGCTCCTTTTAATGGGAGGTACTGGGCTTAGTGTGTCATATACATTGTCTGATCTTTGTAACAATCCTACCAGGTAGATATAATTAACTCCTGTTAACAAATGGGGTGACGGAGTCCTGGAAAGTCAAGCGATTTATCATAGGCCACAAAAGTAGGAAGTATGGGATCCTAGAGCTGTCTCTGGATGAGAAGTTATTTCAATGTCACAGGTAGGTAAAGCTATAATACTGCATGGTTTATTTCTAATGTAATTTCTTTATAAGGGATCTAAAAAGACCAAAAAAAAATCTTTTGAATGGATAAACTCTGATATGTGGGCAAGTGATTATCAACAGTGTTTAGTAGTAGAGAAAGATGAAATATTTATTTAGTTATTTTTTATTGCAGCATCATTGATATACAATCTTATATTGGTTTCAAGTGTACAACACAGTGGTTCAACAGTTACCCATATGAGTAAATCCTTGTGTCCACAAGTGCAGCTACTATCTGTCAACATAGGAAGATGTTACAGAGTCATTGGCTATATTCTCCATGCTGTAACCATCCTGATGATCAACTTATATTTTTGTGCTCCTTTCTCCACACCTTTCCCACCATCTACTCCAACCTGTCCCCAATGATAACCACCATCACTTCTCAGTGTCTATGAATCTACTGCATTTTGCTCATTTTATTTTACTTTATTTTTATATTCCACAAAGAAGTGAAATCATATGGTATTTGTCTTTCTCTGCCTGGCTTATTTCTTTCAGCATAATAGCCTCTAGGTCCATCCATGTTGTTGCAAACTGTAGGAGTTCTTTTTTTTAATGCCTGAATAATATTCCACTCTATACATGTACCACATCTTATTTATCCATTCATCTATTAATGGACACTTAAATTGCTTTGTATCTTGACTATTGTAAAAAATGTGGTGATAAATGTAAGGATGCATATGTCTTTTCAAATCAGAGAGTTTGTTTTCTTTGGGTAAATTCCTAGAAGTGGAATTACTGGGTTGTATGGTTTTTCTATTTTTAGGTTTTTGCCTCTGAAATATGTATTATAAACAAGAAAATTTAAAAATATTCCAGCCAGAGTTATCCAAATGAATGTAGTATTCTGAGTGATCATATGCCATTAGAACACACAATGTAATAAACACTCCATCTACAACCCTAGAGATTACAAGATTATTTTATGTGATTTTTGCAAGACACTTTTGCTATTTGGATAAGGAGATTTTCTAATCCCTTCATTAACTGATCTAGAATTAAGCTCAAATTAAGCACTGCTACATGTTTACATTACCTGAATTAATTGGATAAAAGTATGTATTCTGGTCTCAGAGTGTTGAAATTAATTATTAAAAGTATGCAAGAAATAATACTTACCAAATACCACTTGCTGATGGTTTCTACAGCTGCAGACTGCAGGAAGGGCTGGAGGCTCTGTGCATCTGTGCTACCACACTGTGGCATGAGCATGAAGTACCAGGTGAAGTCCAGGAATGCATGGCAGGATCAGCAGAGGTCAGAGAAGGATCTGGTGAACATTCGACAAGTTCAGGAAGCCTAAAAAAGTAAAAACATAAAAGGAAAAAAGTCTCACAAAAACAAAAACAGAGAATGAAATAAACACACAGAGAATAAGAGAATAATAGAAAAAAGAGAGAAAAAAGCCTGGAAATATTTAAAACGGAGGTACCAGGAAAGGTATCTGTAACTTAAAAAGTGTATTTAAAAAACTGGGTTTGGTGTTTTAGGGTATAGAATATAGGATGAGTTAAAGTAAAAACCAAAGAACTTCTAGAGTAGTTTTCTATGCCCTAACCCATTCTTAAAGGGCTTGGTCCTAACCTCATGTAAAAATATCAACCCAAAACCTAACTAACATTACTGAGCACTTATACAACAGGAAGGCTTAATTGGTAATTAGTTCACATTGTTAGTTCATATCACTAGGGATTTGGTTCTAATTCTTCCTGACATTCAAGACCATTTGTTTTTAACTACTACACTAATTCTGAGGGCACGTAGAATGTGTACTTGTGTCTAGTCAGGATGATTGAAGACTTTAGCTTATGCCCTGAAATCCTTATGGCAGCCCTTGAAGGACAAAGGAGGAAAGGCAACACAGGGCTGTGCACCTATTGCCCTGGGAAAGATGAGGAGATTCATAGACAGGACTCCTTCTTTTAAAAATCAAGATATCACCTGTTTCTCCAGGTCTGCATGAAATGGAGAAGGAAAGCAGTGTGGAGGAGACTGAGAGAAGCCACAGTATCCATTTCTTTCATTTTTCTTTAATGAAAGAACATCTAATGCTCTTCTGGATGTCAGTGGTTGCAGCATTTTAGCTCTGGTAATCACCTTGAAGCTAGGTGACCCACGTGACCATGTTCTAGACAATGAAGTGAATGGGAAGCCATGTGGAATTTCTAAGAAGGCTCTGAAAGGGGGCTGGATCATCAGGAAGAAGACCACTTTGGTCCTTCTGACATTACTCTCTCCTGCTGCCTGGGGAAGATGGATGATTAGAGCTCCAGGTGCCATTTGTACCATAGGGATGAAAGCCAACATTAGAATGCTGGAGCAAAAAGACAGGTGATGCTTTAGTTACACAGTACTGGACTTTCTGTCCCTGGACCTGAGAGAAATGGAATTTGATGATCACACAGACAGTGTTATTTTGGGTTTTCTAATATATTCAAGGCAATATAATCCCAACTGGTAACAATAGCTGTGTGAGTCTGAGTCCTTACGGAAGCAGACACCAACAAAAATTGAAATGTAAGAGATGTATTGTGGTGAAGGTCAAATTCTGTGAAGAAAAAAAGGAGAGGGAGCCACGGGTAGCAAGGAAAGCCTTGGAAAGAGAGAGGGAAGAAAGGTAGGGGGCAGTCAGAGTCTTAGTCTGCAGTATTTCTAGAAGGTTTTGGTCAGGCCAGATCTGCCCAGCAGAGGAGCCTGAATCTCTCAGACATGGGCCTTCACAGCACCCCTCACAGAAAAAGTCCACCATGTATCCCAGGGTCACCTGCAGCAGTGAAGGCAGGGGTAGTTTCAGAGCACAGAAGCTGGGAATTTGTCAGTCACACTTCCCACAGTAGAAAGGGTCAAGGTGCATTTTTAAGGCCTCCACAGTGGTTCAATATTGTTTATGTCTGTTTTATGTGTATACTCCTCTTCCTCAAAAATATTCTGGGAGCTGGCAGTGGTGGCAAATTACCCCAAAACATTTTAACTGGGACAAACCCAGAACCTGTGTCATTGGTGCCACCATGTTACTGTGTGTCCTCAATGTTCGGGGGACCTGTTACAGGCTGGATCCATTTAAGAGGTGAGAGTAAGAAAGCACACTTGTGAGGAGATTGGATTAAAGATGGCGGTGTGAGAGGTGAGAGAGAGGCTTCCTTCTAAAACCACATATAATATGAAAATATAACTAATACAACTACTCCTGAAAGAGCAACGGGAAAGAGGATGGCAACAAACTGCATACACCTGGAGACAAGAGCAGACCTCACAGAAAAGGGTAACGTACTAAAGCTGTGGTCCTGCGGGATCCAAGCCCTTCCCCCACCCAGCTCACCGGCAGGAGGAACAGGAATGGAGCACGGAGGGAGTGGAGATGTGGGACTGATGAATACCTAACTCTGGAGATCGGCTCTGGGAGCACAAACCTACATTTCATGGTGCTTGCATGATACTCTCGTAATTAGGGGGTTGGAAAGCTGAGACAGGCAGAATTCCTGGACAGATTGAGATTCCAGCTGCTGTGGAAAGCAGGGATCCATATCCAGCTGCTCTGGGACAAAAGAAAGGCGGGCGGTCTGAGAGACTTCCTAACAAAGAAGCCCTTAGCAAGAGGACGGATAAAGGGGCAAGGATTGCACAGAGCTTACTGAGCAGGAGAAAGGACAGGTAGACAAAATTGTCCGGGTGCACTCTGCCCAGAAGATTGGGAGCTTTCACGATCTTCAGGTGCTCCAGCTCCCTGGCTGCCTACACAGCTCCAAGTACCCCTTCTGTGACAGGCAGACTAGTGCGCCTTTCTCTTGGCCAGCCCCACCGGGCTGGCAAACCAGGAAACCCTACCCTGGTGTTAGGCCAGCTAGAGGAAAGATCTGTCTACAGCAACTAAAAGCACAAGGCACAGAGGCTTATACCGGTGTGCTCGGCCACTGGTTCAGACAGTGGAGACAAGCATAGCAGCCAGGAAGCAGAAAACAGATCTTTCCTCCCCGGAGGCACCAATACCACTCCCCTGCAATCCCTGACATTGCTTCAGGGGCTGAGAAGCTCCAGAGAGTAGAGCTTCAGGGCACTAGAGGGCGCCATACACAAATATGAAATGCCAAAGGAACCTGGTCCAGAGTAAAATTATTAATACAACTCCTGAGAAAGATTTAAATGATATTGACCGCATGAATCTCCCTAGGAGACTGCTATAGATAGAAGTGTTCCTGTGGTTTAATAGCTGTCACCAGAGGTAATAAAACAATAGTAAAGAAAGTAGAACAGCTAATTACTAAGAAAATGCAAAATTAAATTAACTATCCCCAAAGTCAATCAAGGGATAGATGAACAGTACAAAATATGATACCTAATATATAAAAAGTGGGGGACGAAGAAAAAGGAGGAGAAAAAAAAAACCAGAGAAAGAACCTTTAGATTATGTTTGCAATAGCATATTAAGTGAGTTAAGTTAGACTCTTAGATAGTAAGGAAGTTAACCTTGAACCTTTGGTAACCATGAATCTGAAGCCTGCAATGCCAGTAAGTACAAACCTATCCATAACCACTGTAAATGTAAATGGACTGAATGCACCAGTCAAAAGACAGAGTCATTGAATGGATAAAAAAACAAGACCCATCTATATACTGCCTTCAAGAGACTCACTTTAACCCAAAGACATACACAGACTAAAAGTGAAGGGATTGAGGAAGACATTTCATGCAATTGATAGGGAGAAAAAAGCAGGAGTTGCAGTACTTATATCAGACAAAATAGACTTAAAAACAAAGAAAGTCACGAGAGACAAAGAAGGACATTACATAATGATAAAAGGGTCTATCCAACAAGAAGATATAACCATTATAAATATCTATGCACCCAACACAGGAGCTCCTACATATGTGAAACAAATGCTAACAGAATTAAAGGGAGAAATAGAATGCAATGCATTCATTCTACGAGACTTCAACACACCACTCACTCTGAAGGACAGATCAACCAGACAGAAAAGAAATAAGGAGACAGAGGCACTGAATAACACATTAGAACAGATGGACCTAACAGACATCTACAGAACTCTACACCCAAAAGCAGCAGAATACACATTCTCCTCAAGTGCACATGGAACATTTTAAAACATAGATCATATACTAGACCACAAAAAGAGCCTTGAAAAATTCAGAAAGATTGAAATTGTACCAACCAGCTTCTCAGACAACAAAGCAATGAAACTAGAAATGAATTACACAACGAAAATGAAAAATCCCACCAACACATGAAGGCTTAATAACATGCTCCTAAATAATCAGTGGATCAATGACCAAATAAAAACAGAGATCAAGCAATGTATGGAGACAAATGATAACAGTAATTCAACATCACAAAATCTGTGGGCGCAGTGAAGGCCGTGCTAAGAGGAGAGTATATTGCAATACAGGCCTACCTCAGGAACAAAGAACATTCCCAAATGAGCCATCTAAACTCACAATTAATGAAATTGGAAAAAGAAGAACAAATGAGACCCAAAGTTAGCAGAAGGAGGGACATAATAAAGATTAGAGCAGAAATAAATAAAATCGAAAAGAATAAAACAATAGAAAGGATCAACAAAAGCAAGAGCTGGTCTTTGAGAAAATAAACAAAATAGATAAACCCCCAGCCAGACTTATCAAGAAAAAAGAAGAGAGTCTACTAACATAAACAGAATCAGAAATGAGAAAGGAAAAATCACTACGGACAGCACAGAAATACAAAGAACTATTAGAGAATACTGTGAAAAACTATATGCTAACAAACTGGATAACTTGGAAGAAATGGACAACTTTCTAGAAAAATACAACCTTCCAAGGCTGACCCAAAAAGAAACAGAAAATCTCAACAGACAATTACCAGCAATGAAATTGAACTGGTAATCAAAAACCTACCTAAGAACAAAATGCCTGGACCAGATGGCTTCACCACTGAATTTTATCAAACATTTAGTGAAGACCCAATACGCATACTCCTTAAAGTTTTCCAAGGAGTAGAAGAAGAGGGAATACTTCCAAACTCATTCTATGAAGCCAGCATCACTCTAATACCAAAACCAGGCAAAGACACCACAAAAAAAGAAAACTACAGACCAATATCCCTGATGAACGTGGATGCAAAAATACTCAACAAAATATTAGCAAACTGAGTTCAAAATACATCAAAAGGATCATCCATCATGATCAAGTAGGATTTATTCCAGGGATGCAAATATGGTACAACATTTGAAAATCCATCAACATTATCCACCACATCAACAGAAAGAAGCACAAAAACCACATGATCATCTCCATAGATGCGGAAAAAGCATTTGACAAAATTCAACATCCATTCATGATAAAAACGCTCAACAAAATGGGTATAGAGGGCAAGTACCTCAACATAATAAAGGCTATATATGACAAACTCACAGCCAACATTATATTTAACAGCTAGAAGCTGAAAGCTTTTCCTTTAAGATCGGGAACAGAACAAGGATGCCCACTCTCCCCACTTTTATTCAACATAGTACTGGAGGTCCTAGCCATGGCAATCAGACAACAGAAAGAAACAGACGGCATCCAGATTGGCAGGGAAGAAGTTAAACTGTCCTTGTTTGCAGATGACATCATAATTGTACATAAAAAACCCTAAAGAATATACTCCAAAACTACTAGATCTAATATCTGAATTCAGCAAAGTTGTGGGATATAAAATTAATGCTCATAAATCTATGGCATTCCTATACACTAACAATGACCTAGCAGAGAGAGAAATCAGGAAGACAATTCCGTTCAAAGTTACATCAAAAAGAATAAAATACATAGGAGTAAACCTAACCAAGGAAGTGAAAGACCTATACTCTGAAAACTACAAGACATTCATGAGAGAAATTAAAGAAGATACCAATAAATGGAAACACATCCCGTGCTCATTGATAGGAATAATTAATATTGTCAAAATGGCCATCCTGCTTAAAGCAATCTACAGGTTCAATGGAATTCCTATCAGAATATCAACAGCATTTTTCAACGAACTGGAGAAAATCATGCTAAAATTCATATGGAACCACAAAAGACCCCGAATAGCCAAAGCAATCCAAAGAAGGAAGAATAAAGCTGGGGGGATTATGCTCCCCAACTTCGAGCTTTATTACAAAGCCACAGTACTCAAGTCAATTTGGTACTGGCACAAGAACAGACCCATAGGCCAATGGAACAGACTAGAGAGCCCTGATATCAACCCAACCATATATAGTCAATTAATATATGATAAAGGAGCCATGGACATAAAATGGGGAAATGACAGCCTCTTCAACAGCTGGTGTTGGAAAAACTGGACAGTTACATGCAAGAGAATGAAACTGAGTTTTTGTTTAACTTCATACACAAAAGTAAACTCGAAGTGGATCAAGGACCTGAATGTAAGTCATGAAACCATAAAACTTTTAGAAGACAACATAGGCAAAAATCTCCTGAATATAAGCATGAGCGACTTCTTCCTGAACGCATCTCCTCGAGCAAGGGAAACAAAAGCAAAAATGAACTCATGGGACTATGTCAAACTAAAAAGTTTCTGTGTAGCAAAGGACACCATCAACAGAACAAAAAGGCATCCTACAGTATGGGAGAATATAGTTGTAAATGACATATCCGACAAGGGGTTAGCATCCAAAATATATAAAGAACTCACATGCCTCAACACCCAAAAAGCAAATAACATGATTAAAAAATGGGCAGAGGATATGAATAGACACTTCTCCAAAGAAGAAATTCAGATGGCCAACAGACACATGAAAAGATGTTCCACATCGCTAATCATCACAGAAATGCAGATTAAAACCACAATGAGATACCACCTCACACAAGTAAGGATGGCTACCATCCAAAAGACTAAGAACAACAAATGCTGGCGAGGATGCAGAGAAAGGCGAACCCTCCCACACTGCTGGTGGGAATGTAAGCTAGTTCAACCATTGTGGAAAGCAATAAGGAGGTTCCTCAAAAAACTCAAAATAGAAATACCATTTGACCCAGGATTACCACTCTTAGGAATTTACCCTAAGACTGCAGCAGCTCAGTTTGAAAAAGACATATGCACCCGTATGTTTATTGCAGCACTTTTTACAATAGCCAAGATATGGAAGCAACTTAAATGTCCATCAGTAGATGAATGGATAAAGAAGAGGTGGTACATATACACAATGGAATACTATTCAGCCATAAGAAAGAAACAAATCCTGCCATTTGTAGCAACATGGATGGAGCTGGAGGATATTATTTATGCTCAGTGAAATAAGCCAGGCAGAGAAAGACAAGTGCCAAATGATTTCCCTCATTTGTGGAGTATAACAACGCAGCAAAACTGAAGGAACAAAATAGCAGCAGACTCAGAGACTCCAAGAAGGAACTAGTGGTTACCAAAGGGGAGGGGTGTGGGAGGGCTGGTGGGGAGGGAGGGAGAAGGGCTTTGAGGGGTAGTATGTTTAGTACACATGGTGTGGGGAATCACGGGGAAAACAGTGTAGCACAGGGAAAGCAAACAGTGAATCTTTGTCTTCTTACTACACTGATGGACAGTGACTGCATTGGGGTATGAGTGGGGACTTGATAATATGGTTAAATGTAGTAACCACCTTGTTTTTTCATGTGAAACCTTCATAGGAGTGTATTTCAATAATATCGTAATAAAAAAAGTAAATAAAGAAATAAAATTAAAAAAAAAAGAAAAAAGAAAGCACACTTGTGTGGTTTCTCCCAGTTTGGAGAGTAAATGGGAACTTTTCACACAGATTAGGTCACATCCAGCCCAAGGCCGGGCGGGGAGAATGCTGGGCTCACTGCTGCTGCATCCGGGTCTGCCCAGTGTCGCAACTCAGAACCACCACTAAAGGCAACACACTGCCTAAAATGGGTCCATGAATGCACTACAAAGGCTATAAATGGAAAATGTGCTTTTCCTATTGACTTCTTGTATAAATAGCTTAGAGATGTCTTCCAAGTGCAAATCCCTAACACTAAAAATTTTACTTCAGCCAGTGGAAAGAAAATACTCATTAAAAGAACCACAAACCTCAGCTTTTGGCAGGAATTTTCAGCTCATTACATGGTAATTAATACTAATCTATATGCTAAAAAATTAAAAAAAAAAACCCAACAACTCTTTTTCTTTGTTCCAATTTTTATACTGTTTCTCTGCCAGACAGCTATAAAAATGAAACAGAATCTTTTGTTTTCGAAAGAGGCCTGTAATGTGAATGACAATTGTCATGCCTAGGCTGAAGAGATCTATATGTTTCTAAGTTCTTGATGACAAAAGTTTATTGTTTAAAAAAAATTGTTCTACAATACATTGCAGCAACTCTAGACCCACAACCAGTAAAAATAATGCAAATACTAGCAGAAATCCAGAAGCTCTTTAAACCAACTTTTTTAGATATGGTTTTATCTGGATTAGATTATTTAATCATGTGATCTCACTAACTGAAATTGTATTTTATATTATATGGTTGATAATGGCATTTAAAAGCAGGTTCTCTGATGATTATTCTAAACTAAACCATACAGAATAAATGAGACATAATAGCCTGCATCTTAAAAATGTAAAACATGGAATGTTTTTGCTTGTACTTCTGCACTCATATTTTTTGGAGAAAATGTAGGAACTTGGAAGAGAGGATAGAAAAGATACATTTTCCATTTCCTTGAGATCTTAAGAAATAATACTCAGGATGACTATGGTGATGAATAAGAAAATGGTTAAGAAAGTAAAATAAGCTATAATGATAGGAGGCCTGGTTGGGAAGGAAATAAACATTAAGTATTTACTGTAAATAAGGTACTGAATATGGGCATTGCAATTTTTGTGTGAATTATTGCAAATGTGAAGTGACATTATATACATGTTACATTTTCATTTTATGCAAAATTAAAATGATGTAGATCCTCCCAAATTTAAAAAAAAGTGTATTTACAAAGTTTAAGGGGTATGAAATGCTATTGATATGTTGTCTGGAAACCAAAATATCAACCATTCTTTCTTAAGATTGTTACTATGACAATTTCAAGTTATGTCAAGTCTTCAGAAATATGTTCCTTTCATGCACTGTGACAGCTATTCTCTGGGTTTTGGGGATGCCAACTTGAAACACACAGTTATTGCCACTGAGGTTTGCTTAGTCCAGTGAGGGAGATGGAGAAGTATATAGATGAGTAGAATAGGTAGCCCCACTCATTCTGAAGACAGCCTTCAGCCTTCCCGTGAGGGAACCTACTGAGAGCACAGCCCAGTCAGCAGTCCTACATACAGTAGCATTTGGGCAGAAAGCACAGCCTGTGGTTACCCTCATCTTCAGAACAAAACCAGTGGCCTCACCTGAATTCAGTGCACACTCTGGCCTGATTTGGATTCCCATATAACAAGCTATGCAGGTCCGTGGTCCTATCCTGATGCCCTGCCAGAGTTGGGAAGCTAATTTATAGCTCTATCTATTACTGAATATAGCATCCAGTCGCAACTATCTAGTAAGCCTGACCAGAAAATTTAGGCAAATGTGGAGCCTATCCTATAGTCTCCTTGGACCAGGGAGCCAAGCCAGCAATCCTGTTCAATTGTTCTCAGCCAATGGCACACACACCCCTTCCCTGGCCTCAGAGTTCAAATAGCTGCCATGTCAAAAAATAGACTACAGTAGCAGGGCCTATCTTCCCAAAGACATTACCAGCAGAAACTCAAACTGAAACTGTCTGTGCCAAAACAAACCTGTAAAGTCTGGAAGAGAAGCCTGATTACTCAAATGTGCAGATACCAATGTAAGGAATCAAGGATCATGAAAAATCAGGTCATCAAAGGAAAGAAACAGCTCCAATAACTGACCCTCAAGAAATAGAGCTCTATGCACGGTCAGACAAAGAATTCAGAATGATCCTCTTAAGGAAGCTTGGTGAAGTACAAGAAAACACAGACAACCAAATAAAATTAGGAAGCACGAACAAAGTGAGAGGTTCAACAAAGAAAGAGCAACCATCAAAAAAAACAAAACAAAATAAAACAAAAACAAAACCCAGAAATTCTACATTTGAAAAATACAATAACTAAAGAATTCAATAGGATTTCAAAAGTAGACTCAACAATACAGAAGAAAGAATCAGTGACCTGGAGGATAAGACACTGGAAATTACCCAAATAATAAAGAATGAAAAAGAGTGAAGAATGCCTATGGGAACACAATGAAATGGAACAGCATTCACATTATGAGAATTCCAGGAGACGAGAAAGAGAAAAGGACAGAAAGTATATTTAAAACAATAATAGCTGAAAACTTCCCAAACGTGGGGAGAGAAATTTGCATCCAAATCCATGAGGCCCAAAGGACTTGAAATAAGGTGAACCTTGAATAGGGCTACACCAAGACATACTATAAGGAAATTGTCAAAAGTCAAAGATAAAGAATTTTAAGAGAAGCAGGAAAAAAGAGAGAAGTTTCATGCAAGGGGATCCTCATAAGAGTATTGGTGGATTTCTCAACAGAAACTTTCAGGCCAGGAGAGAATGGGATGACAGTCAAAATATTTAGAGAAAATAACTGGCAACTGGCAAAGTTCTCCTTCAGAAAGGAAGGTGGGATAAAGAATTTCCTGAACAAACAAAAGCTGAGAGTTCATTACCACCAGATCTGCCTTAGAAGAATTGCTAAAGGGAAATCTCTGAGTGGAATTAAAAGAATGCCAAATTAACAACATAAAAATATGAAAGGGAAGTCGAAATCTCACTGATAGTGGTACATATGTAGTCATAGTTAGGTTCTAATAGTGGTACATAATTCACTTATAACTCTAGTTTAAAAGTGAAAAAAATGTAGTAAAAATAGCCATAAGTACAGGACCCTGTTATTAATTATACATCATGAAAAACGTGTAAATCATAACAGCAATAACCTAAATTGCGAGGGGAAGGAGAAACAAAAATGTAACTTTAATGAATTATGTTGAAGTTAGGTTGTTATCAGTTTAAAATAGAGTGTTATAAGTTTAAGATATTTTAAGTAAACCACAGGGAAAATCCTGTAGTAATTACCCAAAAGAACATGATAAAAAGTCATAGCATACTGATACTAAGGGAACCCTTGTGCCCTGATGGTGGGATTGCAAATTGGTGCAGCCACTATGAAAAACAGTATGGAGGATCCTCAAAAAATTAAAATAGAATTACTATGTGGTCCAGCAATTCCACTTCTGGGAATATATCCAAAGGAAATGAAAACATTATCTTGAGAAGATATCTGTAACCCCCTCCCCCACCATGGTCATAACACCTATTGACTATAGCCAAGACATGGAAAAGACCTAAGTGTCCATTGATGGATGAATAAAGAAGTTGTGGTATATACATATATATGTCTGTGAATGTGTGTGTGTCTGTATGTGTATAAAATATATACAATGGAATTTATTCAGTCATAAAAAATGAGAACATCCTACCATTCACGACAATGTGGATGGACCTTTAAGGCACTATGGAAAGGGAAATAAGTCAGACAAAGAAAGACAAATACTGTATGATCTCACTTACATTTTGAATCTAAAAACAAAACCAAAAAAATACAAACTCAGAAAGAAATCAGATTAGTGGTTACCAGAGGTTGAGGGTTGGGGGAGGGAAATAAGAAGAAGGTCATCAAAAGATACAAACTTGCATTTATAAGATAAATAATTCCTAGGGGATGTCATGTACAACAGGATGACTATGTACAGTTAACACTGCGGCATGATACACAGAAAAGTTGTTAAAGGTAAATCCTAAAAGTTAGTTCTCATAACAAGGAAAAAAAATTCATGTCTTTTCTTTTTACTGTATCTACATAAGAAGTCAGATGTTAGCAGAACCTATTATGTTAATCATTTCACAATACATGTAAATCAAACCATCAGGCAGGACTCCTTAAATTTATAATGATGTATGTCAATTATTTCTCAATAAAACTGGAAAACAACAACATGGAGTGGAGGAGAGAGGAGAATATCAGAAGTAGGAATCTGGGAACCATATTTAAACCCATGAGGATATTTTAGGAATAAGAAAAGGGTTAAAGAGAATTCTGGGGAACCCTGATCTTTAAGAGAAAGAGAAGATGGCTCCTTAGAACTAGGAAGAAATCAAGAAATCAGTAATATCTCAAAAGCCAAGAGAAAAGAAAATTCCAAACAGTAGCTTTTGTCTAACAATACTAAAAGTCACCAAAAGACCAACTAATACCAGGAGTGAAACATTACCAGTATTTTAAAATGATAGCATTGATATTGGCATTTCTACTTGACAGATGAAGACCAGAGGCTCAAAGTTTTATGATAACTTGGCAGAAGTCAAATGGAGACTGGCACAGGGTAGGTTAAACTTCAGGATGGGTGACAGCACGTGCTGTTCCTACCAAATCCCACCACTGAGTGGTTCCATGAAGATGGCGGTGTGAGCAAGTCGGCAGAAATCTCCTCCCCAAACCACATATATTTATGAAAATACAACAAATACAACTATTCTAAGAGACCAGAAGATACAGGACAGCAAGCACCCAGCCTGCATCTACACCTGAGAGGACTCGGCACCCCGCGAGGCGGGTAAGATACAGAATCGCGACGCGGCGGGACCAGAGCACTCCCCCACCCAGTGCACCGGCTGGAGGAGAAGATTCAGAGGAGGGAGGGAATGGAAGGACAGGCCTGTGAAATAACCAGCCCTGGTGATGTGCCCCGGGAGTAATGACACACATCGTGCAGTGTATCATAGATTGGAGAGACTGAGGGTGCAGGATCTGAGCCGGGGAATGCACTCAGGTATTCTCAGCTGGCTCCCCGGGACAAAAGAAAAGTGCACCCTTTTTTAGCGGTCTTAAAGAGACAGGGGCGCAACGGAGGAGCAGGATCATCCCAGCACACTCAGCCCAGCAGGCTGGGAGTCCCGGGGAATTTCAGACCCTTTGGCTGGCGACTGGGAAAAAGTAGCCGCACCAAGACTTCCCACAGAGTCAGCAGCCTCCCATTCATTCCTGCCCTGGCCAGAGCTACAAAGGGCTCTGTGGAGCGGTGTGGCCGCAGCTGTGGAATACTGGAGCAACAGCACCACCTACAGCATCCCCACAGAATCTACTCCCAGTGGCTGTTTTTTTTTCTTTTCTTTTCTTTCTTTCCTTTCTTTCTTTTTTTTCTCTTTTCTTTCTTTTCCTTCATTTTTTTCATTTTTTTCTTTTTAAAAGTCTTAAAGAGCCAAGCTGACATACATGGCACCTATCAACGACTACTTCTATCGCCATGAAAAGACAGAGGAATATGCTACAAACAAATCTTACCCAGACCCAGACAACACCAGAGAGGAAGTCTGATGGGATGGAAATGCACAATCTTCCTGAAAAAGAATTCAGAATACAAGTCATAACCATACTGATGAATCTACAGAGAAATATGCAAAAACTGAGGGAGGAAGTGAGGGAAGTGAGGAAAGACAATGCAGAAATGAGACAAGCCATCGACAGGCTTAGCAGCAGACTGGACGAGATGCAAGAGACTGTTAATGGAATAGAAATCAGAGAACAAGGATACAGAGAAGCTGAGGCAGAGAGAGATAAAAGGATCTCTAGCAATGAAAGAATATTAAGAGAACTGTGTGACCAATCCAAACAGAACAATATTCGCATTATAGGAGTACCAGAGGAAGAAGAGAGAGAAAAAGGAATAGAAAGTGTCTTTGAAGAAATAATTGCTGAAAACTTTCCCATGCTGGAGAAGGAAAAAGTCTCACAGTCCACGGAACCCACAGCTCTCCCAACACCAGGGACCCAAGGAAGAAAACACCAAGACACATAATAATTAAAATGGCAAAGATCAAAGATAAGGACAGAGTATTAAAGACAGCTAGAGAGAGAAAAAAGATCACCTACAATGGAAAACCCATCAGACTATCATCAGACTTCTCAACAGAAATCCTACAGGCCAGAAGAGAATGGCAGGATGTATTTAACATGATGAAACAGAAGGGCTCAAACCAAGAATACTGTATCCAGCACGATTATCATTTAAATTGGAGAGAGGGATTAAACTATTTCCGGACAAGTGAAAGCTGACAGAGTTTGCCTTCCATAGCCACCTCTACAGGATATCTTAAAGGGACTGCTCTAGAGGGAAGCATTCCTAAGGTTAAAAAGATGACACCAGAGAAAATAAAATCATAGCAAAGAAAGCAGACCATCGAAATACTATCTAAAGGCAAAGAATAAAACACCTAGTATGCAAAGAATGGAGGAGGAAGAATAAGAAGAGAGAGAAATAAAGAAACATCAGACTGTGTTTACAATAACTTAACAAGAAAGTTATGTTAGATTGTTAGATAGTAGAGAAGCAGCCCTTGAACCTTTGGTAACCATGAATCGAAAGCTGGCAATGTCAATAAGTACATATCTATCGGTAATCACCCTAAATGTAAATGGACTGAATGCACCAATCAAAAGACACAGAGTAATAGAATGGATAAAAAAGCAAGACCCATCTATATACTGCTTACAAGAGACTCACCTCAAACCCAAAGATATACACGGACTAAAAGTGAAGGGATGGAAAAAGACATTTCATGCAAACAACAAGGAGAAAAAAGCAGGTGTTGCAGTACTTGTATCAGACAAAATAGACTTCAAAACGAAGAAAGTAGCAAGACATAAAGAAGGACACTGCATAATGATAAAGGGGTCATTCCAACAAGAGGATATAACCATTTAAATATATATGCACCCAACACAGGAGCGCCGTCATATGTGAACCTAATACTAACAGAATTAAAGGAGGAAATAGAAAGCAAAGCATTCATTTTAGAGACTTCAACATACCACTCACTCCAAAGGACAGATCAACCAGACAGACAATAAGTAAAGACACAGACTCACTGAAAAACACACTAGAACAGATGGACCTAACAGACATCTACAGAACTCTACACCCAAAAGCAACAGGATACACATTCTTCTCAAGTGCACATGCAACATTTTCCAAAATAGACTACACATTAGGCCACAAAAAGAACCTCAGTAAATTAAAAAATATTGAAATTCTACCAACCAACTTCTCAGATCACAAAGGTATAAAACGAGAAATAAATTTTAGAAAGAAAACAAAATGGCTCATAAATACAAGGAGACTTAACAAGACTCTCCTAGATAATCAATGGGTCAATGACCAAATTAAAAGAGAGATCAAAGAATATTTGGAGATCAATGACAACAATAACACAAAGCCACAAATTCTGTGGGACGCAGCAAAGGAAGTTCTAAGAGGAAAGTATATTGCAATCCAGGCCTATTTAAAGAAGGAAGAACATTCCCAAATGAATAGTCTAAAGACACAATTACTGAAATTGGAAAAAGAAGAACCAATGAGGCCCAAAGTCACCAGAAGGAGGGACATAATAAAGATTAGAGAAGAAATAAATAAAATTGAGAAGAATAAAACAATAGAAAAAATCAAGGAAAGCAAGAGCTGGTACTTTGAAAAAATAAACAAAATAAATAAACCTGTAGCCAGACACATTAAGAGAAAAAGAGAGTCTACACACATAAACAGAATCAGAAATGAGAAAGGAAAAATAATGATGGACCCCACAGAAATACAAAGAATTATAAGAGAATATTATGAGAATCTATATGTTAACAAGCTGGAAAACCTAGAAGAAATGGACAACTTCTTAGAAAAATACAACCTTCCAAGACTGACCATGCAAGAAACAGAAAAACTAAACAGACCAATCACCAGAAATGAAATTGAATCAATAATCAAAAAATTACCCAGGAACAAAACGCCCAGGCAAGAAGGATTCACCTCTGAATTCTACCAGACATATAGAGAAGAAATAACACCCATTCTCCTTAAAGTTTTCCAGAAAATAGAAGAGGAGGGAATACTTCCAAACTCATTCTATGAAGCCAGCATCACTCTAATACCAAAACCGGGCAAAGAACTCACCAAAAAAGAAAACTACAGACCAATATCCCTGATGAACGTGGATGCAAAAATACTCAACAAAATATTGGGAAACTGAATTCAAAAATACATCAAGAGGATCATACAACATGATCAAGTGGGATTCATCCCAGGGATGCAAGGATGGGACAACATTCGAAAATCCATCAACATCATCCACCACGTCAACAGAAAGAAGAACAAAAACCACATGATCATCTCCACAGATGCTGAAAAGCATTTGACAAAATTCAGCATCCATTCCTGATTAAAACTCTCAATGAAACGGGTATAGACAGCAAGTACCTCAACATCATAAAGGCTATATAGGACAAACCCACAGCTAACATCATACTTAACAGCGAGAAGCTGAAAGCTTTTCATCTAAGATCGGGAACAAGACAGGGATGCCCACTCTCTCCACTGTTATTCAATATAGTACTGGAGGTCCTAGCCACAGGCAATCAGACAAAACAAAGACATACAAGGCATCCAGATTGGTAAAGAAGAAGTCAAATTGTCACTATTTGCAGATGACATGATACTGTACATAAAAAACCCTAAAGATTCCATTCCAAAACTACTAGAACTAATATCTGAATTCAGCAAAGTTGCAGGATACAAAATTAAGACACAGAAATCTCTTGCTTTCCTATACACTAACGATGAACTAACAGAAAGACAAATGAGAAAGACAATTCCATTCACAATTGCTTCAAAAAAATAGAATACCTAGGAATAAACCTAACGAAGGAAGTGAAAGACCTGTACTCTGAAAACTACAAGACACTCATGAGAGAAATTAAAAAGGACACTAACAAATGGAAATTCATCCCATGCTCTTGGCTAGGAAGAATAAATATTGTCAAAATGGCTATACTACCTAAAGCAATCTACAGATTCAATGCAATCCCTATCAAACTACCAACAGCTTTCTTCAATGAACTCGAACAAAAAATTCTAAAATTCATATGGAACCGCAAAAGACTCCGAATAGCCAAAGCAATCCTGAGAAGGAGGAATAAAACAGGGGGAATTATGCTCCCTGACTTCAAGCTCTACTACAAAGCCACAGTAATGAAGACAATTTGGTATTGGCACAAAAACAGACCCACAGACCAGTGGAACAGATTAGGAAATCCAAACATTAATCCAAACGTATATAGTCAATTAATATATGACAAAGGAGCCTTGGATATACAATGGGGAGATGACAGCCTCTTCAGTAGCTGGTCTTGGAAAAACTGGACAGCTACATGTAAGAGAATGAAACTGGACTACTGTCTAACCCCATACACAAAGGTAAACTCAAGGTGGATCAAAGACCTGAATGTAAGTTATGAAACCATAAAACTCTTAGAAAAAAACATGGGCAAAATCTCTTGGACATAAACATGAGCGACTTCTTCATAAACATGTCTCCCTGGGCAAGGGAAACAAAAGCAAAAATGAACAAGTGGGACTATATCAAGCTGAAAAGCTTCTGTACAGCAAAGGACACCATCAGTAGAACAAAAAGACATCCTACAGTATGGGAGAATATATTCATAAAAACATGTCCGATCCGGGGTTGACATCCAAAATATATAAAGAACTTACAGACCTCAACAAACAAAAAGCCAATAATCCAATTAAGAAATGGGCAGAGGACATGAATAGACACTTCTCCAAAGAAGAAATTCACATGGCCAACAGGCACATGAAACGATGCTCCACATCGCTAATCATCAGAGAAATGCAAATTAAAACCACAATGAGATATCACCTCACACCTGTGAGGACGGCCAACATCCAAAACACAAATAACATCAAATGTTGGCGAGGATGTGGAGAAAAGGGAGCCCTCCTACACTGCTGGTGGGAATGCAAATTAGTTCAACCATTGTGGAAAGCAGTATGGAGGTTCCTCAAAAAACTCAAAATAGAAATACCATTTGACCCAGGAATTCCACTCTTAGGAATTAACCCTTAGAATGCAGCAGCCCAGTCTGAAAAAGACAGATGCACCCCTATGTTTATCGCAGCACTATTTACAATAGCCAAGAAATGGAAGCAACCTAAGTGTCCATCAGTAGATGAATGGATAAAGAAGAAGAGGTACATATACACACGTAAGAAGAAAACAAATCCTACCATTGCAACAACATGGATGGAGCTAGAGGGTATTATGCTCAGTGAAATAAGCCAAGTTGAAAAAGACAAGTATCAAATGATTTCACTCATATGTGGAGTATAAGAACAAAGAAAAAAAACTGAAGGAACAGAACAGCAGCAGACTCACAGAACCCAAGAACAGACTAATAGTTACCAAAGGGAAAGGAACTGGGGAAGATGGGTAGGAAGGGAGGGGCAAAGGGGAAAAAGGGGCATTATAACTAGCAGACGTAATGTTGGGGGGCTCAGGGAAGGCTGTACAACTAAGAGAAGACAAGTAGTGATTCTATAGCCTCTCACTACGCTGATGGACAGTGACTGTATTGGGGTTGGTGGGGGGGACCTGGTGAAGGGAGTAGTTTAATAACTATAATATTGCACATGTAATTGTAGATTAAGGATACCAAAATAAATTAAAGAATAAGAATAAAAATATATCCGACCACCGCCCAGTCTCATGAATAGATGGGGCTCTGCAGACCAGATCTGACTCTCACGCAGTCTTCCAGGGCTACTTTCTGCAGGACGCCTCCTCTATCCATGCACAGCACTGTGCTCTCTCTCAGCTGTGCTCTCTCTAGCACTCTCCTGCTGCACATCCACTTGGCACAGAGGTGTGCTGTCTCTCACAGGGAGGTCATTGATTTCTCACAGGTAGAGGCTAGGATTCCTAAGCATAACCATACCAACCTATGAGTTATGGCATAATTTCCAGCTCCCTATGCCTGTGATGTCACTTTAGATATCAAAAAAGTAAATCTCACTCTAGGGCATGTATACTCTGTAAAGGAAAAACAGAATCAGTCTGGAGAGGTTTGTCTGTGGTTCCAATCCATGGGTATGATACCATGTTTTGTGTTATTTTACGTTTCCTTCCAGGCATAAATAGGAATGATATAGCTGGACAGCAAAACTGGTAAAAAGTGAACAGAGTTCAAATTCCACCTCTTTCCTTTGGAGAAGTGTTGGAGGGTGGAGGAAGCTGAAGCATTTACAGGAGGTTAACATGAGAGATCAAGTGATCAAGGTGAGATGCTGGGCAAAATGGTAATTTTTAACAAATGGTGGTGAAATTATAAATGTTGCCTGTGAGATAAGTAGGGAAATTGTTTCATGGGAAATAAAGTTATTTTTCTTTGTGAGTTTTGTTAGTTGCTGGGAACCCTGAGCTGGTCAGGCTTCACATTAGTCATGAAGGCATTAGCTCAGAAGTGGTTCCTAGGATTGAAAATATTCCTTCCCTGTTCTTGCTGACCTGTTCTCTCTCATTTCTCTCAGGCTGAGTTTTGAAGTTCTGACTGCATCCGGAGACGATGCGATGGGAGTTTTGGTCTCAGTATGTTAGCTGAAGATTAAACGTGTTTTGTGTTTTCCACTTAGTGACCTCTTTAATAAATCCTATATCATGATTTCCACAGTGTGATGAGGGTTGTAGAGTGAAACATAACCATTTCACTAAACATTTCTTTTCAGTAGTGCTGGAAAGGAATAAGAACCAGTTCCTAAAGCTAGTGACCTGGCTTCAGTGAAGTCACTGTTTATAGCCTCAAATGTGAGAAGCTGACAGTCACACACACAGGATCCATTCAAGGTGTGTTCCCTTCTCAAAGGATATTTGTAAGAGACTTGGGAAAAAATGAAGGGATTAAATGAATTAAAATAGTTCCAGAAATTCTTTGCAGTTTCCTACACAAATACTTTACAACTTAAACTGAATTACCAATGACTTCTCAGAAGCAGGAGTTCCTATCACTCAAAACAATGTAGTATGAATTGTACCATTACCAATTGTCCAGTGATTTTAGAAGATAAACAAGGGTTAAAGTTTCTCAGAAGATATTAAAATAATTAATTTATGAGGGAATTCTTTGGTGAACTTTCAATGCAGAGAAAAATGGATATAATCAAAATCAGTTTTAAGTTTTGCAGGGAATTTCTAGAGAAAATTTTGTTTGAAGTGTATTCCTAAAAATGAAGTGGAATATGATATAACTCAATGGACAAATGAATATTTAAATATAATGGTTTTTCTTTACGATCTTATTGCTTAGTGAAATTGGCAAGGCATAAAAACCTACAAAATTTTGGTATATCATAAAATTTGTACACTTATTTATTCTAAGCATCTTGCCTTACAGATGAGGAAACTGAGGCTCTAAAGCTAAGATGTATTCAGGATCATGTAGCAAAGTGAGTGGAAAACTAGGGCCTTAATTCCCAAACTAGAGTTCTTATATTTAGTTAATATAAGCTTCCATGTTCCTTGGAAGACTGAGAATTCTTCCTAACTTGGAAGACTCTGTTTTTCCATCATCTGAGAGAAGCTCTTTTAGTAAGATTGGCAAATCACTTAGCTACTTGGACTGCCTGGGAAACATGGTGTGAATTTTGATCTTCAAACATTTACTGGATTTCCCTGGGAAAAGGGAAAAAATGACCTAGGCTTATGTGTTAATCCCCTGTAGTTGTGGGTATGAATTTTCCTCCACAATACTGGGTAAAAGATATGTCATCTTACCTTAAATAAAATGAAACTTTAGAAGCCCCCATCCTCTTGAGCTGGCAAGGAATTAAATATCAGTCATTACTGGGATACTCTTCCCTACCAGAGTCAATGGAAGATTTGGAGGATCTTAAGTAATGCAGAACATTCACAGAAGTCCCCCTCCCCTTTCTTAATCTTTGAGAAGCGGTATATTGGAATGGTTTGGAGAGCTAATATCCTATGCCAGAGTGCTTGGACTTGAATTTCAGCTCCACTTCTTGACAGCAGTTTTAGTGGGTTGAATGATGTCTCCCCAAAAGATATGCCCATGTCCTAATACTCCAGCCCTGTGAATGTGACCTTATTTGGAAAAGAGGTCTTTGCAGATATCATTAAGTTAAGGATCTTGGGCTGAGATCGTCCTAGCCCTAGGCCCAATGACAAATGTCCTTAGAAGGAAAGAAGGAGACACAGATGGAGGAAAAAGCCATGTGAAGATGGAGGTAGAAATTGGAATGATGCAGCCATAAGCCATGAAGCCCATGGAACCGCCAGAAGCTGGAAGAGGCAAAGCAAGTCCATGGTGACTTTGGAGGGATCATGGCTCTGCCAACACTGGATTTCATACTCCTGGCCTCTAGAACTGTGAGAGAATAAATTTATGTTCTTTTAAATTTGTGGTAGTTTGTTACAGTAACCACAGAAAACTATCACAGTGGAGTAACCATGGGCAGGTCACTACCCAGGTGATCTTGGGTATCTTCTCTGTGTCAGTTTCCTCATGTTTCTTATTGGGATATAATATTAATGCTTCCTTCACTGGGTTGTTATGAGGATAAATAAGTTGGTCAATTGTTTAGAACAATACCACAAGACAATAAGAGCCCAGTAAACTTTCAATTTTGTGTTAGTCTATGCTGATCTTTCTGATAAGCTCACTTTCCAAAGCTACATGGACATCTGCAGATCTGCTTCTCTACTGATAAGCTCACTTTCCAAAGCTACATGGACATCTGCAGATCTGTTTCTCTGCTTCTGCAATTCAAAGGTTGAGGAAGACATAGTTGTGGACTCCAAAGTCCCATCTCCTTTCATCCACCTTTCCTAGGAGCTCCCTGAAACCCACCTTGTCTGAGTAGGTGGGATCTTTGTCAATACAAGAGACCAAGCAGCAGGTTGGAGCTACAAAATTGACATTACATTCTCTTATCTGCTGTTAAAGCATGATGCTTGTCTCTTTCCTAGGGTAAAAATGTTAACATCCATCAGTTTCTTGGATGTTACTCACCATGCTACACATTTTTAATTAACAAATTAGCCAGTTTCTTCTAAAACTTGGTTATATGTTTGCTTCTGATAGAAAAAGGTGATTTCTTCTAATACGTCTTGCTGTTCTGGATGCTTATTTAAATTGTGACTTGATTGAGGGCAGTAGCTGTATGGTACATCTTTGTATCTCCTCACTCTGTGCCTAGACCATGGTAGGTGCAATCAATATGCAGTATGTGATTGGCTATGGGGCTATTAAGTTGTACTTTTGACCTGGAAAACATAGTTTTAGAATACTCAAAAAGATGCTGATTTTTCCCTGAAACCCAAAGAAAAAGTACTCTTACCATTAAAAAAAAATTGTATAAATATCTTTTCTTTTGACCACTAAGTCATCACCAATCCTGCAAGACACTGATTTTATTTTTCCACATGTTCCCTGTGCCTACAATGTTCCTCTTCTCTTTGGCTACCTAGAAAACCCCCATTCAACTTTCACATCTCAAGTCAAATGTCACTTCTTTAATGGGGTCTTGTGTGTTCCAAATACTAATTCTTGTCACCATTTTTATCATGGCACTTGTTGCATGGAATTGTAATTACTTGCATTTCTGACTCCTAGGCTGAGAGCTTCTAGAGGGTTCTCTGCCATGTTCATTTCTGAACTGCTAGGATAGACCATCATGCCCTGTGTAGACTTGCTCAATAAGTATTTTTTGACTGACAGTTTAACTGACAACATCAATGAATGGATAGATGCACCGTATTCAAATGGGATTTGCAATGCCTGCCAGTTGAACAATAGCCACATGATAGCTTGGATTGGAGTTAATGTCTTAATGTTTGTGACTATCTTAATTTGGTTGACTCCTCTTGTTTAAGTGAAATTGTTCTGCTTTGTTAGCAATGATTGAATTGCCAGTTGGTCATCTTATTCTTTTGCCTTTTCAGTTGTCCTGTGTGACAGTGAGATCCTCTCAAACTGCTAATTCACTTTACTGATTATAAAAATTTTATACCCTTATTCAAATACCTTCAATTGGTTCCTTATTCTTATAGAATAAGACTGTCCAAATCATTTCCCTTGGATTCTAGTACAAGAGTAGAAGCAGGAGAACCTCTAAGGAACCAAAGAGAGATAATGATGCTTTAGAAAAGGGTGGACAGGAAGTGGTGGAAAGGAAGAGAAGTGGAATTATTTGGAATACTGTAAAGGTAGGGCCAGCACTTCTTGTATTATAAATGGGAGATGAGAAGAAAGAAAACACCAAGACATGTAATAATTAAAGTAACAAACATTAAGGATAAGGATGAAATATTGAAGGCAGCCAGAGAGAGAAAAAAGATTACTTAAAAGGGAAATGCAATAGGTCTATCAGCACTGACATTTCAGCAGAAACTTTACAGGTCAGAGGGGAGTGGCATGGAATATTGAATGTATTGAAACAGAAGGACCTTCAACCAAGAATCTTCTACCCATCAAGATTATCATTCAGTTTCAAGCAGGAATTAAACAATTTCCAGATAATTGAAGGCTCAAAGACTTAATAGCCTCTAAACCAGCATTACAGGATATGGTAAAGGAACTGCTGTGGATGGAAATGCTCCTAAGCCTAAATAGTTTCCACCAGTGAAAATAAACCCATAGTAAAGATAGTAGACCAATTAATTACCAAGAAAGTATGAAATAAAACAAAAGTAGTAAAACAAACTATAAACAAAATCAATAAAGGGATTTACAAAAAGTGCAGATAATGACATTTAATACATAAAGTGTGGATAAGGAGGAAGAAAAAGAAAGTACTTTTAGCTTTTTTTTTGGAAATAGAGCAATCATAAACTTAATATAGACTGTTATATAGTCAGGAAGCTATCCTTGAACCTAATGGTAACTACAAAACTAAAGCCAGCAATAAATACACAAAATATTAAAAAAGAGAAATCCAATCACAACACTAAAGAAAACCATCAGATAATATGTGAAGAGTATAAGAGAGGAAGAAAATGACAGAGAAGAGCTATAACTACAACCAGAAAGCAATTAATAAAATGGCAATAAGTACATACCTATCAATAATTACCTTAAGTGTAAATGCAATGAATGCACTAATCAAAAGACAAAGAGTGTCAGAATAGGTAAAGAAACAAGACCTATCTATCTGCTGCCTATAAGACACTCATTTCAGACCAAAAGACATTCACAGACTAAAGGTGAAGGGAAGAAAAAAGATATTTAATGAAAATAATAGAGAGAAAAAAGCAGAAGTAGCAGTACTTATATCAAACAAAATATTTCAAACAGAGAAAGTAACAGACAAAGAAGAACATTACATAATGATAAAGGGGTCAGTTCAACAAGAGGAAATAACCGTTATAAATATCTATGCATCCAACATAAAAGTAACTAAATAGGTAAAACAAATACTAACAGAATTAAAGGGGGTAATAGATTGCAGCATATTCATTTTAGGAAACTTTAACACATCACTCACATCAGTAGATGGATTAAGCAGAAAAAAAACAAATAGGGAAACAAGATACTGAACAATACACTAGATGAGATGGACTTAACAGATATATACAGATCATTCCACCCAAAAGCAGCAGGGTACACATTTTTCTCAAGTGTACATGGAACATTCTCCAGAAGAGATCACATACAAGACCACAAAAAGAGCTTCAATAAATTTAAAAAGATTGAAGTTGTATCAAGCAACTTCTCAGACCACAATAGTATGAAACTAGAAGTAAATTACACAAAGGAAACAAAAAGCACACAAACACATGGAGGATAAACACAATGCTTCTAAATAATCAATGGATCAATGAAAAAATCAAAACAGAAATCAAGCAATACATGGAGGCAAATGAAAACAAAAACGTGACAGTCCAAAATTTGTGCCGCAAAAGCAGTTCTAAGAGGGAAGTACATAGCACTACAAGCCTACCTCAAGAAATAAGAACAATCCCAAATAAACAGTCTGAACTGACAATTAAAGAAACTATAAAAATAACAAATGAAACCCAAAATTAGTACAAGGAAGGACATAATAAAGATCAGAACAGAAATAAATAAAACAGAGACGAATAAAACAGTAGAAAAATTCAGTGAAACCAAGAGCTGGTTCTTTGACAAAAACAAAATAGGCAACCCTCTAGCCAGACTTGTAAAGGAAAAAATGCAGTACACAAATAAACAAAATCAGAAATGAAGATGGAATAGTCACAATGGATACCATAGAAATACAAAGAATTATTACAGAATAGCATGAAAAACTATATGCCAATAAGTTGGACAACCTAGAAGAAATGGAGAATTCCTAGAAAAATACAATCTTCCAAGATTAATCCCGGAGGAAACAGAAAATCTGAACAGACCAGTTACCAGCAATGAAATTGAATTGGTAATCAAAAAACTCCCTACAAAGGAAAGTCTACTTGGCTTCACAGCTGAATTCTACCAAACATTTAAAGAAGAGCTAATACCCATCCTTATTTAAATACCCAAACGGTAGAAGAGAGGTAATACTTCCAAACTCATTCTATGAGGCCAGCATCACTTTAGTACCAAAAACTAGATAAACACACCACACACAAAAAAAGAAAATTACAGATTTTCCTAGATGCAAAAATCCTCACAAAATATTAGCAAACAGAATTAAAAAGTAAATTGACAGGATCATCCATCATGACCAAGTGGGATTATTCCAGGGAAGCAAGGATGGTGCAATATTTGTAAATCAATCAATATAATACACCACATTAACAAAAAGGATAAAAACCACATGATCATCTCATTAGGTGCTGAAAAGGCATTTGACAAAATTCAATATCCATTCATGATAAAAGCTTTCAACAAAATGGGTATGGAGGGTACATACCTCAACATAATAAAGGCCATATATGACAAACTTATAGACAACATCATACTTAAGGGAGAAAAGCTAAAAGCTTTTCCTCTATAATTAGGAGCAAGACAAGGATGCCCACTCTCACCACCTTTATTCAACATAGTACTGGAAGTCCTAGCCACAGCAATCAGACAAAATAAGGAGATAAAATGCATCCAAATTGGTAAGGAAGAAGTTAAAATGTCACTATCTGCAGATGACATGGTATTATAAACAGAAACCTCTAAAGACCCTACCAAAAAACTATTAGAACTTAAAGCTGGATTCAGCAAAGTCAAAGGATACAAAATTAGTACACAGAAATCTGTTCAGTTCCACTCTGCTAAAAATGAACTAGTAGAAAGAAAAATCAAGAAAACAACTCCATTCACAACTGCATCAAAAAGAATAAAATACCTAGGAATAAACCTAACCAAGGAAATGAGAGACCTGTACTCTCAAAACTATAAGACAATCCTGAAAGAAATTAAATAAGACACCAATAAATGGAAATCTATCCCATGCTCATGATTATGAAGAATTAGTATTGTTAAAATGGCCATCCTTCCCAAAGCAATCTACAGAGTCAATGCAATCCTTATGAAAATACCAACAGCATTTTTCAATTAACTATAACAAAAACCTCTAAAATTCATATGGAGTCACAAAAGATTCTGAATAGCCAAAGCAATCCTGAGAAAGAAGAACAAAGCTAGAGGGATTATGCTCCCTGACTTCAAGCTCTACTACAAACGTACAGTAATCAAAACAGTATGGTACTGGCACAAGACCAGATCCATAGATTAATGAAACTGAATAGAGAGCCCAGATATAAACCCATACATATGTGGTCAATCAATATGTGATAAAGGAGCCATGAATATACAATGGGAAAAGACAACCTCTTCAACAACTTGTGTTGGTAAAACTGGACAGCTACATGCAAGAAAATGAAACTAGATTACCATCTAACTCCATACAAAGAAGTAAAATTGAAATGGATCAAAGACCTGAATATAAGACATGAAACCATAAAATTCTTATAAGAAAACAGGTGAAAATCTCTTGAACCTAAGTATGAGCAACTTTTTCCTGGACACATCTCCTCAGGCAAGGGAAACAATATCAAAAATTAACTAGTGGGACTACATCAAACTAAAACTTCTGTATAGCAAAGGACACCAGCAAAACAAAAAGGCAATGTACAGTATGGGACAATATATTTACAAACAACTTATCCAATAAGGGGTTAACATCCAAAAAATATAAAGAGCTCAACATCCAAAAAACAAATATCTTGGTTAAAAAAGGGTGGAGGACCTGAATAGACATTTCTCCAAAGAAGAAATACAGATAGCTAACAGGAACATAAAAAGATGCTCCACCTTGCTAATAATCAGAGAAATTCAAATGAAAACCCCAATGAGATATCATCTCACACCAGTTAGAATGGTCACTACCTAAAAGACAAAACTAACAAACTGTTGATAAGGATGTTGAGAAATGGGAACCCTCCCTCACTGTTGGTTGGGATGTACATTGGTGCAACTGCTATGAAGAGCAGTATGGAGGTTCCTCAAAAACTAAAAATAAAAATACCATTTGACCTGGGACTTTCACTTCTAGGAATTTACCCAAAGAAAACAAAATTACTGATTCCATATATGCACCCCTATGTTTATAACCACACTATTTACAATAGCCAAGATATGGAAGCAACCTAAGTGTCCATCAATAGATGAATGGATAAAGAAGATGTGGCACATGTATACAATGGAATATAAGTCAGTCATAAAAAAAAATCCTGCCATTTGCAACAACATGGATGGATCTAGAGGGTATAATGCCTAGTGAAATAAGTCAGACACAGAAAGACAATACCATATGATTTTGCTTATTTGTGGAATATAAAAAGCAAAACAGAATGAACAAAACAGCAGTAGACTCATAGACACTGAGAAGTGACTGACTAGTGATTACCAAGGGGTAGAGGTTAAGGTGAATGGATGTAGGGTAGGGGGGATAACATAAAAATTCTCAATCATAATATAAGTTGGTCATGGGGATGGTAGTACAGCATGGAGAATACAGTCAATGATTCTGTAACATCTTCCTATGTTGACAGATAGTAACCACACTAGTGGGGATGAGGATTTAGTAATATGGTAGCTGCTGAACCACTGTGTTGTACACTTGAAACCAATATAAGATTGTATATCAAGGATACTTCAATAAAAATAAATTAAAATAAATAAATAAATAATTGGGAGGTGAGAGGAAAAGCATAATTGTGGGAAATTCCTAGGTTTTGGTCAGGGCAATTGGGAAGAACATGATACTATTTAATGAGATGGGTAAGATCAAGACAGGAACTGTTTTTGTTTTAATTGGTGTGTGTGTGTGTGTGTGTGTGTGTGTGTGTGTGTGCGTGTGTATGTATGCATGTACATGCAGTGAACATGAAAACCAAAAATTCTGTTTTGGACAAGTCAATTTTGAGCTGTGAGATAAATTAGACATGAGAGATGTCAAGCTGGTAACTGAACACATCAGTTTGGAACTCAGAAAGGAGCTCAGAGGTAGCTTGAGATTCAGTAGCGCATATATGGTCTTTGAAGGTCTGGAAGAGCTTGAGATCAGTGGGGGAAGAAGTGCCAGTGATATTTATTATTAGTTATTTCCAGTATATTTCTTTTCATATTAGCCATCACTGTCAAAAACCCAAAACTTCTATTTTATAGGATTTTCAGTCTCAGAGCGTTCAGAAGAACTACACATATTGTTTAGTACTGCTTATTCTGCCAAAAGAAAAATTTCCATGAAGATGTGCAGTTATTCCTTGCCATTGCTTTGTGAGAAGCCTTAACTCCTTAAGGGACCTGTAATTTTCCTTTTAATTTCTGATGTGAAGAGTCTGTCAATAGATCTTAATCTGTTAATTACTGAAGTTTTATACTGGTTTCAACTTGCTAGAAAACATTTAAATTTGATACCATTAAGGGAAATGCTCTATTATGTCCTTTTTTTTTACACTTCCCTGTTCTCGAATCATTTATAAACACAGCAACTATAGTTTCTTATCCAGGGAATAGCACAAAGTTTATTAAATTTGGATTTTTAATTTAATCCAACCCACAGTCAACATCCCCCCTAAGACCAGCATGGTACAGCTCAGTAAACCCCAACCTTCTTAACCCCACGTTGACATCTTGTTGAGTCATGAAAATGCAGTTAAAAAAATTGGCAGAATACTATAATGCTTTTACACACATTTACTTGACAGAGACCCCCCAGGAAACACACACACATGCACAAAACAAAAAACAACACATGCACAACTGGTTAAGTGCTCTCTGTTTCCCATGCCTGTTTTTCCCCACTACCATGCAGTAAGTCCATTTACAGGACATCTATATAAAGAAACATAAACTTAGTCGATATTCTTGATGGCTAAGCCTATTTTGGAATTACATCACACCCTCACTCACACCAGCAGTGAGTACGAGGAAGAAAGGACTGGAGCTAACTCGAACTTTTACTCGCAGCTAACACATAAGATATTTAATGCTCAGCCATGCCTTCTTCTTACCAGTAATAAAGCCCTCGCTGGGGTTTTGCCGGTGCTATTCGCTCCCACTATAAATCTTCTAATGCCACCATAATGCTTTATTTTTCAGGTTTCCTCCTGATCTTCTCACTGTGATTTAGCAGAAAAATCCACAGGCTGCCAAATGAGCCTATACTATTACAGGATTTATGGGGTGCTAAAACAGCCCTTGGGCGAGGCCATCAAAGGAAAGGAGCTATTCATTTATTCTGTAGTTTGTGGGTCTACAAAAGGAAATGGTCAAAATGGCAACTGTTTATTACCAAATCTAAAGAATTTAAGCAGTTACCCAGGACAATCTGCTGTGTAGGAGGAAACACAGGACTATACACAAGTGTGAAGTGTGGTTTATAGTTCTTCTCCCAGTGGATGGACTTTCTAAGACATTTGGCTCATTCCAGCCAGGATCCCCTCCTTCTGTAGATGAGAGCTGCTGCTTTATCCTGTTTCAAATTCTGTAGTTGGGAGAAGATGTGAATGAAATGCAGATGTCTAGAAACATAAAAATCCATTTGCTGTGAGTACTTAGGCTGGGAAGAAAGCCAGTGGAATCACTAATTCTGTTTTCCATTTGTTTTGTTTACTGAGAGGTTTTAGAGGTAAGAATATAAAAAAATTATTAAAGAAGACTTTTATAAATGTTAAGTTTTTGAGCAAAAATTCCTTTTATACTACTAAGAAAAATCATACAAATCCTTAACTAAATCTGAAGTAGCCTAATTATGTAGATCAGAATCCATGGTGATTAGAAATTGTCCTGCTTTAAAAATATTTTCCATTGCAATATGAATAGTTTGAACAGTCTGGTCTGACTGTCATCTTGGTGGGTAAGCTAGGTGGTCATTTTCACATTTCCCCTGATTCGTCACAATCATGAAAAGCTGCATCATTACAGCCAAGCATTGTGTACGGGTCAAACTGAGGACTATGCTCTAGTCTTGTGGAGATAGGCATGGTTCATGCTCATTCAGTGCATGAGCTGGGTCTGTTGATCAGTTTTCTGCTCACTCGTATAGCCCCGTAACTTACCACAATGCCTTGATTATATGCAATTTTAAAGGAAACTGATACTTTCTGCAAGATTGGTGAAACACGTCATGAGTCAGTATTTACAGAATTTACCTTAGGGAAGGTGGATGGCACTACTCTACTCCACTCTTCTGGTCTCTGTCCCACTATTCTAAGTCAAAAGGCAGCACAGAAGAGTGGACAGTCACAAACACCCAGCCATCCACAATAAAGGCCTGGGAAGAAGACATTTTGGATGGGATCTAAGGCAACACCCTCCATACAAAAAAGATATGAATAACATTTATAGAGTAATGTATTGGAAGAAACAAGTCGTATCCCAGTCCTAACTGTATCTTTTTCAGGGGACTTTTTCCAAACCAGTCCAAAAAGAGCTCTGCCTAGCTTTCTCATCAAAAATCTGTATGGCAAAATAGAAATACCATTTGACCCAGGAATTCCATGCCTAGGAATTTACCCTAAGAATGCAGCAGCCCAGTTTATCACAGCACTATTTACAATAGCTAAGAAATGGAAGTAACCTAAGTGTCCATCAGTAGATGAATGGATAAAGAAGATGTGGTACATATACACAATGGAATATTACACAGCCATAAGAAGAAAACAAATCCTACCATTTACAACAACATGGATGGAGCTAGAGGGTATTATGCTCAGTGAAATAAGCCAGGCGGAGAAAGACATGTATCACATGATTTCACTCATCTGTGGAGTATAAGAACAAAGAAAAAACTGAAGGAACAAAACAGCAGCAGACTCACAGAACCCAAGAATGGACTAACAGTTACCAAAGGGAAAGGGACTGGGGAAGATGGGTGGGAAGGGAGGGATAAGGGGGAAAGAGGGCTATTACAATTAGCACACGTAAGTAGCAGTGGGGAGGGGGCACGGGGAAGGCAGTATAACACAGAGAAGACAAGTGGTGATTCTATAGCATCTTACTACACTGATGGACAGTGACTGTAATGGGGTATGTGGTGGGAACTTGAAAATAAGGGGAGTCTAATAACCGTAATGTTGCTCATACAATTTTACATTAATAATAGCAAAATTAAAAAAAATAAATAAAATAAAATAAAAATCTGTATGGAAGATTATTTAAAATCTTCACCTGTGAAGCATTCCAGTGTCTTCAATGAGTTCACCGCTAAGCCCCACTTTTAATGTCCCATCCAAAGGAAATACTATATCTGAGAGGCATTCATGTATATCTTACTGTGACCTCATGCATTTATTCCCAGACTTTGTGACTAGTGGTGGAGGGTGGCTGGATCAAAATGCAAAAAGTGCTGGTGCTAGGAATGTGTTCATTCCCAGGATCATTAGTGTCTGCCAAAGCCTGTCAGACTGCATGAGAGGGATTGCTTTCATGTAATTTCTATTATTAAAAAAAAATCCTTCTTTGTGCCAGTTCTCAAGCCTAAAATTGAGAGGCCTTTCCAAGGTTGTTAGATGGTTGTTAGAAAAGTAGCTGAAACATGTTCTTTTGTTTCCCATTTAAGTTAGTTCATACCAAAAAAAAAATGACATCCAATTCCAACTTGAAGTGAGCAGTACTTAAATCAAGAAGTTGAGAAGCCACTTGAGCATGCAGTGATAAGAATGGCTCTCATCGATTAAGCAGTGCAATGCGCTTCACCCTTCACCAGCACTCAAGAATTAGGTGTTGTTTACTCCATTTTATAGACAAGAAAATTAGGCTTGGAGAGGTCAATCAATCAACCAGGGCTGTGTGTTGGTAAATAGCCAAGCATATGTTTGAAGCCAGTGCCTGTGTTTTCTGAGTACCTTGTTTCATTAAGGTCTCCTATCTAAGCCCTAACTCAAAATGAAATTGAAAATTGAACAAAAAAAAATCAAATATGTAGATAAATACAGATGGACAAAATGGGAATTTCAGATTATAAGACTCTTTACTTAGGTATTTGTTTGTTTAACTATATGATTGTCTGTGTAAAATTTAGGCACTGTGAAAGCATTGTCTGCTTTCCTTAATGGTAATGTGGTTAAGCTGTGAATTCATACTTTAAGCAGCTAATTGGTATTGGCTAACAGCTCTCTGTGGCTCCATGTATATGCTGTATTGGACATTTTTAGAGATGAATGTTGCAATTTAAAGGCTTTTTATCAATATACTGGTATATCTAAATGTACACATTTTATACTTTTTTTTCTCTCTCTCTCTTTTTTGTTGGTAATGGCTCTTGGAGCTTCCTACTGAAAATCAGTGTTTTCAGGGATGGTTCCAGCTTCCTTTTGGGCCCCTTGGAGAATGCACCAGTTGGCCATCCCAGCTGCTCTCCCTCCAAGATGGTAAAGAATTTCAGATGAAAGAAGTTCAGACTGTACCTCTCTGCCAAAGAAACAAATCCAGCATGTGTCTTATGGATTTGTTTTGTCAAACTTCAAATGGAAGACTGCATTAAAAAGGTGTCTTTCACATTAACTTTTCAAACACTACTAGAATTAAAGTCATGATAAACTTTTCCATTTTTTTGGCTCTCATAACTCCTTCAGGTGATATGTGAAGACATGTCAGGAGACTCTTCTATGGCCAACTTGTATTCATAGACACATGGTGGCCTCCCTCCCTCTCCTTCAGCTCCTACCCCACCATTGTTACTTTCTGAAATCCATCTTTTCAGGAACAGATTTTCATTTAGGTTCTGAACTCAAATGTTCTCAATAGGATTCTGACAAATATTTTATATTTACCATGGACACATTTTATCTACTTTGGATTATCAATGTTTTAGTTTTTTATTGCAGTTCTTCCAACCAGTGGAATTATCAGAAAATATGAAAGTTAAAAGAAAAATTTAGTTTTTTAAAATCCATATCCACCAAGAGTTCTATCAAATGCTACATCCACAATAAAGTCCTTATTGATTGCCCCAAGAAGAATTCATGACACATATTTACTTCTGTTATATGTTTTGTTCTTCCTTTTAATATTAGTTTCTGACATTTCTCCATTTCCTTCTGCCCCTACAGTGATCTATAAAAAGTAATTCCATAAATGCTTTCTGAATGTATGTATATTGAATGAATTTTAGAGGCAAGAAATAATGGGTGCATATAAGTAAACTTACTAATAGTTGATATAATGTATAATGTGAAATTATGTTCTGAAATTTATCAAAAGGTATTTAATTTTTTAAGAGATAATAGGGTTCTTAAAAAATATTCATGTGTGGTCAATTAAGTAAATATTTACATAAATTAAGAATTCCATCAACTTTCAAACTTCTTCATAGAAGGAACAGGAACTCAGAAGTTCAAAACACAAATTCCCAGGTTTCTTTGGATTTAAATTGTGAAATGAATATTATTTGGAGGTGGTGGTAGGACTGAAAATTGATCTTACAAGGGTTTCTTTGTCAAGTAGTTGAGTAAGTTTAAATACCACGTGCCTGTACCCAACAACTGGGTAGTGAGGCATGGACTCAAAGGCAATCTTCATAGAGAAGCTTACGATTCAAAATTTGCAAAATAAATATATATGTATATAACCCCAAAAGACTTATCTGGTACAAAAGACCAAAAATTCATCTGAGATAGTGGAAACTTCTTATTATAAAATAATAATTATTCCTATTGAATATCAATGCTATCATTCCTATTTCACATTAAAAAAGACTGAGGCATGGGAAAGTAAAGGAACCTCCCATAGTCACAGAGCTAGTAAGTGACCGAGCAGAGGTTGTATTAGTTCAGTAGGGCTGCTGTAACAATACATGCTGGGTGGCTTCAAGTAACAGAAATCTACTGTTCATGGTTCTAGAAGATAGAAATCCAAAACTTAGGTGTTGGTAGGGTTCTGTTTTCTCTAAAATCTGCAGCCAAGAATCCTTCCTTTTTTCTTCTAGCTTCTGATGTTTGCCTGTAATCGCTGTTGTTCCTTAGCTTGTAGATGCAATACTCCGATCTCTGTCCCCATTGTCGAATGGCTGCCTCTCCTCATGTGCCTCTCTCCTTTTCTTATAAAAACATCAGTCATCTTGGATTAAGGGCTCACACAACGCCAGTATGACTTCATCTTAACTGATTACATCTGCAATGACCCTATTTCCACATAAGATCACATTCTAAAGTAACTGAGGTTAGGACTTCAAAACACCTCTTGGGGGATGAAGCCCAGCCCATAACAGAGCCCAAATTCATGTTTTTTCATTGGTCTTCAAACCCTGCCTTATGCTTTATTAGGCTCTGCTTTTCCCATGATGGGAAGTTTGCCATTTCAGTTTCTAAGCTTTGTTGTGCATTTTGTACTATGAAAGTTTAAGTGGGTAAGATTTTTTAAAATACATTTTATCCTCAAATGAAATACAAATTTAGAACACTGTGACTCTATTATTACTTTTTCATTCTTACAAAACATTTAAATCAATTTTCCCTAGCACTCCTCTGTATATTTAAAAATAGGTACCAAAGTAGGCTTTGTTATTTTTAATGCCTGCAGGCAGTGGTTATCAACTGTTTTCCACTTTAACCAACTTGATGGATGTGGTATACTCCGGTGAGAAATACTGGCTCAGGGCATCAGCGATTCATACGTGGGCCAGGGAGAGGCGGTGCGTTGGAATCTCTCTGGGGAGGCATACTGAGGAGAAGTTTACTCTCTGGGTGATCTTGAGTTGCCTTAAGGGGAAACCCGGCCTGTCCCATCCATCCCCTAACCCTGAGAATAACTATTTATCTTAAGCCTGGTGAAGTAGTATATATAAATCAATTCTCACTTTACATGAGAGAATGGAGGAAAATATCCACCTTTCTTCTTAGAACTGTTTCCTCTTTACTTAGGTTTAAATACATGACTTATTTTTTAACCTACAAAAATTTAGATAATGGATATCAAACAAATGAATTTTCTTTCATAAATTGAAAGTATGAGGAAAAGTTACCTTGAATAAGGGATGACTGACATATTCTGTAATGAGCATATAAGAAATAATTTTAATCTAGAAAAATGCTCCTAGTTGTCTAGCATTTCATTTGAGGATAAAATACATGTATTTAAGGTGTACAACATGATGATCTGATATACCATATGCATTGCGACATGATTAGTATTGTCAAGCTAATTAACATATCTTCTCCTTATGTAGTTACCAATTTTTTGTATGTAATGACAGCATCTGAAATCTACTTTCAGCAAATTTCCAACATTCAATACAGCTTTTGCCCTTTTTTAAGGTCCAATAAGGGAGATTTTAAAAATGGTTGGCTCAAAAGAGAGTAAGTGTTCTTTGATAGTTTATCTTAAAAATTAGTAATTATTCAAGTAAAACTTTCCCTTTTTTCAAGATATATCCCATGTGGAAGATCTGTGTGTTTATATACAGCAATTATAAAAAATGTAACCACCGAGGTTCATCCAAATCTTCTTGATAGAGTTGCTTCTCCAGTTACAGATGAGACTCGGGGCAAGAACATCTAGGAGAGGATGGCTGTCATTTCTGAGACATGCAGAGTTTCTGACTCCATACATTTGAATTCTGTGTCTGAAGCAAAGAGGTATTTACATTTAAAAAAGAAAACACCTGAAAGAATGGCTCAAACTCACAGACATTAGAGAAGGATATTAAATATTCCAAGGAAAATGATCAATAATGAGGCAGTTAAATACACTGAAAGAAACACTTCTTCTGAAGCCTTAGGGAAGAAATTGAAACCACATCTAAAAACCACAGCAAAAAAAAAAAAAAAAAAAAAAAAAAGCTAGCTGGGAAAAGCACCTGGTCTCAACAACGCTCTGACTGGGCTCATAAAAGTGGTGGGCAATTATGTAGCTAGTACCCTATAAAATTTGTCAGTGCACATGGAAAAACAGAGGAATAGCCAGAAGCCTGGTACAAATCAACGGTAAAGACTGCTAAATAAGGGAGAACCGAGAGCAAGAAAGGATCACAGATCAAGCCCGGGAAAGCTTCCTTATTTCCCATCAATCCAGCCACATGCCTCAAATGCTTCAATAAACTATTTTAAGCACAAGATACTCCCAGGAGGAGAAGGGAGAGGTTGGGGGATATTTTCAGAAAGTCAAACTGTCTAATCAACTGCAGCAATGAAGATGGGAGCCGTCTCACCACCTTGGCTGTCTTTACATGATTGGGGTTCAAGCCCTCCATTAAGAGGACAATTTTATAATGAAGAAATAGCTCTGAAACTGCACCATGTAGCCCACTCCTCCTTCCCTCATAGTGGAGTCAGCACAGAAGCTGTGGGTTAGAAGATATGGAGTGGAAATTAAGATTGACTTCACAAAGATTATGCCAATCATCACTACCGTGTGGGAACCCCAGCCTGTGTTATGAGAAACAGCACAGGATGGGGGACATGGGGGCCAAAACACAATGCCTGGCATAATTTATTGATTGGTTGGTTGAAATTAATCAGTTTCCTCAAATTAATCATTTCTAAGTTTGTATTATTATAATTAATGCTACCGTAAATTTGCCCTAAAGTCTGTTTTCCCACATTTAAGATCCTAAGGGATAAATTCCAAGGAGTGGGACTTATTGACTGAAAGACATTAAACTTTTTGAAATCTTAAACTTTTGAAAATTGTCCTAAGTAGGTCTGTACCTATTGGTAAACTCCCTTTCCCAAATATCAGAGATTTCCCTTCCCTCTGCATCCTTGTAAACATGGCATGTACTTATTTGAAAAAATGCATTTTTCTTATGCAAAGAATAAATACTATTACATTTTTGATTCAATTGGCATCCTTTCATTGCTTTGAAGCTGGACATTTATTTTCTATGTCATTTGGCTCATTTTTTTAAACGGAGGATTTCTTTCTTTTCCTTACTGATTTGTAAGTGCTCTTTATATATACTTGAATTCCCACAAACTTTATAGAATTTTTGAGGACTTTGGTGGCTTTATTGAAATAACAACACATATCATCTGTTATAAGAATCCAGGAGATGTAGGAGTCCGCTTCTCAGGCGCTCATTTTTATAGGGTTATCACTGTACCATGGCACAATCATGTTGGTGGTTGTTAAAATAAAACCCACTGGTTCAAAATACAGTGATTGAAAATTACTGAAATCCTTGATCACAACATTAAAATATTAAATAAATGAATATAGCTAGTGTTTTATTTCTTCTGAGAAAAAGTAATTGCTAGAATTTCAAAGAGTTAGAATTACCAAAAGATTAACAAGGGACGACTGTGGTCTTTCAGGAATCATTCCTACAGATAAATAGAAGTGAATTTAGATTAGCATATCAAGTCTTAAGTAGAATAAGCTCCATTGTTTAATCTTCTGTTAATTTCCTTAGCAAATCTTTTTCAGAGATACCTCAAGGATTTTAAAATTTAGCGTTTAGACAGCATTCCGGACTGGGAAACAGGTATGACTGAAAGAAATTATTTAGGTTTTGCCATCCCAAAGGAGTGACATTTGAAATTGAAATTGTTTCAGGAAAAAGGTTAAGGTAAAGCAATTATCTTAAAAATTGATTAAATGATTCATTGTAGTTTTGTGAGTACCAAAGATGTGAGGTTTTATTTGAATCTTATTACTGTAATGGATGTAGAAATAAATGACATTGATTTGTATCATGCTGTCTCTTCTAGAGTAGCTGACTAGTAGGTCCATCAGTGTACTCAGACACACAAGTGTCACAGAAGTGGTGCGCACAACGCCAAAAGTGTAAGTGGTAGGCTGAGTTAAGGATTGGTAGGATGTGATTTTAAAATGTGACTCCCTCTAAGAGAAATGAAGATAGTATGTCCTAATCTAAGAGTAGGGTCATTTTCTGAATTCCTTTTGCTGGAGAAAACTGCTCTCTACTTCAAAACACTGATGGGCTTCCATCACCTGTGAAGATTATGGTACAACTCTTTTTGCCAGACAGAGGAGAGTCATCAATAAGCAAATAAGCACCCTTGCCTATGCTGTCATTTCTGGTTGTAACAAAATGATCCGTTTTTGTAACCTGTGGTTGGGTGCGGTTAACCCATTAACTGTACATACTTGTTAGCTCTGGCAGAAGCACTTTTTTCTTAGTATAGTAGTGGAGTTAGCCATGAGTAGGCATCCTTTAGAGGATTTAGATTGGAGTCCTATTCATAGAAAAGGGAATCCCCAAATGCCTTAAATAAATGCTTTACCTTCTTCACCATCCTTACCATGTGGTAATTTCCACCAGATAATGAGAAGTTATACTCTGAAGAATCCTATTCTCTCCTTGGACATCTCTTATAAACCCATCTGATTATAAATTCCCACTTACTGATTTCTTTTTCTACCTCTTGGCATTGCAGAAAAAACCCAATCCTTAGTATCTGAAGAGATTTTGCATGTCTCTATTTTCATTTCTTGAGCCAGCTTCCTGAGCATTTTTAGAGACCCCTTACTATTTCAGTCATTCTCTGAATACACACTAAACGATCTTGCCTCTCTAAGATAGTATCTACCACCTTACATAATAACCTGCCCATTATTTCACCAGGGGGAAGGAGCAGTCTCATCTATTGTAATATACATTCTACCTTTAATGTAGCCTAATATCATACTAGGTTTTTTGGATGTTGCATTATATTGTTAAGGTTGCTGATAGTTCCAATCCTAAAATCTTTTCTTCCATATCCTATTACTCTGTAGTTATTGCAATAGCTTTCAACCGGCAATGATTTCACCCTCCCTGACCAGGGGGCATTTAGAAATGTCCAGAGACATTTATGGTTGCCAGGTTGGTATAGGAGGAGCTGCAGGTATCTAGTGGGTAAAGGCCAAGGATGTGCTGAGCATCTCACAATACACTGGAAAGCCCCCATGACTAAGAACTAACTGGCCCAGAACGTCAGCAGTTCCAAAACTGAGGGAATGTTTTAGATCCAAACACAGGCACTTTCAGATTAAAATTCACTTGAGATTTCGTCCATTTATCGTATGTCAAGATTCTGCCCCCCATTGACTGTTCGACCTCGTATAAGGCGTTTGCCATTTCTGAGCCTTGAATTTCTCATCTGTAAAAGGTATGTCACAGACCGATTGTGCTGCTTCCAAATTCATATGTTGAATTCTAACCCCCAGTATCTCAGAATGTGACTGTATTTGAACACAGGGACTTTAAATAGGTAATTAAGTTAAAGGGAATCTATTAGAGAGGACCCTAATCCAATAGGACTGGAGCCGTCCTAACAGGAGATTAAGACACAGAGATGGACCAGGGTTGCAAAGGCACACAGGTCCAACCACGTGAGAAGGCCACAGGAGAGGGGCCATCTGCAAGCCACGGAGAAAGGACTCAGAAGAAACCAACACTGTTGGCACCTTGATCTTGAACTTCTAGCCTCCAGGACTGTGAGAAAATAAATGTCTGCTGTTTAAGCCACGCAGTCTGTGGTGTTTAGTTATGGCAGCCCTAACAAACTAATAAAATGGGGGTATGATGACGGCTGGCCTGCCAGTCTTACAAGTTTATTGTGATGATATAGTGAGATGATATATTTGAAAGCACTTTGAAAAATATGAAGATATCAATTCTGACTCTCAGTTAATTTTAGTAATTTTTAATGACAAGAATCTTTTCTATATGTAAGGGTAAAAACTAAGCAAAGAGACCAGAAATACAGAAATGTATTTTTTTTTCTTGAATAATTGTCCCTAGGTAGATGTCCAGGAATGGCAGGATGGCTTTGTTCTAGAGGTTGCCAGGTATGCAGCCTCCCCCATCTTTTTTCAGGGTTACATGATGATTTTAGGGCTCTGAGGCACTTTGGCCTGTGGGCTTCTTCCACAAAAAATAAAAAAAGATTACATTTTACAATTACATTGGTATAAAGTTGAATATAATCCAGGCTGGATTTATTATATTTTTATTATTATATTTAAATTGTTTTCGGCTTAGAAGAAATTAAAATGAAACATTTTAATGGTTCCCTAGAAATATTGTGGGTCTATTGTATACAGTGCCTACTAAGGTATAAACTGGCCCTGGTCTTTTGGCTCTGATATTTTCAACATGCACTTTATTACAGAGCCCAATAGATTTGCCTGTCTCTCACTGTATGTCCATGCCCCAATGTGTAAAGGGGGCCAAGGGAAAGGGTTCTGCCCCCTCATTTCATGAGAATACTCCACAAGTGCCTCATATTCTATGGACCAAAGTTTAGTCTCACTGCTACACTTTGCAACAGAGGCTGGGAAATACAGTTTTTGCTTGGTAGTCATGTATTCAGGTAAACCTCCATTACTATTAACTAAATGAGTGAACATTCATAAAGTTCTTAGAGCAGAGTCTGGCTCATAATAAGCATGGCATAATTCCTAGCTATCATATTATGGTTAATTAAGACCATGGAAGGGAAAAGAACAGATGTTGATGGATGACATCTGCCACACATGTGAAAATGTTTTTTTGGTAAAATAAGCAACAACTCAGGTTTATGATAGAACTGTCAACATAGGTATAATGTATTGATTTTTTAAATATGCATAACATTAGCCAGTTTAGGATTTTAACTAATAAATTTTCATGCAATTAAATCTTAATGTGTGTGAATGTATGTGTACATGTGCATATCTCTATATTTCAGAATTTCTAAAGTGAAAGGCCATATATATTTATTTAATTAGAATCATTAAATTGTACATATCTAGGAAAAATGTTTTCCAGAATGTCTAAAATCTTTATTAACCCAGGAAGGAGAGAACATTTTGAAGTAGATACATTTTTTGTTAACTGTGTTGACTTATTTTTCCATCAAGTGCCTCCCCTTCAAAAGAAGTTCATTGATCCAACCACTACTCAAAAATATTGTTTTTATCTTTCCAAAACAATAGCTGGCAAATTAGTACAGTGGCTTCATAAAAATAACTGGAGGCCAGTTGAACATCTGTCTGTCTGTAGTTCTCACTGCCTATGTGATCACAGGTAAATAGATGGGCTTGGTTCAAGATACGGCGATTCATACTTGGATCGGTGGGCTCTTCACTGGCCCTCTGCTGCTTGGGTTTGAAAGCCTCACAAACCAAAGCCGTGCACTCAATTTACCCAGAGGTTTCCACCCAATTGTGTGCCATTGTTAGCAACGTCTCTTAATCCTTTAATACTGTTTTCAAGCCCAGGCAAATGAAACTTATTAAAAAATCTCAGTAGAACCTGGGAGTACCTAAGATTTCTGTAATTGGCTACAAAAGGGAAAGCAAAGTCAGTGAACACTGATGTGCTTGACCCCAAAATGACTGGAATGGAACCAGGACAGGGCAAGTGTAAGAGATTATGCTGCACTTTGCTCATGTTTGTTGTCCGATCACATATGCTGAATGAATGAGCGTATACATTCTGGTACTGTCTTTTCGTCCTGCCAAACACACAGGAGTGAGTTGGATGTCTCTGTACTGAGACAGAGACCAAGGTTTAGTCATATCTTACTCATCTTGGTATCACCAGTTTGTTTAATAGTGCCTGATACATACTTGGTGTTCAATGAATGTTTCATAAATGACTAACTCAGTGAATAAATGAACAGTAGTGGAAATTTCCTGACAGGTGGCATTCATTTGAGGAAAATATATAGGCAGGTAACACTGCACTCCAATCACGATGAGCAAAGTGGAAAGACAGTAGACGCCAAAGAATTCCTGTCTGCCTTTGAGAAATTTGGCATCTATTTAGGAAGTTAGTATAGATACACTGGAACACTTGGGTCATAAGTAATTAAGAAGTTTAAATTTGAGGGCAACCAGTATGCATCTTACAAAGCATTAAGAAAATAGATCACTAAAAGGTGAACTATCTTACGTTCACTTGGAACGAGGTCAAAAACACCCATATTTCTAAGCTTTTGTTCAGTAAATCCTGACGGTTTTCTTTTTTCAGAAATCATTTATTAAAATCTGTAGGTGCATAGAGTTGTAATTTTTGCAAGGCAAGAATTCAATCAATCAGTCAGCCCGTCAGTAAACTGACAAATAAGGAACGTGGAAATAAATCTGTTTTAACGTCTCACTGTGTTTCTGAAAATAACCAGCAAGTCCAGTTGGCTCTAGAGAATTCTCCACTTTCCACAAATGCAGAGAGCTCTTGCTTAGTAGGGGAGCTGCAGCTGCACTACTGCACTTGGCATCCTGGGCTCAGGGATGATGACATGACCCCTCTGATGGGGACACTTGGGCCCTTGGGGTACAGGCCGCTAGATGACATGTTCTGTTGGAGAATGCATCACACGCACTTTGTAAATTCAGGAAAAATGGAGTTAATATTGACAAGGAGAGTAAAGTAAAATACAGTCGGGGGACCATTAAGAAAATTGGGTCTATGCACATCCTCCTCTCTGAACCTCACTGTTCTCTGATGAACAAGTAAACGTTGTGTTCCGTCGAACTGTAAACATCCTGAAGAACCATCTGCTGTGGACTTTTGGCCCAGCAAACAGCCTTAGCAACCAATTACGTATACCTAAATGTATGTTGCAATAGCTTTAGCCAATTCTAATTCTTCCAAAACAACTCATGTAAGCACCCTTGGAATACCTTTTTTGCCTTTAAAAATCCTAAAAATTTTCTCTTGTTCTAAAAATAACAGAGTGGAATTTTGATTGGAATTACATGAACACTAAAAATTACTTTGGGAGGCATTCATATTGTCTCAATATTTATTTTTCCACTCATGTATGGCTCTTCACTTACATCTTTATCTTTTCATAGATTCTATGCATTAAAAAGTTTCTTTTCCTCATTCTTTTCCATTCTTGCATAGTTTTGCAAATGGAATAGCTATTCTATGTCTGCTAATTTTTGTGCTATTACATAGGAAAGTTACTGATATTGAGAAGTTTTTGTTAAATACAGCCATAATATATCTTTAGAGAAAATACTTGAAAGCCAAACTGTCTTCAGAAATGGTATAGCTTGTTTCTTTTTAAAGAAAATAAAGTTAATTAGATTTATTGTCTTCAGCCGTTAGTAATTTGACTGCCTGATTTTGAATTTCCATCATATGGAAAGTTTTATGCTAGTTGCATAAAAGCACCACAGCTTCTCCATTCTCAGCATTGTCCCATGGTAGCTATATGCCACTCCTGAATAATAAACTTTTAAGTCAGGAACATTTAGCCACCCCACAGAAACCCTCTGGCAATATCCGCACAATGATAAACAAATGTTTTGGTAGGAAAGAATCAAAATGCATCAGATGGTAGGATCTTTGTGTGCAAAGCGTTTTTCCGATGATCTTATATATTATGAAAACAGCTCTGGGAACTATATGCTGCCTTACGTTGGCCTAGAAATTGCCTTACTGTGATATGGTTGATGAAACTGATGGGGATACACAAGTCATCCTAATTTTCCCCAACGCCAGTAGCTGACTGCTGTGTCCTGTAGATGTGCCAGGGAAGTTGGCTCTAATCCTAGGGGTACCCAAGGAGGTTTTGTGGGAAATCCTTGGGGCAAACCTAGGGCTTTGCAGTGACATAAACTTAACATTTCATCCCCAGCTTACTTACTAGCTTGATGAATTACTCTAACCTCATGTGTCTCAAACTAAGCTGCAAATTGGAGCTACCTTGAGAGCTTTTAAACAGTAATGTTGCCTAGGTTTCACTCCTAGAGTTTCTGATTTAGCTCGGAGTTGAGAATCAGACTGATACCTTAAAAGCTCCCTAGATGATTCCAATGTGCAGCAAAGTTAGAGATTCCCTGGGAACTCTGAGCCTATTCCCTCATCAGCTACTACTGCATCTAACAACTCAATAACTTCTAGATATTGTCACCATGAAGATAATAATGGTGACTTAGAATCTGGCCCAACTATATACTGAAGTAGGAAGAGGTATCCCCAAAGTGTTTAAGACCCTGTGCCCTATACTTATACAGAAATGAGATACCATTAATTTTGAAAGAGAAGGAGCATCAAATGGGATTTCTGCATGTACACACTCACTCCTCCTACCTCCACCTGCTTTCTGGAATTCTCATCTGTGCACCATTGCCCTGATTATCTCAAAGTGCAGTTGCATTTCAGAGTCTCAACATTTTATTCTTTATTTATTGTACTAGTAAAAGAAGGCAAGGAGAAAATACATCCAGTTTTCAAAATATTTAATATTTGCTGAGAAATACTAAGCTCATTTGGGCATTAGCCATTTATTTAATTCTAGTTCTAGCTGTTGATGGTTTAAAAATAGGCTCAAATTCCTTAAATTTTCTCTAATCTTACATAAACTAACCATGAGATGCTTGGCTAAGAGATGTAACAAGTCTTCTAAAACTCACCAGTGTCACTAAGTATTGAAAGTCCAATGTAAACATGAGGCCTGTAGTTATCCTTTCATTTGTAATAATCTGTATGGCCTCCCAATATTTCAACCCTCTTGCTATTGTGCTTATTTTAAAAAAGCATTCTGACATAATTCAAGTGCAATGACTTTATATATATATGCATATATATGTATATATTCAATGATAAAAGACATATTGCAGGATCTTTTTCCATATGGTGCTAGCAATTGGATTTTAGTAGCAGTTTTTATATCTTGCAGCTCACCACTAAAATGTCAGAACCCATGAGAATAAAACAACTTCTATTTTAGGTTTTAGATTCATTTGCTCTGATCTCTCAACCAGAAAAACTGACTCTAAAGGCCTCTTTATTCTAAATGAATTTAACTTTCAGTCCACTACTATCTTCTCAGTCTACTAACACTAAGAGTGTCCCAGTATCTCCTCTCTTTGTTCACTTACTGACATTACTGAACGTGTGCCATGGGGGGCAGGCTGTCACCACAGTTAACAAACTGACCTTTGTGGCAATGGTAGCCAGTGTAAAAGAAACTACATATATACATTTTTTTAATCACATTGCTAAAAGCCCATGAGCTGAAGTCAAGAAAAGACTCTCTTGATTTTTAAATCAGTTCAAGAAATCTGAGAGAAAGCCATGTAGATGAACTTGTGTTGAGAAAATTAACAAATTTGCCTTGGTGCTTGCTCTTAAATTAGAGACACATTTTAAAATCATCGGGTGGTTTGGAAATGCCTGAAAGACTCACTGGAGAAACTTAACTTTCCAGCATTTTCTCACAGTAAGACTTATTTCAGAGATGGAAACGTCTTTCTCTGACATCCCCCTGGCCTAGTAAGGAATTTGATATCTTATAACATTGTTATTTGTGCCTCATTTTAACAGACAACTAATTATTCCAGGGAAATTGTTTGAGAGGATACGTCATACTGGGAATTTTCAGATTTGATTACTATCGGTCTGAGTAAAGAGGATTGCTTGCTAAATATTAACTTTCTTTATTATGATTTTTTTCCAGCTTTATTGAGTCATAATTGACGCACATCACTGTCTAAGGTGTACAGCATCATGGTTTGGTACATATATTGTGAAACTATTGCCACAGTAAGCTTAGTTACCATCCATTGTATCATATAGACACAATAAAAACAAAAGAAAGAAGAACGTCTTCCCTTGTGATGAGAACTCCTGGGATCTACTCTCTTAACTTTCCAGTACATCACACGGCAGTGTTAGCGGTAGTCACCGTGTCGTATATCATGAATATTGACTTCCTACACAATTCATCCTAAGTCATAAGGAGCGGCGTGTGGCTCTCAAGTGATCATTAAAGCGTCAGCCTGACTTAAGATAGTATTTTTAACTGAGTGACATTTAAAAGAATTCAGGAACCAAACAGGTTCTCGGGACTCTTTCTTCACTGATTTGGGTGGGCATGTGGACCCTGCTTCAGATACAGGAGATTTGAATCTAGGCTTCATCTTTTGAGATGCCATTCGATCAGGGCTTGTCTGAATCTGGAAGATAGTTCCGCTGTGATGGTCCTGACAGATCGCTTACCTGGAGGATCCACAGAGCCCGTGGTGCGGACCCGAGGGACCTAGGGTGGCCTGTGGGACTCAGTGCACGGCCTCCTTTTTCACTGCAGGCACATAAAGCCTCCTGTCTTTAATTGTGGGCAATTTTCTGGAACTATAATCTTCTATGGTAATTTTGATTTCATAGTGTGAATTCTTAAACTCAAGATTAGATCGGAGCTGGGCTGTGATTTTAAAGAACTTTGTGGTGCTAGGATATGTCAAATTTTAGATAGCTACCTATGAATTAAGGGTTAATGATTTTTTTCAAGGATATAATACCTTTTATTCTGTCAGTTTTACTCATGGTATATATGTGACAAATTCCCAACAATCAGCAATCTATTTTTCAGAGTTCATAAAAATTCTAGTTATGGTGAATTATTCACAGTGTCAAGCATAACTGGGATCCAGTGAATTTCAGGGTCTTTTTGATTTTTCACTTCACCCAGTAGAGCATTGGTACAGGGCACTGTCATCTCCCTATTTATCTAATGAAGTCATTAAGGTCTCTAAGGTAAAATCACCAAGAATGAAGAAGTGATAGAGTTGTGTAGGCCAGACAGCACTTGTGAGGAGTGAGGTGTAGGAGAATGTCTGTGCTCCGTCATGACACCTTCTTGTTCTCCCACCCTGCCTTGTTCCTGGAATGCATGTGGGACCTGGGAGAAAAATGGCTGTGCTGTAAAGGAAAGGTCCAAATAGTTCTAGTAAGTAACCTCTCCATGAGAGAGCTGCTCACATGGTGGAAAGCTTTTCTTGCTTCTGTGAGGAGATGGGCAGCAGAGCTTGGAGTTTGAAGCCTCCTGCAGTGAATGGGTACAGAACTACTTGTGTTGCAGAGAAATGTGATCTACAAAGCAGCAGGACCTGGGAACCTCAGGCAGGCTCTCTTTACCATGTGAAAAATGTACTCTTTCTCCCTTTCCTATGGAGGAATTCTGCTAAAGGAAGAGTCCTTCCCTAGAACCAATACCTGTTATGGCTCAGGGACCCTCAGACTCGTGGAAGTTTCTCAGACTGACTAAAAAAATAGATGTTAAGAAAAATGTAACTTGTGAGTGACCAGTTTTGAAATATTAAAATTTAAGGGTATTATTATAGTTACGATCTATTTTCATTAAGCAGTAGAAAGAGCTTGGGCCTCATCAGTTTTATACATGAAAGCATTTTGCAAACAATAACATATTATCAAAAGGACACACTCAAAATATGTTATTTCAACAGATGATTTTTTTCTTTGTCAGGCACTCTGCTAGACACAGAGACATAGTCTAGTATGAGTGGGATAATAAACAATATTGGCAAGTAGTGAGACAGGTGCTGAAAGAGGAATACAGACGCAGACCAGTGGGGCAGGAGGGGTGGGGAGAAGTCAGGGAAATCCTGGGAGTAGCAGGGAAAGCTTCTTGGATGAAATAGGCTCCAGATGAGCAGGAGTAAGGCAGGTGACCTAAGCTGAGAAGAGCATTTCAAAGAGAAGGAAAAATGTGTGCCAAGATAAAGAGAAGCCAAAGAGCATGGTGTCTTCAGGGGTGTGCAGGGAGCTTTCTGGGCCTGGCGCCTTGCAAGGTACCTACCACAAAGGACACAGCTGGAAATAAAGGTAGAAAGAAAAGCCAGAAAGGACATAGCTGGAAATAAAGGTAGAAAGAAAACAGCAGCCAGAAAGTGGAAAGTTTTATGAGTATGCCCTACAAACATTTCTGACATAATCTTGTAGGTGATGAGATATCACTGGAGCATTCCAAGCAGGGGAGTTCCAAGATCAGGTTGCATTTCTGAGATGTTTGGAGGAAAGCGTGGCAAGCCCTGTGCTCAGCAATGTAGCAATGGGCCAGTGTGGTGCGTCCTTCACACCCAGAGGTAGAGAAATTGCCATAAGGAAGCAACCGTGCCCAGAGAAGAGCTCAGACACAGTAGGATCATGAGACTTCTTTTAGGGACACATAGAAATGCATTTTTATGAGACTGCAGTGAATAGCAAATTCACCCACAAAAAGCACAACTATAAAATGTCATGAAAAAAAGAATTCACAAGAAAAGTATTAAACTGAGGAATCAAAAGAAAGTCTAAATGGAAGAAGATATTTTGTTCCTGGTTGGGAAGACACAATGTTTAAATATTTCAATAGTCACTACAATAATCTATAAATTCAATGCAGACCAAATGAAAACTGGGCAGGATTTCTTAAAGGAATGTGATAAGGAAATTTCAAAATTAATATGAAGAAAAATGTGAGCAAAGTTACCTAAGAAAATTTTGAAACATAAGATATAGGAATTAAAACTTGATGGCTGTTGTATAAAAATAAAACACTAAATCAGTGGAGTAGCAATAGTACAAAGACTAGCAATGGATCTTTGTAAAACAGAACTTAGAGTATGTGCTGTGGAATGGATGGATTCTCCAGTAAATGGCATTGTGACAATTTGGTAAAAATAATAAAGTCAGATATCTGTCACATACCATTAATTAGATAAATTTTAATTGAGATAAAACCTAACCAATAATGTGCTTGTATGTGTGTGTGTGTGTACAATTAGCAGAAAATACGTAGGTTTACGCTTCTTATTTCAAGCTAGAAGAAGTTTTCTTTCAACAGAGAACAGAATCCTAAAAGAAGAGAAAGGTATAGTTGTCTAATGTATCAAAATTTAAAATTTAAATTCCATGCAACCATCAGCATAAACAAAGTTAAAGACAGGTCTCTGGACAGAGTAGAAGAAAAATGACAAACTGGAAGAAAGCTTTTATAATATTTAAAATATACAAAGGCTATATATCCATTATATAGTTACAACAAATCAATAAGAAAAAGTACATTCCAAAGGAAAAATGGCCAAGGATATAAACTGGCTTTTCACGGGACAGAAAATATAAATATTCAATGAAGAATTGAAGTTAGCACACTAATAATCAACAAAGTGCTTTTTACCTACAGGCTAGCAAAAAGCACAAAATATAAAGTGTTTCTGAAGGTGTGGGAAAATAGTTACTTCCAATCATTGATTATAGGAGTGAAAGTTGCACCTAGCATTTTTCACTTCTAGATATTTACCAGATAGAAGCAATTTCATAGCACAGAGAGGCATATAAAAGAATATTCACTATAGCATTGCTACAATAGTAAGACATCAGGAACAACCAAATATCCATAGATAGGATGACAGCTAAATTATCTGTGACATATTTATACAGTGTAAGATAAGGAAGAATCTACAAAACACTGAAATGGCAAAATCTTCATACTCCATGGGTGAGTGAAAAAAAGGAAGCATCAGACAGGTATAAAATCCTGCTATGGTCTGCATGTTTGTGTCGCCCCAGATTCATATGTTGAAACCAAGCCTCTGTGGTGATGGGAGGTGGGGCCTTTGGGAGGTCACTATGTCATGAGGGCTCCGGAGAGATGCCTCACCCCTTCTGCCATGTGAAGATACGAGAGGTCTGTAACCCAGAAGAGGGCCACAGGACCATGCTGGCACCCTGACTTTGAATTTCCAGGCTCCAGAACTGTGAGGAATAAATTTTTGTTGTTTATAAGCCACGAGTCTGTGGTATTTTGTCACAGCAGCCTGAATTGACTAAGACAAATACTAATTAGGTAAAGAAAGTGAGCATGTAAAATATAATTCACATACATATTTTTGAAAATGCTCAAGACAGAAGACCAAATAAAAGTGGTTTTCTCTGAAGCTGAAGATGTGAATGTGTGGGATTCTTTAAGGAAAACTCACTTTGTTTGCATTGTTGAATGGATATAAACTGCTGATTTATGATAAGGAAATGGAAGGCATTCCTATCTGATAGTTGCAATTTTTTCTATGAGACAGCATGAAATATAATCTTCTGGCTGCAAGTAAATATTATTAGTATGGTGACAAAAGCCTAGAATGGCTTCTGTGGTACCCATAACCCTGCCGGAGGTTCAAAGCCTTAAGTTTGTAGGGTATTACACCGCAAGGTTTTGTATGGTACCCAGCAGCCAGCAGCAAGAAGTGGTAACATGGGGAAAATGATAGATGGACTAATAGAAGATGCAGTGATTGGTAGAACAGATGGAGGTGAGGGTTTTGAGTATGCAAATAAAAGAATGGGAAGGATTTAAATTACAGGGTGAGGATGATAGACAGGAAGAAAAGGGAAGGATCAAGTAACTGGAGGTCTTTTGATGACCTCTTCTCTAAGTTGCCTGTTTCAATAATTTGCCCATTTTCTCCTGGTAGTTTGACCTTTTCTTATTGATTTGTCGGATATCAATCCCTATTATCTGTCTATGGTCCTGCACTGTGAATTAAGGAGTGAGAAGGTGAGAGGAATGAGAGTTATGGTCCTAAAACCTAATACTCTGACTGAAATCCCAGCTCAAGGGAAAGGGTTGCTGAAATGGAGTGAAGATGAAATTCACTGAGTTCTTGAAAAGCAAGTTTTGTGACCAGGGAGTTGGGGGAGTTGTACATGTACATTCAGAGGTATTCATGATGAAACTTGGACCTTGCTGGAGCAGAAGATTGTAAGATGAATGACATCTTAGATTGACTGGGAGTGGAGATGGGGGAGGTAGGAGAGAGTTTGGTAGGTTCTTTATACACAAATGAAAGGGATCTCAGTGGAGAAGGGCTTGTCCTGGAAGCATGATGTCCTGGAAAGGGAAATGGAGGCATACAAGAAGGCCAGGCAGTTGGCTCTGTAATCCCATAACGTTGGGACGTGATGGAAAAAGAAACCACTTCCATTTGAAAGGTCCTTTGTGGAAGTGGTGTCTCTAAGGCAGGGACACATTTCAGTAACTCTTTTGAGTCCCTATATACTCATAATTTACAGGTGAGATCAGAGTCTGAGAAGAGACAGATGGAACAAGAATTCCTTCAAATCCCATTGGTAAACTATGGATTGTATGGGGACCTAATGAAACTCCATCTCAGGTTCCTTATCACTTATATCTTATCAATATTTAATTTTGTTTTATTGAACCAGAATCATCTGTTTTATGTTTATGCAAATGCTCCTTTCTCTTTCTGGCTGATGAGGTTCACATGTGGCAGGTAGTTGAATTACAGTTGTAAACTTTCAACAAGGTCCTTGCTCCTATGAAATTTACATTCTAATAGGAAATGGGAGAACAGATCTTTAAAATGTAGACAAATAAGTGGAAAGCTGATTTTGAGAAGTAGTCATGCTATGAAGAGAATGAAACAGTGATGTGAAGAATGACAAGGCAGGACAGGAGGAAGGTTTACTGTGAAGCGATAAAGCTAAAGCTACGGGGCCGCACCATTACAAAGACCCTTTCCCAACCTTTGGAGAGTTCTACAAATGTGTTCACATGGTCATATTTACCAAAGTAAGATATTTTACTCTAGTTGTCTCATTCTATTTCGATTCTGAAGAGGGCCTCCAAAACAATCTACACTTTGGAGCCGACCTCAGGTAGGGGACTGATTAGATGTATTGATCAGAAAGAGAGCACAATGCCTAGACAGAGTAGCCATCTGAAGAAATGGGGCCTGGGTTTTTCACGCAGAGGAAACTGCTTGGCAAAGGCCCTGAGTGTCTAAAGCTGAGAAAGTGAGGTGCAGAATTGTGAGAAATGAGATAGGGAGGAAGCCAACAGCCTAGCCACACAGGGTTTTGCAGACATTATAATGAAGTCGGGATATATTTCAACTGCAATGAGAAGCTGATGAAAGGTTTTAATGGGTGTAACACAATATAATTCAACTTTTACGAAAGCTTATTCTGGCTTCTGTGTGGGAGGAGATTGCAGAGGGAGGGACGGGAGGAGCTGGACTAGTTAACGCTCTGAGGCAGCGCTTCAGACAAGAGGTTGGGTCTGCCTGAACTGGGGCAGGATTATTATAAACAGATATTTAGGATATAGTTTCAAGGAAAGGTGGGCAGAAATGTTCAATGTATTTGATATGGGATAAGGAAAGGGATGAATAGGAGAACTGCTTTTTTTTTTCCTGACAGATAGGTACAAAATAGTGCCATTTTCAAGGAGATGACTGAGAGTACAGGTTTTGAGAGTATGTGCCATCAAAATCTCTTTTTCACTATGTTAGGGTGTGATTACACTAGCCACTCCTGTCAGCATCAGGGAGGCAGTTTGATATCAAATTTGGAAGTCAAATAAAGATATAATTTAGGATCATTGGCATAGATATGTTTTTTAATGCTACAAGATTGGATAAGATCACCTAGAGAGAGTGTATTTAGAGCAGAGTCATGCAAATTCTTCCACAATCTGCATTATTTTCCACTATTTATACTATGAGCCTTAAAATGAATGTTTTTCTTATTCTTAGTATTCCTGTACTTAAACAAAAACATTCTTCCATTTGGTTTCTTTCTTTTTCTAAACTTCCAAATTCTATATGTCCTTTAAAGTGTAGTTCAAACATCTGCTATGGTATCATTTTGGCTTGAGCTCCCAATCCCAAAATCAAACACTACTTCCTGTGGATGTACCTAGCTAGGACTTTATCTCTCCCCACCTTTTCTACATGACCTTGCAGGGGCTTCTGGCACTGCCTCTTATCTCCTAATACTCTTAGCTGCTGGAGCACAGGGTCTGTATCTTTTTCATGGTCCAGATGATTTGGTGTGTCTTGCACATAATAGGGACAAAAATCATACCTAAACACTGTTAGTTAATGAAATTAAATGAAATCCCATACTTATCTTGAGATTCCTAGGTATTTGCTCTTGTGTAGCTAAAGTCAATACAGAATTTTATCTAGGCTCCTAAAATTATTTTATAGTGATTATTGATTAAGTACTCACTCTTAAACAGGAGCAAGATTTATAGTATTGAAATATTATCTGCAGTCCGATATAGTGTATCATACAGGAATATAAACTGCTTCTCTTTTTGTTTGTCTAAATATTCAGAAATAGATGTATCATTACTGAGTTCCTAAAGTTTTGTTTTTTATTCATTAAAGTATCATTGATATACAATCTTATGAAGGTTTTGCATGAACAATGTTGTGGTTTCAACATTCACCATATTATCAAGTGCCCCCATACTCCACTGCAGTCACTGTCTATCTGTGTGGTAAGATGCTGCAGAGTTATTCCTTGTCTTCTCCGTGTTGCACTGCCTTCCCTGTGACCTACCTATATTGTGAGTGCTAATTATAATGTCCCTTAATCCCCTTCTCCCTCCCTCCCCTCCCACCCTCCCCAACCCCTTCCCTTTGGTAAACACAGCCCCTTCTTGGAGTCTGTGAGTTTGCAGCTCTTTGCCCCTTCAGTTTTGTTTTGTTGTTATACTACACAAATGAGGGAAATCATTTGGTACTTGTCTTTCTCTGCCTGGCTTATTTCACTGAGCATAATACCCTCTAGCCCCATTCATATTGTTGCAAATTGAAGGATTTGTTTTCTTTCTATGGCTGAATAATATTCCATTGTGCATATGTACATCTTCTTTATCCATTCATCTACTGATGGACACTTAGGTTGCTTCCATATCTTCGCTATTGTAAATAGTGCTGTGATATATGTAGGGGTGCATATGTCTTTTTGAATCAGGAATCTTGTTTTTGAATCAGAAAACTTTGGGTAAATTCCTAGGTGTGGAATTCCTGGGTCAAATGGCATTTCTATTTTTTTTTTAGTAGTTTTTGTAGTTTTTTGAGGAACCTCCATATTGCTCTCCACAGTGGTTGAACTAATTTACATTCCCGCCAACAGTTGTAGGAGGGTGTCCCTTTCTCTGCGTCCTTGCCAGCATTTATTGTCTCTTGTCTTTTGGATAGTGGCCAACCTAACTGGTGTGAGGTGATATCTCATTGTGGTTTTAATTTGCATTTCCCTGATGATTAGCAATGTGGAGCATCTTTTCGTGTGCCTGCTGGCCAAATTTCTTCTTTGGAGAAATGTCTGTTCAGATCCTTTGCCCATTTTTTAATTGGGTTATTTGCTCTTTGGGTGTTGAGGCATGTGAATTCTTTATATATTTTGGATGTCAACCCTTATCAGATAAGTCATTTATGAATGTATTCTCCTGTATGTGGGATGCCTTTTTGTTCTGCTAATGGTGTCCTTTGCTTTACAGAAACTTTTTAGTTTGATGTCCAATTTGTTTGTTTTGATTTTGTTTCCCTTGCCTGAGGAGATATGTTCAAGAAAAAGTTGCTCATATTTGTATTCAAGAAATTTTTGCCTATGTTTTCTTCTATGAGTTTTATGGTTTCATGACTTACATTCAGGTCTTTGGTCCATTTGAGTTTACTTTTGTGTATGGAGTTAGATGGTAATACAGTTTCATTCTCTTACATGTAGCTGTCCAATTTTCCAAGCATGAGTTGTCAAAGAGACTGTTATTTCCCCATTGTATATTCATGGCTCCTTTATCATATATTAATTGACCATATGTGTGGGTTTATATCTGGGCTTTCTATTCTGTCCCATTGATCTATGGGTCTGTTCTTGTGCTAAAGTTTTTTAAAGTCATATTTATTGAGGTATGATTTATGGGAACAGTTTGATGAATTTTGATCTGCTTTATGTTACAATAGATAAGATTTGTCTTCTTTGAATAATGTCATATACATGGAATTACACGGTATGCATTCTTTAGTTTCTTGCTCCTTTTGGTTAGTATAATATTTTGAGATTCACCTGTGTTATTATGTATATCAGCAGATTTTTCCTTTATATAGTATAGATATATTACATATCCATATACTTGTTGGATATTTAGGTATTTTCTAAGTTTGGGCTTGTATTAGTTTTCCACTGCTCTGTGGCACATTGCTTCAAACTTAGTAACTTAAAAACAACATACTTCAATTGTTTCACAGAATCATGGGTCAGGAGTTTGGGCATAGCTCAGCTGGGTTCCCTTCATAGCTGCAATCAATATGTCAGTCTGGAATGGGTTCTCATCTGAAGACATGACTGGGGAAGGATCGTCTTCCAAACTCAGTCAGGTTTTTTGCAGAACTCATTTCCTAGAGGCTATAGAAGACATGGTGGCTTGTTTCTTGTAAGCTAGAAATGAAGAGCAACAGTTTCTGCAGAGAGTATGCTATCAAGGAGGAGTCTTATATAACATAATGTAATCACAGTAATGATATGGCATCACTTTGCCATGTTCCATTGATTAGAAGCAAGTTACAGGTCCCACCTGCACTCAAGCATTAGGAATTACTCCAGGGTGTGAACCCCAGAAGATAGGAATCACAAGGGCCATCTTAAAGTCCATCCTTTCCATGGCTGTTGTGGATAAATTTGCTATGAATACTTACGTATAAGTTTTTGGGTGAATACTGTTTTTGTTTCTTTTGGATAAATGTCCAAGAGTGGAAATGCTGGGTTATGTGGTAAGAGTATATTTAACTTTTAAATAAACTGCCAAGCTATTTTTGAGAGTGGTTGCACCATTTTAAATTCCTTCCAAAACATACAGAATTTCTAGTTCTTTCACATTCTTACCAATATCTGGTAATGTCAGTCCTTTTATTGTTAATCATTCACAAGTTGTATTGTGGCATCTCATTTTGGTTTTACTTTGCATTTCCTTAACAACTAATGACGTTGATCATTTTCTAATGTATTTATTGACCATTCAGATATTCCTTTTATGGGTATCTATTTAAATCATCAGATCTATTTTAATTAGGTTGTGTCTATATTCTTGATATAAGCTGTATGTCAGAAAAATATGAGTATTTTCCTCCAGTCTTTTGTTTTCAAAGAGCAAGAGGATTTAATTTTGAAATCTAGCTTATCATTTTCTTTGATATTATGAAATTTTTACATTCTATTTAAGTAATCTTTGCCACCCCAAGCTCCAAAAATTTCTAAGATTTCTTCTGTAGGATTTATAGTTTTATCTTTTGTGTTTCATATGTGATCAATTTCAAGTTAATTTATGGATAAGATGTAAAGTAAGAGTGGATTTTATTTTTTCCCATATAAATATCTAGTTGTTTCAACATATTTTTTATAAGACTATTGTTTTCTCATTATTTAATTATCTTCGCTAATGTGGCAAAAATCAATTGACCATATATGCATGGATCTCTTTATTCTTTTATTCTGTTCCATTGACCTACATATCCTTATGACAGTACACCACTTTCTTGGTTACTGTAACTCTCTGGTAAGTCTGCAGATTGAGTGTTCTAAGTTGTCCAATTTCATTTTTCTTTTACAAGATACATTGGTTCTTTAATTATTTAAATAGAAATTTCAGAATAACCCTGTAAATCTTACAAAAAAAAACAGGAGATGAGTTCGGATTTTGATTGAGATTGTGTTGAATCTGGATAGAAATTTGGGAAGAATTGAAATGTTAGCTATACTCAGAGTTCAGATCCATGAGCATGGTCTATCTTTCCATTTATGTAGGTGTTCTTTAATTTTTCTCAGTGTCCAGGCCCCTACACATATTTTTTGGTTAATTTATTCTTAAATCTTTGTGACTGGGCATTACTATGAATGGTATTTTTATTGAAATATTCAATTGCTCATTGTTTGTATACAGAAATACAATTGAATTTCATGAATTGATTTTTTTATCCCATGAACTTAATAACTTAGTTATTAATTTTCATACCACCTTTACTTTTCCATTAAAAACTTCTTATAATTCACCAGTGAAGCCATCTAGGTGTTAAACTTGATTTGGGAGGAAGGTTTTGAATGCAAATTATTTTACTTAAGAGATACCAGAATTTTTCATATTTTATATTTGTTGTTAAGTAAGTTTTGGTCATTTGTATCTTTCAAGATATGTGTTTATTTCATCTAGTTTGTCACATGTATTGACACAAAGTGGTTCATAATATTCTCTTATGCCTTAATTTTTAATTAAAAAAATTTTTAATAAGGTATTATTGATATACACTCTTATGAAGGTTTCACATGAAAAAACAATGTGGTTACCACATCTACCCATATTATCAAGTCCCCACGCATACCCAATGCAGTCACTGTCCATCATGTAGTAAGATGCCACAGATTCACTATTTGCCTTCTCTGTGCTACACCATTTTCCCCTTGATCCCCTGCACCATGTGTACTAAACATAATACCCCTCAATCTCCTTCTCCCACCCTCCCCACCTGCCCTCCCACACCCCTCCCCTTTGGTAACCCCTAGTTCCTTCTTGTAGTCTCTGAGTCTTCTGCTATTTTGTTCCTTCAGTTTTGCTTCATTGTTATACTCCACAAATGAGGGAAATCATTTGGCACTTGTCTTTCTCCGCCTGGCTTATTTCACTGAGCATATTATCCTCCAGCTCCATCCATGTTGTTGCAAATGGTAGGATTTGTTTCCTTCTTATGGGTGAATAGTATTCCATTGGGTATATGTACCACATCTTCTTTATCCATTCATCTGCTGATGGGCACTTAGGTTGCTTCTATTTCTTGGCTATTGTAAAAAGTGCTGCAATAAACATAGGGTTGCATATGTGTTTTTGAATCTGAGAAGTTGTATTCTTTGGATAAATTCCAAGGAGTGGGATTCCTGGGTCAAATGGTATTTGTATTTTTAGTTTTTTGAGGAACCTCCATATTGCTTTCCACAATGGTTGAACTAGCTTACATTCCCACCAGCAGTGTAGGAGGGTTCTCCTTTCTCCACATCCTCACCAGCATTTGTTGTTCTTAGTCTTTTCGATGCTCGCCATCCTTACTGGTGTGTGGTGATATCTCATTGTGGTTTTAATTTCCATTTCCCACATGATTAGTGATGTGGAGCATCTTTTCATGTGTCTGTTGGCCATCTGAATTTCTTCTTTGGAGAACTGTCTCTTCATATCCTCTACACACTTTTTAATTGGGTTATTTGCTTTTTGGGTGTTGAGGCGTGTAAGTTCTTTATGTATTTTGGATGTTAACTCCTTGTCGGATATGTCATTTACAAATATATTTTCCCATACTGTAGGATGCCTTTTTGTTCTGTTAATGGTGTCCTTTGCCATACAGAAACCTTTTAGTTTGATGTAGTCCCATGAGTTCATTTTTGCGTTCAGGAAGAAGTTGCCCATGGTTATATTCAGGAGATTTTTGCCTATGTTGTTTTCTAAGAGTTTTATGGTTTCATGACTTACATTAAGGTCCTTGATCCATTTCAAGTTTACTTTTGTGTATGGGGTTAAACAATAATCCAGTTTCATTCTCTTGCATGTAGCTGTCCAGTTTTGCCAACACCAGCTGTTGAAGAGGCTGTCATTTCCCCATTGTATGTCCATGGTTCCTTTATCATATATTAATTGACCATATATGGTTGGGTTTATATCAGGGCTCTCTAGTCTGTTCCATTGGTCTATGGGTCTGTTCTTGTGCCAGTACCAAATTTTCTTGATTACTGTGGCTTTGTAATAGAGCTTGAAGTCAGGGAGTGTAATTCCCCCTGCTTTATTCTTCCTTCTTAGGATTGCTTTGGCTATTCGGGGTCTTTTGTGGTTCCATATGAATTTTAGAACTATTTGCTCTAGTTCATTGAAGAATGCTGTTGATATTTTGATAGGAATTGCATTGAATCTGTAGATTGCTTTAGGCAGGATGGCCATTTTGACAATATTAATTCTTCCTATCCATGAGCACGGGATGTGTTTCCATTTATTGGTATCTTCTTTAATTTCTCTCATGAGTGTCTTGTAGTTTTCAGAGTATAGGTCTTTCACTTCCTTGGTTAAGTTTATTCCTAGGTATTTTATTCTTTTTGATGCAACTGTGAATGGAATTGTTTTCCTGATTTCTCTCTCTGCTAGGTCATTGTTAGTGTATAGGAATGCCACAGATTTCTGCATATTAATTTTGTATCCTGCAACTTTGCTGAATTCAGATATTAGATTCAGTAGTTTTGGAGTATATTCTTTAGGGTTTTTTATGTACAATATCATGTCATCTGCAAACAGAAAAAGTTTAACTTCTTCCTTGCCAATCTAGATGCCTTTTGTTTCTTTGTGCTGTCTGATTGCTGTGGCTAGGACCTCCAGTACTATGTTGAATAAAAGTGGGGAGAGTGGGCATCCTTGTCTTGTTCCCGATCTTTAAGGAAAAGTTCTCAGTTTCTTGCTGTTAAGTATAATGTTGGCAGTGGGTTTGTCATATACGGCCTTTATTATGTTGAGGTACTTGTCCTCTATACCCATTTTGTAGAGAGTTATCATGAATGGGTGTTGAATTTTGTCAAAGCCTTTATCAGCTTCTATGGAGATGATCATGTGGTTTTTGTCCTTTTTGTTGATGTGGTGGATGATGTTGATGAATTTTCAGATGTTGTACCATCTTTGCACCCCTGGAATAAATCCTACTTGATCATCATGGATGATCCTTTTGCTGTATTTTTGAATGTGATTTGCTAATATTTTGTTGAGTATTTTTGCATCTCTGTTCATCAGGGATATTAGTCTGTAATTTTCTTTTTTTGTGGTGTCATTGCCTCGTTTTGGTATTAAGTGATGCTGGCCTCAAAGAATGAGTTTGGAAGTATTCCCTCTTCTTCTACTTTTTGGGAAACTTTAAGGAGGATGGGTATTAGGTCTTCACTGAGTGTTTGATAAAATTCAACAGTGAAGCCATCTGATACAGGGGTTTTGTTCTTAGGAAGGTTTTTGATTACCAGTTCAGTTTCATTGCTGGTAATTGGTCTGTTCAGATTATCTGTTTCTTTTTGGGTCAGCCTTGGAAGGTTGTATTTTTCTAGAAAGTTTTCCATTTCTTCAAGGTTATCCAGTTTGTTACCACATAATTTTTCATAGTATTCTCTAATAATTCTTTGTATTTCTGTGGTATCCATAGGGATTTTTCCTTTGTCAATTCTGATTCTGTGTATGTGAGTAGACTCTTTTTTTCTTGATAAGTCTGGCTAGAGGTTTATATATTCTGTTTATTTTATCCAAGAACTAGCTTTTGCTTTCATTGACTCACTTAATATGCTATTATAAACACAATTTAAAGGTTCTTTATTTTTTTCATTCCTCTTTTTCTTCCTTCTCCATTCTTTATATATTAGGTATCATATTCTGTACTCTGTCTATCCCTTGATTGACTTTGGGGATAATTAATTTAATTTTACATTTGCTTAATAATTAGCTGTTATGCTTTCTTTACTGTGGTTTTATTACCTCTGGTGACAGCTATTAAACCTTAGGAATACTTCCATCTATAGCAGTCCCTCCAAAATACACTGTAGAGATTGTTTGTGGGAGGTAAATTCTCTCAGCTTTTGCTTATCTGGGAATTGTTTAATCCCTCCTTCAAATTTAAATGATAACCTTGCCAGATAATGTAATCTTGCTTCAAGGACCTTCTGCTTCATTGCATTAAATACATCATGCCACTCCCTTTCGGCCTGTAAGTTTTCTGTTGAGAATTCTTATGAGAGCCTGATAGGCTTTCCTTTGTGTGTGATCTTATTTCTCTCTCTGGCTGCTTTTAATAGTCTGTCCTTTTCCTTCATCTTTGCCATTTTAATTACTATATGTCTTGGTGTTGCCTTCCTTGGGTCCCTTGTGTTGGGATATCTGTGCATCTCCATGGCCTGAGAGACTATCTCCTTCCTCAGATGGTGAAGTTTTCAGCAATTACCTCCTCAAAGACACTTTCTATCCCTTTTTCTCTCTTCTTCTTCTTCTGGTACCCATATAATGAGAATATTGTTCCTTTTGGATTGGTCACACAGTTCTCTCAATATTCTTTCATTCTTAGAGATTCTTTTTTCTTTCTGTGCCTCAGCTTCTTCGTATTCCTCTTCTCTAGTTTCTATTTCATTTATTGTCTCCTCCACCGTATCCAATCTGCTTTTAATACCATCCATTGTGCTCTTCAGTGATTGGATCTCTGACCGGAATTCATTTCTGAGTTCTTGAATATCTTTCCGTACCTCCATGAGCATGTTAATGATTTTTATTTTGAACTCCCTTTCAGGAAGAATCATGAGGTTGGTGTCATTTAAATCTTTCTCAGGAGTTGTATTAATAATTTTACCTGAACCAGGTTCCTTTGGTGTTTCATATTTGTGTATGGCGCCCTCTAGTGCCCCAAAGCTCTGCTCTCTGGAGCTGCTCAGCCCCTGAAGCAATGTCAGGGGTCACAGGGGAGTGGTATTGGTGCCTGGGGGGAGGAAAGAGCTGTTTCCTGTTTCCTGGCTGCTATGCCTGTCTCCACTGCCTGAAACAGTGGGCCAAGCACACAGGTATAGCCTCTGTGCTTTGCGTTTGTAGTTGCTCTAGACAGATCTTCCCTCTGGCTGGGCTAACGCCAGGGTAGGGTTTGCTGGTTTGCGAGCCATGTGGGGCTTGCCAGGAGAAAGGTGCAGTAGACTGCATATCACGGAGGGGGTCCTTGGAGCTGTGTAGCCAGCCAGCAAGCTGGAGCACCTGAAGATCATCTAAGGAGGAAGATTTCTTTTTCCTCCTTAAATATGAGAGTCTATATGGCAAAGCTCCCAACCTGCTGGGCAGAGTGCACCGGACCATTTTGTCTCCCTGTCCTTTCTCCTGAGCAGTAAGCTCTGTGCAATCCTTGCCCCTTTAGCAGCCCTCTCACTAAGGACTTCTTTGTTAAGAAGTCTCTCAGACTTCCCACCTTTCTTTTGTCCCAGAGCAGCTGGATATGGATCCCTGCTTTCCACAGCAGCTGGAATCTCAGTCTCTCTAGGAATTCTGTCTGTCTTAGCTTTCCAACCCTGTAATCATGGGAGTATCATGCAAGCATCATGAATTGTAGGTTTGTGCTCCCAGAGCAGATCTCTGGAGTTAGGTATTCAGCAGTCTCAGGCCTCCACTCCCTCCCTGCTCGGTTTCTCTTCTTCCCACTGGTTAGCTGGGGTGGGGGAAGGGCTTGGGTCCCTCCAGGCCACAGCTTTGGTACGTTACCCTGTTCTGTGAGGTCTTCTCTTTTCTCCAGGTGTATGCTGTCTGGTGCAGTCCTCTTTCCCATTGCTTTTTCAGGATTAGTGTATTAATTATATTTTTGTATTATATGTGGTTTTAGGAGGAAACCAGTGTCTCATCTCTTACACCACCATGTTTTCTCTTCTCATGCTTTAACGTCTCTAGAAGCTGTAGTGTTATCTCTTCTTTATTTCTGATATTGATAATTTTTCACTGTTTTTATTCAAAGAATCAGCTTTTGGTTTTTCAAATTTTCTATATTATCTGTTTTCTGTTTCTTTCCCCCCCTCTTTATTATTGCTTTAATTTGACTTCATTTTATAGATTCTTAAAGTTGAAGCAGGTCATTGCTACAGAACCTTTTTTTCTAATATAAACATCTTATACTTGTGGCCCAGCATATGTTCAGTCATAGTGAATGTTCTACATAGTTTCCATATAACTCAGTTTTGAAGTAGAGTGGTTTGTTCAATGTCATTGTGATCAAATTGCTTGATAATGTTGATTAGGTCTTCTTGACCATTTTGATTTTCTGCCTATTTTCTTTCTTTCAATTTCTGAGAAAAATAATGTTGAAATATCTAGTTGTATTTGTATCAGTTCTGAGAGATTTTGATGTAATAATTTTAAAATTCCATTTTGGGTACATACACACTCAGGATTATTTTATCTTCTTGATGAATTAACACTTTATGAAATGTTCATCTTTGTCATTGGTAACTTTTCTTGTTCTGAAGTTCACTTTGTCAAATATTAATATTGCCACTGTAGCTTTCTAATGATAAGTGTTTGCAGTATGGCATATATTTTTCCATCTTTTAATTTTTAATCTAATATGTCTCTACATCTAAAGTGAATTTCTTATGGATAGTTTAAGTTGGATTTTTTGTCCATTCTTTTGTCCAATTTGACCATTTTTCTTTTAATTATGGTTTAAACTATTTACAGTTAAAATTATTACTGATCTGATTTTATTTATATTACTATTTACTTTTTTCTATTTGTATTATTTGTTCTTCTGCCCCCTTAGTCTATATTTCTACCTTTTTTGATTGAGTATATTTTAAAGATTCTATTGCATTCTCACTGTTGGCTTATTAGCTATCACTCTGTTTTTTTTCTTTAAATCCTAGTTTTTGTCAGTTTTATAACATACAACTTTATTTTACTGCATGTTTATCTTCCTAATAACATTATGCTACTTCATATATATATATAATATTTCAACAAAATACCTCCATTTCATCCTGCCCTCTTTTGTGCTATGGTTATTACACATATTACATATATAATAAGCCCCAACATACATTGATTTTAGCTTTTAAGCAGTTATCTTTTCAATAAGTTAAAAATTAGTAAAAGCTATATTTACCATTTCTGCGACTCCATATTCTTTTATGTAGACTCAAGTATCTTCCTTGCATCATTTTCCTTCTGTCTAAAGAAATTTTCACATTTTTTTGAATGTGTTTCTTCTAGTGATAAATTCTCTTTTGTTTCTCTGAAAAATAAACTTTCACTTTGGCTTCATATTTGAATAACTTTTAGGTTAATTTTTTTTCTTTCAAAACTTTCAGGATGTCTCATCATCTTCTGGATCTTATAGTTTCTAATGTATTGTTTGTATCTGTATGTCATAAGCCTTTTCCATCTATTGTTGCCTTCAAGAGTTTCTCTTTACGAATGGTTTTAAGTAATTTGGTTATAATATACCTTCATGTGTTCTTTTCATTTTTTTGTTGTTTTGTTTCTCCAACATGGAGTTTAATGAGCTTATTTCAACTGTAGGTTTATAACTTTTGCCAAATTATGGACGTTTTCACCCATGATTTCGTCAATTTGTTTTTCTGTCTCCCACTCTCCTTTTCTATTAAGACTCCAATTGCACAAATGTTAGATTGCTTGATATTGTCCCAAAAGTCACTAAGATTCTGTTTTGTTTGTTCAATTTTTTGTTGTTGTTCAGTCTTTTTTTCTCAGTTTCATTTTGGATAGTTTTATTGCTTTTTTACAACATATTTACCAGTTCAATCAATAATCTTTTCTTTTGAAATGCCTGATTTTTAATGAAGTCTATCCAACAAAATTTTTATTAAAGAAATTTTATATTTCAGTTTTAAAAGTTCAATTTGTTCCACTGGGTTCTGTCTCCTAAATTTATCTTTTGCTTTAAATCTTTGAGTTTATTTATAATAGCATTTATAACTTCCATGTCTGTTCATTCCATGATCTCTAACATTTCTACACCTATTTCCATTTTTAAAATTTTTTCCCAGTTATGAGTCACATTTTATTGCTTCTTTAGATGACTACTGATTTTTAATTGGATGCTAACCATTATAATTGTACATTTTTTAGTACTGGATTTTATTGAATATTAAAAAAAACTTTTAATGTGTTTGAGCTGGTAGTTACTTGTAGATCAGTTTGATTGTTTTGAGGCTATGAAAAGTCCTGAGTTGATGTTACTCTAGGTCTATCCCATGGTGTGACTTTGTGGGGAGTCTCCACAGATTGTCCTATATATTCTATGTGGTATCTCCACTCTGGATGGTGAAAACTGGAAAAATTCCTGGGCTTGTGTAAGTTTTAGCAATTGTTTGGTTTATACATTTTGGGTAATATTCTTTCACCAGATGTTGCACATATTGGCAATCAGCCAAAGAGTCAGGTGAACACTGTGCAGAATTATGGATCTCTTTTTTTGAATAGCTTCCTCCTCTCAAGTAAAATGATCCACATATTGCAGCCTCTTTGACACTTAGCTCCAAACTCTGTCTTTTCAACTGAGCATCCTCTGCTTAGTTTTCTTACTTGTGCTACAGTCTGGAAAATATCTCTAGGTCAAAAGCTGGGACAATCATAGGATTCGCCTCATTTTTTTCCCCTCTTTCAAAGATCAGTCCTGTGTTGCTTATTGCCTAATGTGTGAATATAGGTGTTTCATATATTTTTCCCAGGTTTTTCATTGGTTATGGTAGAAGAATATGAGCAGACTGTTTCTCCCTCATGGATAGAAGCAGGTTTTCAATGCCCAAATGTTTTTGAACTAAGGGTCTTAATGCTAGAACCTCTCTAAATCAGAGGATCTTAATAGAGCATTTATTTAGTATGTGCCAGGCTTAGCATGTTATGTGTGTTAAGTCCTTTGGTCTTTTAAAGAATCTTTTCATGTATGTTCTATTCTTGTTTCCATCGTATAGACTGAAAAAATGGGAGAAATTAAGTAATTTGTCCAAGATTCCACATCTAGCAAATTGACCAGGTGGCTCTCAGACCCAGCACTGCCTGACACTAATCTATACTCTTAATCAGTATTGTCATGATATGGTGGGTTTGTATTACTGCTTGGGGAATGTCTTACAAGTGAAAGAAATGAAGTTTGTAAATGATTTATGAAAAAGACAGCAGATTGTATTCTAGGCTATCCCTCTCTTACTTTCATTAATTTGTATATAGCATTTTTTTGTGTGTGAGGATTATCTAGGAGTCAATGATGGTTACATGGAAATTTTTCTTGCACACAAACTTTAATGAGTGACCTCTGGAAAATGGTTGTGAACAAATACTCTAAACTGTGTTATGAATGTCTTATGATTAGTAGGAAATTTATAGCAGAAAGAATAATAGATAAAATAGTGAAAATACAAGAGCAACCTAAGCAAACAACAAAAGATATGATGCCAGGTGTTGAGGTTAAAATAAATCTGGGCAAGTTCTTATTTACTCAAGGAGGTACTTTAATACTCACATGAATTTTTTTTTCTTCTGGCAGCAGTAAATGAAAGTGTCCATTCTCTTCTTTAAAATTTCCTTTCTTCCTCTTGAGTTTTCAATTCCCATAGACATTTGATAGTCATTTGGTAGGCCTCCCTTTAGATGTCAAAATAAAACTTTTTGGTTTGTGGTTTTTAACAAGGAGGGTTTTTAACACAGTGCCAATAGTCCTGTGACTCTACAACAAACCTGAGACTCTATGAAATTTTCTAGAAAGGAAGGTGAAGGTGTTGTCTCCTGTAGGCTTCCTATAGGTACTACGTGATGATTGGACTGAGGGAGGGCCTAGTGGGAACTTTCCAGACAGGATCACAGTTTAGAGCTGTAAATGGAAGTTAAGTGTTTTCCCAGCTGGAAACTGTCCATGTGCAGTTTATGTCACGTAGCCCAATGCAAGGTTTAACTGAACAGTTCTGTCTTCCCAAGGTTTTTATCTCTAGTCATGATATCCCACAAGTAAAATAGAAATGGTATTAAGGTGCTTTGAAATGTACCCCACCTGGCTGTAGTCCTTGGAGCCAAATGAAAAAAAGAAAAAATATTTGAGAGTAGAAATTCAGCATTTTTGTTATATTCAGCAGATTTTTAACATACTTGTGCTAATGGTGTTAATGGGCTCTAATGTACTCTTATCTTTGCAAAGTCTTTTAACTTTTTTTTAAAAAGTAGAACCATTAAGGAAATTAATTGTGAGTAGGTGAGGGGGAACTCTCACAGCTTTGCATGTCTCTTGTTTTGAGTTGTCCTATATATATATTTTTCTGTTAAAAAGTAACTCCAATGCACTATCCAAATCTACTTTAGGTAGAACAAATACTTAATTTTCAACATCTCATATGAGAACTGGTTTGTACAGGCCTTATGCTTTCTTATGCTCTATTTCTATTCAATATGTACTTAATTATATTTGTATATGAATATATACAAATTTTATATAATCAACTGTATAATTACTATAATTAATGTTATTAATATTTTAATTACACAGTTAAATATACATATATATATTTCTGTCTCCTCCCTTCTAATATTGTGCATTGTATATTTGTATGTTTTTCTGTAGTGTGTATTACACACACACACACACACACACTCCAGTCTATTTTCTGGAGCATGTATTCTTATAAGCCATCATGAACAATTTGGGGGAAAAGAGGCAGTTAATGAGTTAATTAATTAAGAAAACAGAAGAGCTATATTAAATTACAGCTTAAGTGTATAACACCCTACTCTTTAATTGCCCTCCTATTTTAATAGATCCATTAACCACAAAAGTGAAGCTCTGGGAGGGAAAGCAAGGAAGGAGAAAGGCCATATACATACAAAACAAAGCACTAGTAATGGAAAGGGCAAAGGGCAAATAAATTTTGATTTTAATGTTGCTTAACCCTTTTAGTGCCCTAGAGAAGGAAGAGAGAGTTCAACAAAAGGTAGCCTTTGAAACCTTGCAGAGCTGACCACAGAATAGCTGTGAAGAAAGCAGAATAGAGCTCACAGTCTACAAGGGCCACTGGCCTGGGAGGGGTTAAGCAACTTTATCTGATCTTCAGCTCTTTTACTGAACAATTAATGACCTACAGTCTGTAGAATTTAAAAGCTAGAACTGAAGCTGGGGCTCCTCAAGACTCCAGCTGGCATTAAATGACAAGGAAGAATTCAGAGGCCAGACAAAGCTGTTATTATGAGCCATTGGCGAGGAAGAAAATGAAATTTTTTAAAAGGGAAAAAAAAGAAAAAAGAAAAAGAATGGAAAACAACTTAGGAGCAAATTTATGCTTGGTTTTTAAGTAAACTAAACCTGAGTTATTAAATCTTTTTGCCTCTGTTGTTAAACTTGCTTGATAAAATTTCAGTTACAGAATATTTTTAAGCCTGCTAATTAATGTGCTGATAAATAACAGTGTCCATGAAAAGTTTATAATCCTTGTAAATGAAAACATCACAATCATTTATTTTTCATTTAACTTCTCATTTCAACCAAAAGGCATGTGGCATTTATAGATTAAATTTTTTGGAAATGGTGCCTGTTAGCAGCAAAAAGAATCATGATGTAGTCCCTTGCTATCGAACTACAAAACATTCTAATCTCATAGGCCTAGTTAATGGATTCTGGGAATTACCAAATTGCAAAAGGTAAAAACGAGTGATTTTAGACAGTAATGTTTGATCAATATTATTGAAAGGAATAAAAGGACTTTAAAATCCTTAGGATCATGAAATGCTTACCAGAATTTCATATACCAATATTCTGAGGACTGGAATATGTGTTAAACTAATCTGAAAACTAACAGAAAATAGTATTGATTGTGCTACTATGGAGACAACCAGTACAGGCTTGGTATGAATGACTTAGTGTGGACAACGAGCCTGTATTGCTCTAGGTCTTGGACGTGTAGGGGTCTCCAAACTAGGCAATTGGATGGCTTCGGGGGCACAGTGTTCATCTCCCATCACAGTCAACTTAACTCAATTCTTAATTGCAATTGTCAGTAAACTGGATAAAACACATGGAGACTCTGCTTTTTGAGAGAGTCTTGGATGTAAAAATACATAGGAAAATATACAGACAGTAGAATTTGTAAAAGACAAACTTAGATTTCAGAGGATATTACAGTGTGAATATCAAATATACATGAAGAAAATATGCATTTTAAGATTAGAAGACTGTGTGGTTCCAATTGGAAGAACCTGCCCTAGAGGTGCCTTAGGATTGACATTCTAGGTTAAAACTGAAGGTCCATCCAATGAAATAACCTTTGGTAAGTTGTATGGCATTGAACTCATAAACACAAACCAATAGAAACTCAATAAATAAAACAATATTCCAAAGTCTTCATCATTTTAAACAGCCATTGTTCTTATTTTTTAAACCTAATATTTGCCCCTCAAACCTGTTGCTTGATACTTCTTATTTCAGGGATTTCTTCCCAACAACCACCCTCACCAGGCTCCTCGGTGTTTCCAGGCTATATCCTGCGTAAACAGCCCACTTACCCCATTGATTCCAGGGACTCGACTCCAGTACTTACTAGAAGAGAATAAATAGTTATGGTTGCCCCCATTACTTAAACCTTAAACCTGGGAGTCCCTTGGACAAATTCACCTTCATAAGGCTTGAGGTCTCCTAACCATCACCACAATTGGTGATTTATTCTGGGGAAAGAATAGGATTACAAATCTGAGACTTTGTTTTACTGTAACAATATGTTCAATGTCAACATTTCCCAGATGACAATGTACTCATACCACTAAATGATAGAACATGAGCGCTTGCCAATTCCTCTGAAAGATCTTTTTCTGACTCTACCCTATGGCTCCTTACTTTCTAGGATAACGCCAACGTTGCTGAGTATGGTGTAAGTCACCAGCTGTCCCAACTGAACGGAAGGAAGACTGGATGTCCTCTCCCTACCTCTCTGTGATGTGTCTATTTGTATCAACTGAAGTACCTTTAGAGAGAACTCCAGAGAAAAGAAAAAGGATATTTGGTGCCTGGGAGAAAAATCCAACCTGAAGGAAGAAGGACTGGCATGAATAGCCAGACTACGCCAGAGTCAGTGGTAGTTTCAGGTATAGTGTTATGGCCGTTACCTCGACTTCATAGCATCTTGTCATCTAGAACCCTAGTTCTAAGCACTCTTGCTATGAGACTTTTCTAAATGAGCTTAACAACAGAGGAGGTATTTCTTTATCCATTTTGAGCTGGGGTTGTCCTAGCATAGCGACGGTATGACAGTAGTAGAGTCATTGGTGACAGTGACCCACATAGAAGAATGTGGCCTGGAGACATGATGGCAGTGTGGGTTGTGGCAGTCTGGAAGCAAATGCCAGGCACGCAGGTAGAATGATAGGAAAACACCTGTGCAGTACCTGGTGCTAGGCAATGGCTATAGCTCCAGAGATTAGGAAAGGGTAGAAAGAAGGAATTTTATCTATTTTATTCAACTCTTGTTTCCCCAGAAACCAGCATTGGGTCATCCACACAGTAGGCGCTGAAATATTTCTTGAATGAATGAATAAATGAATGGAAGAGTCAGTTGGCCATGGAACATAAAAGGGACCATCACTCAGGAGCTATTTCAGAACATATGTGCCCAGGCTCCTTCCACGCCTATGTTAGAGATCTTCCTTTTGCCCATCCAGATCCACGGTTGACATTTCTCTACTGTGGTCTGCACCCTGGGAAGTGTTCTTTGTGGACGGCGACAACAGACTTCTTGGCCCTCTGGCTTCTGGCTGGATCTTCTCATGGATGACTAGAACAGAACGGGAGGAGGGTAAGGAGGGTAAGACAAGGTCACTGTGCCTCAGCCTCTTTCCCTGTGATGTTACTCTACATTGACTAAAACTCTCGCTAAAGCTTATTAGGCAGGTTATTAGAAAGTTATTACCATCTCTCAAAGTTACTAATCAGAGTTCTGGCAACAATTCCTCTCTTTCCCTGTTAGGGTCCTCTCACCTCTCATTTTGGCAGTCCTGAGATGCTGGGGGTACTCTCTCTTCCTTGCTTGTTGGTTTAGCCTTGCCAATACTTTGGGAAAGAGGACTGTAATTAAATTCTCTTTGAATGATCCCTTTTTATTTTGCCAACCCTTTTCTGTTGGGATCTTGATTGATACTTCTACTAAATTAGTATTCCTAGTGCTGGGCCTGAACTTGTGTATTATGAATAAATTTCATAGATGAATGTAACGAGCATACCAGACTGACTACAGTCCCGAAACAGTGTCATGAGCTCACCTCTGTTATCTTACTCATGTTGTTTACACTGCCTAAAGTCAAATTTTTCATCTCTTCTCCTCCCTGGAGAACTTCTCTCCTTGGAGAATGCTCCCTCATCCTAAAGAACTCTATTCATGTGGTTCCTCTGAAATCCTTCAGGAATGTTGTCTTATTTACTCATTCCCTATAATATTTGACACTAGTAGGCCATCAATACATATTGCTTGACGAATGAATGAGTAAATGAATGAACGACTAAATCATGCTAAGTGCTTCAGTGGATTACCAAATGGATAAACTAGGATTCCCTGACCTGTCAATAGTAGGAAGGCATAGTACATTACAAAGCAGTTATTTCCATGTTCAAAGGAGGGAAAATCTTATTTAAAGTCCATTTCACTGAAGACAGATGTAAGCAAGATATGAGATTGGCGTGTGCAATTGGCACAGAATAACATAGACAAAGTTACAGATGGAGGAAGCAGGAAGGTGTTTCTGTAAACAAGGGGAAATTTAAGTCTGGGAGGTCCCCTAGAAAGAGGAGACCTGGCACATGCCATGCAGAAGGGACTACAGGGGCGCCACTGTGTGCGTCCGTAGGCAGCAAGAGCAGGAGGGAAATGGGGCCAAGATTATTGTGATTTCTGTAGAAAGGAATAAGTGAGGCAAGCAGGCTTAAGATTTGGCTAGTTTGAATGATTTCAGCAGGCTGTGGGGTAGAGGGCCTGTTCCTAGCAGTAGTCACCGGGTGATCTGGGCAGGCGAAGAGTGGCTTGGCGTAGGAGAGCCGGTAGAGGAGGCGCTAAATGTGGAGGCTCTGGATTGGTTGGGTTGTGTTTGAAAACTGTGCTCAAGGTTGGGTTGTTTACTCTCTCTAGGAATTGGGTAACCCTGGGAGGGGCAGTGAAACCAGTGGCCTTTTCATTGAAGAGCCTGTGTCATTTTTTTCTAAGATAACCTCTCTGACACAGAAATTATGAATTGTTTGGTTAAGATAGTTCACACGACCCTTGGAAACAGCTTTGCCCAGAGTAGACTACTCCAGACAGGCTGAGCCAACAGACGCTCACCTGAGCCTGTGCAGAAACAGGTCCAGGTGACCCCAAGTTACCTTTCCTCATCACCATACTAAAATCTCTGCGCTGGGTGGGGTTTGCCACCATTTTTGGAACATGTAATATATGAGGTAACATGTGAACATGCCATGCAGATGCATGAGACACTCCTCCCCAGCCTTGTTAATTACACCAGCCTCTGCTGAATATGCATAAACCTGTATATATTCTGCATTTCATCTGAGCTCAGGAAGACATATCTGAGCCTTGCTTCCTGCCTCTGTGCTCAGCCACTGTGCAATAAAACTTTCTCTGAAAAGAGCACTTTGGTGATTGCAGTACACGTGGGCAAATGGACCCAATTTGGTTCAGTAACAACAGTGCTCCAGGATACAGGATATACCTTCAATCATCAACCTTTTTATAGTGCTCTGTTTACAATAAGTAGAACACAGAACTTGGGAAACTGAAGGTTTCAATTATGAGTGGCCCCATGTACAAATTTTCTATTACTGCCATAACAAATTACCAAAAACTTAATGGCTTAAAACAAAACTAATTTTTTATCTCACAGCTCTGTAGGCTTGGTTTCTGCTTAGAGTCTCAAAAAGCTGACATCAAGGTATCAGCAGGCTTGCTTTCTGGAGGCCACAGGGATGAATTCACTTCTAAACTTATGTAGGTTGTTGGCTGACTTTAGTTCCTTGAGGATTCAAATCTTCAGACCTAGGAAGTCCTTGTTTCTTTGCTGGCTGTTAATTGGGGGCTGGTCTTTGCTCTTACAGAATGCACACATTCCCTCTGAATCTTTCCATGTGGCTCTTCTCCAGCAATGACACGTCTAGTCTCTTTTGTATTTTGATTCTCTCTAACTTTTCCTTTTCTGCTTCGCTTTTACTCAAGCGAGAGAAAATTTTCTGTTTTCAGGGGCTCATGTAATTACATGATTGCATGGAATCACAGATGGGACCCACACAAATAATCCAAGGTTATCTCTCTTCCTTACTCCCTTATTTCCCTTCATAACTTCAAATACATCTGAAAAATCTCTTTTGCTATGAAACATCATATTCAAAGGTCCCAAGGATTAGTGGGTGGACATCTTTGGGGGCTGTTCTGTTTACCACACACTGTCACCCACTTTTAATACCAGTGGCTTTTGTGCCTCCTGTCCGTGCATCTCTGTGAGTCTAGAAGACCTGCTTCCCAGGGAGCAAATACTTCCACCAGGGATGCAGCAAGTTTTCCAACCTATCTTATTGGAATTAGCAATCAATAAGGTAGATCACTACCTTAAAGAATGACATTCAATTCATAAAATGCAAAGATTAGAACATCACAGCACCAAAGTGTAAAGATGTTGTGTGGTGCATGCCCTCTTGTAAGCAAAACTTCATGTCTTCTGAAGGCATAGTGGGGGCGGGGAATGACTTCTGCCTTTTCATTTATTTGGGAAAGGTTGAGAAGCAAGTGTGATCTGATAAGCTCCATAAATGACAGAAGGGAGGGAACCCATCAAGACGGGAGGAGGAAGGCATTCCAGACATAGCTCAGGGCCTGGGAATGCACAGATGAAAGGGCCGATGTACTTCCCTATCTGAGTGGAGGGGAATGGGTAAGTGGGGGAGTAGGGATGCTGAGGGAGGGGCCTGAGAGGACTGAGTGGGGCTGGGAACTCTGAGGTGAGGCACTTGGTCACGATGTATGCAGGAGAATTAAAAGCTACTTTAGAGTGTTTCAGGATGAGTGTAAAATGATCAAAGTGGTGGAAAGAAAAGATTATTTTGGGTGAACTATTTATGACTGACCTTAAGGAGAAATAAATATGGCCATGTTTCTACTGGGTTATTTCCTATCAGTTTAAACTGGAAGATTCTGAATTATAAAAAGGCAAAATTGGATAATTGAGGAAAACTAAATGTCAAAATCTTGAGATGTTATACAAGAAAACTTAGCAGCAGAAGCAGCTAAAAATTTATTTTCCTGCAAGTCTTATCTAAACTGTTTTTTTCTCAAGGCAATTTCTCTGTCTTCACTGCAATAAAATGTTCTTTGTTGCTAAAAAGGATACATTACTAAGAGTGTGATTACTAAATGATATTTTCAGTAACAGGTTCCAAAGCTACAGATTACATCAACAATGTTTCTGAAAACTTTCTTCTACATAATGTCTACAATTTCATTTCAGGCTACTTTAAATTCTTTTTGGAAAGTTGGTGGTATATACAAAACCTTAAACTTTCAAATGCCAAAGAAAATGAGCTGAAAAGAATAATAACTAACCTTCTATAGCATTTACTATATATATATATTTCAGATGCTTCCTTAATCAACTGAGGCACATCATTTACTCAATTCTCATAACAAACCTCAGAGGTGGGTATTTTATTAACAGAGTTGAAGTGGCATACACATGGTTACAGAGCAGATAATTGGTGGTCAGAACTGGAACCCAGGCTATATGATTTTACTGTCTATGATCCCCAGGGATCAGTAAGCTATGGCCTGTAGGCAAAAACTGGCCGACCATCTACTTTTACAAATCAAACCTTATTAGAACACAGCCATGCCTATTTATTTACATATTGCCAGTGGTGGCTTGTGCACCACAAAACATAGCTGAGTAGTGACAGAGGTGGTATGGCCCGAAAAGCCTGACAAAGCAAACTAACTGGCCCTTTACAGAGGAAAGTGCTCTGATTCCTGCACTCCATCACTACAGGGTTGCTTTCTGGTAGCTGAATGAGCGATTAGCCTCACAGTATAGTCTTCATCTCCATTTAAAAAAATTGCATATTTCATTGGGTTTAGCATTTGAAGGAAAAATAACTTGCTAAGAATTCCACATATTGGTGAATTTAGGAAAGGATATTGAACCTTCTTTTCTCCTTTTAGTTATTACATCATTTTGAGGCAGAAAAGTTCTACCCTGCCTGATTCTAGTGAGAAACAAATTTAGCTTTTGTAGAGAAAGTGTATTAGTCAGTGTTCTCTGAGGAAACAAAACCAATGTGAGATCTATATAAAAAGAGATTTATTATAAGAATTGACATGATTATGAGGGTAAGAAGTCCCATGATCTGCCACTTGCAAGCTGGAGACCTAGGAGAGCTGGTGATGTAATTCCACTTTGAGACCAACAGCATGAGAACCAGGAGAGCTGCTGGTGGTAGTCCCACCCAAGTACAGAAGACCAATGGCCGGGCTTGAAAACAGGCAGAAAGAATGGTTTCCCCTTACTCTACCTTTTGTTCTAGTCATTTAACAAACACTATGATAGGGTAATTTGGTTTTGCAGTTTTAGCATAGTGAAGAGACTATTAATCCAAGTCTTAGCGTTGGGGAGGTGGGCCATGGGTAGCAGAACTTTTGTTAGAGGACGCTCTTTTCTTTAGCAGATTCCTCATGGACGGATAGAAGTTAGCTTGGCAAAGTTGGGGAAAGGTGCTCCAGGGAGAAAAAACAGCATATCCAAGAGTGTGGAGATGAGAGTGCAGAGGTTTTGCAAGGTTGCATGTAGCCTAGAGTGGGAGAGGAGACAAAGCAATGGAAGAGAGAGAAGGTGAAAGCTAAGCAAGGATCAGATCATGAAAGGCTTTGGCTAGACACCTGAACTTGATAAAGTAATAGAGAGCCATGGCAGGAGAATGCTGTGGTCAGACTGGTGCTGCAGTAATAATGGGCTTGGATGAATTTGATTTGCTGTTTAATAGTAGAGAGTAGACTAAAGGTGGCCACGACCATGGACAAAGCACAGAGGATGGAGGGGAGGCCCCTAAAATCATATGCAGAGGGATGATGACAGCCAAATCTAAGGACAGAAAGAAGCTGAGGTTTTCAGAACTACCAAGGTTAAAGAAAAAGTCTGTCTTATTAAAATGTCTTGGAATTTGTGGTTCTATAGGATGAATCAGAATTATTTTTCTTCTTATTCCAACCAATTTTATTTTCATGTTTATAAATCAAACATTGATAGTAGATCTTTGAATTCTCCCTCTTTAGAGCCTGTAGAAAAATGTCTAAGTATATCTAATATTATATTTTAAGCTCCTTTAACATCTGTCTGTCCCCATCTGTGTGAACGATTATGTATTCTTTCTTGACATAATAAAGAAAATGTCTCCTGAGGTAATCATAAAAGACTTATCACATCAGTTTTCCAAAGCCAAGCTAATTTTTAAGAATACAGTTAGTGCTCTAGAAACCACCCATTGAGGGAGAGTTAATTACCTAATCATCTTGAACTCCTGGGATTCCATAAGTAGAGGCAGGAGGTAAATGAAAGTCCCCTCTGGCATGATCTGAAATACTCCCAAGTCACCTAAGTCATTTTGATACTGATATGCCCAACTGTTAACATGCCAAAGGAAAGAAATATACTTGTTTCTACTTCTACATCTACATCTAGCAAGTAACAGCATCTCTCATACACAATAAATTTACTGAAAGATGTTTAATTAAAAAGAAAAAAAAGAAGCTTATGAAAGGAAAAATATCTTCTGGAAGCAGTGGCTTTAAATAAAACACATGTAATTTAAGATAATGGATAATTCTCCCTACCCTCTGTGGAGTGTTTGAAATCCATCAACCCAGTAGTTTATAGATATGACTCTTCTCTATCTGAAAAGCATTTTTTGCCCTTTGATTGATCTGTTCTTATGGGTGGTATGTCCCCATCCACATCACTTAGGAATAAAGTGAAAGGGCTTCATAGATATTTTTTAAAATACCAGTATAAAATTTGAGAACTTTCAAAACTTTTAATTTGTAACAGTCAATCAAAATAGTCTAAAACCCTTTACTGTATTTTGTGTGCATGTAATTGTATAATTCTGGGTTTAGTGTTACTCACTGATACATTTTAATCAAGGAAAGGAGACGAGAACTATTTAACAACAAAACCTGCACTTTCTCTACATTTATTTGATTGTTAGATTTCCATGAACTGAAGGGCAATTCAGAAACATTAAGATTGAAGTGAATTTTAAACAAAAGAAAGACTAGGAGATATGATCTAATAGGCTGAAAAAGTTTTGATACTTTTTCCTGTTTTTACTTTGTTCATATTAAACTAATACAAACTATAAGTAGTTTGAGAAGAGAGAACATTGATGAAAAAATAACAATAGATGATATTTATTGAATTCTGATTTTGCCCCATGAATTTTTATATATAAATGCTTTATGTGTGTTATCTCCCTTAATTCTAGAAGCCACTGGAATGTAAGCTCCATGAGATAAAAGATGGTTTTGCATGGTGTATTCATTGAGACATCCCTAGCACTTAGAGTCATCTCTGGTCTATCATAGGCATTGGCAAATGCTGTTAAATATGATAATCCTATGAGAGAAGTACTATTATCTTCCCATTTTACAGATGGAGAAGTCACAGAAAGCCGAGCAGCTAACCAAATCACTGAAGGTTACAAAGTTGTGACTGGGAGAATCAAGAGCTCATGTTCGTAACTATTGTGTGTACTCATAAACAAGCAAAAACAGCAACAAAACATAACTGACACTGTTTACTATGATATAACTACTAGCTGCATTATTCTCAGTCATAGGAATTCTTCTTACCTATGAAGTGTGTATTAATTCATCTTTCATCTTGCATTTTCATGCATTTATCTAATGGTGTTTTCATTTGGGCGAGGTATGCAGTCAATATCAATGATGTGTGTACTTCTTTTACTGGGGTTGATAATTTTCATTTAACTTCATGAGCCATGACTTTTTTTCAGCTTCTTAATCTTGAGGCCTTCATATGAAGTTGACTGTGCTCAATCATCATTTCTCTTAAGAGTTCAAAGAAAAACTAATTGGACACAGATTCATAAAGCTCCATCGCGAATGACTCAGCATCCTACGGCAATCGGGCAGATAGGTGTCGTTAAGCAAACCATGTCAGCCTCAGTACATAAAAAACATTGACCACTCCCCCAATCTTTGTAAGGAGCTGTTTAAACTATGCTGTTCTGAAATTACCGAGGGTACTTCCTCAAAGTGTGATTTTCTGTTTTATTTTTTTTCATTCTCAAAATGCATAGAGCAACCCTGTATAAATTAGGAAGTGGTTCCATTCCGTCAGGGTACCTCTCATTTTTGATCCGTATTTACATCACTGGTGGCAGTTCTCACCTTTGAGTTTCAGCGTTTTAAAAAGAGATTAATTGTACTTTTACCATGACAGAACAAATGCTGCTAGACTTTTGTCTGTAATGAAAAGTTCAGAATAGTTGTGAGACTCATACAATAGTTTCAACAATTCCAGGCACACTGTGTCTTCTCGGTATGTGTGTTACACATTTGTCCTTTTTTTTGGCAGGAGGTTACTCATTATCTGAAACTTTTCCCCGTGTTTGGGGACTTCCTTGCCTTTTGATGAAGAGTCTGATACCTTTCATTAAAGGTGAAAATGCCGGAACATGCTTTTCTGGTCTTAACTAAGATCCACCAAACAGATTTACTTCTCTTGACACTGACAGGTTAATAGAGAGAGGTAGAGAGTTTGAAGACTCAAGTCAGGTTGAAGGGGGCAGCAGCTGCATCCAGTATTCAGAAATGCAGTGGTGGCTGTTTAGCAGCAATGTGAAAAGACCAGTTCTACTGCTTCTGGATGCAAACTCTGTTCAGTGTCAGTGATGGTGTCTCTACCATTTCTGAAGTATAACCTAGAGCTCTTCCTGATGATGTAGCCCAGAAGTCTGGTTCTCAAGCTATTTTGTAGATTTTGTTTATGCCAGAGACTGACTAGCTGATATCCAAATCCACTTTCTTTTTTGTGTGTGCAGAAAACTAGACTACCTTTTTCAGTCTCCATCACAGTTAGTAGGCCATGTGACTTGGTTATAGCCAATGGGATGTAAAGGCCATTATGAGTCCTGGCAGATAAAAACACCCTATAGTGATTTCTCTTTTTTCCATCAGCCAGATGACTGTGGAAGACACTGAGGTCCTTAGAGAGGCAGAGGCACAAGGTGGAACATCCATTTAAACCTTAAGAGCAAAAAATAAACTTGTGTTGTAGTGATCTTCAGGGATATGAGGATTTATCTATTCATGCAGCTAGCATTATTTAAACTATCACTAAAATTGGTACCTGCAGTGGGATGCTGTCATATAAACCAAATCAAACTAAAACAAAATGAAACAACAGAGTACAAAAAAAAAATAAAACAACACGGTGTAACATTAATGATTCCAAGAAATGTCATTATGGGATATATTTCTTTGAATGGAAAAATGTTTGTATACCTTGAGGGAAAGACATTCAACTTAATGACTAAATTGCTATATCTGTGGAACTTGGTTACTACTCTTAATTTTGATTTTTGGACTAGCTGTTGGCTAAAAGAAATCTCATTGACCTTATGTTTTCCTAAATGGACACAGGTTATAGAATATATATGTATTTGAAATACCAATTGCTTAGAAGTTATTAGTGTTGTCTTATTTATAGTATTTTATAAAATATTCTACAAAGGAGACAAAGAACAAAATTCCATCCTAAATATTAGGAATTGCATAACTATGTCTTAATGCATTTGGTCAAAACATATCAGCTTTAGTCTCTAAAGACATATTATTATATTTTATTTAATCTGAATTTACCAAATATATCAGTTTCCAGGTCAAATTTCTTGTACTTTGCTCATAAAGAAACTACATATGATTCATCATTGTTGCTATAGGAAATTTATGGATAGATGACAGGACTCAAGGGAATTATTTTATCTGGGAAACTAGGTTGTCCAGGCTAATCAGCTGAACATTTTTTGGGTTCTTCTCTGAGTAGGTCACTGGGTTAGTTGTGGAGGATGCCAGGAACGGTAAGCTGTATTCTAACCTGGAACAAGGAACAGAGTAAGGCTAATACTCAGGTTATCATAAGACAAAGCATAATATATACGAGATAAACCAGGAGAGCAATGGATATAGAGACCAGTTCGAGAGTCTCAGGAAACACTCTCAGAGCAGGCACAACACTGGATCTCAGCCTGGACATGTAGTAGGGTTTTGGCATGAGCACATTGCAGCTGAGGGTCACTTTCCAGGAAAAGTGACTCTCAGGAAAGTCATGCACATCTTAAGGTGTAGGGCTTATTTGGGCAATGGTGAGCAGGCCTGGTTTGCTTGGAGCATAGGGTACAGGAGCAGAAATGGTGGGAGATAGGGTTGGGAATGAATATTGACATCAGATCACAGAGACCTTGAAGGCCAGGCTGAGGAGTTTGGATATTTTTCTGAAGGAACGGGGAATCACTGAATGTTTTGGAGTGTGTCATGGCATTATTTGTAACTGTACTATAGAAGAGCTTTCTGACAGTAATATGCAGAGAAGAGAATGTCCAGAAGTAGAATGGCCACTTAAGAAGGAGACTATTAATAAATAGTAGCTAATGAGAAAAATTAAACTATATATAATATATTAAACACACACTTATAAAGTTAAGTTATATATATTACATATAAAATATATACATAGTTTATGTAAATAGAAACTTTGTATATATACATATATAGTTTAATTGTTTTCTAATCAGCTAATGTGGCATAGTTATTTTATTTTCTTTTATTTTAGCAAGTTTAAAACATAATACTTTTGGGAAGAGGGAACTTGTAAATTTCTCAATTTTCTAGCTTTATGACAGTATTGTTTTTCAAGTCCTGGTCTCTTTGTTTAGGGTGGTATGAATCAAATCAGCTGGTACAGCAGAGTGTATAGCGCACATCACCATCACCAAAACAGTAGTAAAATGAGGTCAACCTTATCTGATATATCTTCTTCCATTTTCCACTGTTAATTCTTTTGAGTCCAACCAGCCTTCCTTATATATATTTTCTCTGATTTATTTTCTGGGGAAGGTTTTGAACTATTTATAGTCAAGGAAAATATGAGAATATCAAGATAACTAAAGCATAAAATGTATTATAAACAAGATAACTATCAAATATAAGTGCAATAGTCAAAACAGGTCAGGATAAGTATTCACAGTCTTTCTCGCATCTTATTTCTTAGTTCTTGTGTCTTGGCAGCTGACTGAGATGCTGGGAAGGGAAGGGTAATAAAAGATGCTAACGTAAGTTATGTTTGTGTACGATGGGACCTGGAGATTACTCTCCTCCAAAGAAGAGTATTCTCAGGGATAACAGGGTGAAACAGATAAGATGGGAAGAGCTTATTATGCGCTGCAGTGTTGAAAAAAATCAGACAAGAGAAATTGGGGACAGTGAAGAGGATTTTTTAAAAGTTTTGCCAATCTCCCCTCTGTGCTCTCCATCAAAGGCATCTTTTCTCATGAAAGATTAACCTTACTCTTCAGACCCTTTGGAGTTTTATGTGTAGTTGGTTGAGTGTGTCTCTGTAATGAACCAATGTGACAAAAAAACAAAAGAACACTTGGTTTTTTTGTGGAAGCCTCCGGTTTCCATGGGTTTCTACACTTCTGTGTGATGAGGTGTTTTAGAATAACTGGCCAACAATCCCTTCTTGTACACATCGTTCAAGGTATCATTTAGCATTTTTGCTACCTTCCCTGATCTCATTCCCTCCTGTACCCCCTTTACTTTGCCATGTAATTAGCTTAGCTCCCAAATTCCTCTTGATGTTGAATTCATTTTCTCACTGCATCAGAACTCGACTGGTGGATCTTAGGGCCTTAAATGTTCAGGCTTAATGTTAAGTACCAGCTTCTCCTTGGCATGCACAAAAGTGTTCAAGCACATGCATGAGGGGCCCCAGTCCTCCTCACGGTGATGCTGTGCAAACAGACCACTTTAACTAAAAGAATCAATCAGAAAAGTTCTTAGGACCATCCTGTTGAATGTTTGGGTGCCCGCAGAAAATTGGAGAACACTGGGAATGCAACAGTGTACCCTGTGTGCATAGTATTTCAAATTGTGTTTATAAATAAACTCAGCAGGAAAATTTTAATGTTAACATATGACAGAGAAAAACACAAGGACTTTAAAACCACTGATACATGTTTTTTATCGGGTTAAGAACCAGGGCTCATTTGAGTTGAATAGAAGAAACATCTGCTGACAATTTGTGATGGTGATAATATGGCAGCCCTGAAGTATTTCACACTTACTCAGACAGCATACTGCTTTTATCTCTCTAAGTAACCCGTATGTGTCCTGTTGCGCAGTTACTTTGAAAATAGTCTCTGTTCTCCTGATCACTTGTGTTCTCCTCTATTTCAATGTAATTAATACGCTCAATATAAATAGCTAAATCTTCAAAAAGATTTGCCTGCCTTGCAAGCGCTACCTTTCCAATTACACACTAAATTAGGCACACGATGGAACGGGAACACTAACATTTTCCAACAGGTGGTGAATAGTGATTTCCATTCATCAGCTCAGCAATGCACTGGCCAAATTGTCACTCTGTTTCAGAGCTCATCTAATATCCTAGGACTTTTTAACAGATTAAAAAATATCTTCCTTTAATGGAAGATTTAGGAAAATGAAATGTCTAGTTCTAATCCAAGACTACAGAGCAGTGCCAGGGTTAGTCTTTCCATATGTGAAGCTAGGATGTAAATGGAATTGGGCGTGTGCTACAAAAGTGTATTTAGACTAAGTCCATCTAAGTAGATTTAGCATTAGACTTCTGATGTTTGTAGATAATTAATTCTTAACAGATTTCAAAAAAAAACACACAATAATGCTTTATTCTTAAGTGGATTCTTGGGCATCACTTTGGAGTATAAGTAAATGCAAAAATGATCTCTGTTTTAAAAATGACTTATACTTGCAGTTGTGGTTTGTATTGCTTATTACACTCTCCAAAAAAGATAGCAAAGTAAAGCTACTAAATTAAAGATGTCAGGTTGAAGTTAATACCGGCAGATTATAATGACATTTTATCAGGATTCTGGGATTAGTTTATCTGCTTTTATAAATGGCTTTCATCACAAAATCACATCTGGCTAGGGTGAACAACTTAAATTTATCAGGTACAAGTATCTTTCTAATTGTCTTCAAACAATTTTGGAGGAGTGTCTTCAGGGACAAAGCACTTCACAGGTTGAGTATCAAAGCATTATATAACACAACTGGCACAATACGCTAGTTGGGGTAGTATAGAGCGAGGGGAGAGCAACGTCTCTGGAATATCTAGTTATATTTTCTTAGGTACACTCCAGAAAAATGTTATGAGCCAAGGCTGAATGACTGAAGTGTACATATTTAAGTAGTTATAGAGTCTATCAAGCACCATTGACGTATTTCTGTTCATGCTAACTTGGTAAGGTGGAAGGAGGAGGAGGAGAGCAGAATTTGTGTGGCCGAATGATGGAGCAGGTTTGGTGGCCTGAAATGAGAAACCCAAATCTACTAGGGATTTCTCAGCAAGAACTGATTATTGAGTGTGTTTGCTGAACTGCTTGCTTTCTGTTGGACTGCTGAAAAGACTGCAGATGCAATTATTTCCCCCAGAGATTTTGGGCATACTATGTTATCATAAATCCACTTTTCTCCATGAGAAAACTAGTTTAGTTACACTGTATGCTTTCTGAGATCTACTTTTCCATTCATCAGCTCAGCAATGCACAGGCCAAATTGTCACTTCCAGCAGACAATTGTCAAGTTGCCAAATAACCAAAGTTAGTATAACTTCATTTATAGGTTAATATAATGAAATAAAATGACTCATAATTAATGTATTCACCAAAACAGTCACAAACATAATTTTTATGATGACTAAAAATTAAAAAATAAAAAGATAGGCATTTAGAAGAGGACTTGATCCAAAGGCCTTAAAGCTCTGCTTCATTGATAATTAAATCTACATCCATCCAAGGCTCATTAAGACAAATCAATTGTAGATGTACTCTTACGGGAAGCCCAGTGGGTAAAACAAAACAACTGCAATAACAAGGAAAGGAAAAACAAATTTCTAAAACTTGAAAAAGTACTGATTGCTTACAAATGAAAGGGAGCAGGCAGAGCTCATGGGCATGACCCAAGGAAGCAAGACACTTGTGTTCAAGGGCAAGGTCCAACACTGATCACATACAGAATGTTGAGGAAATGGTGCAGCCACACACAGGTGCATCATCCGGCAAGGTAAAGGGAGCTTTTGATGTGGGTTTAGCCTGAACTCTGTATTGCCCTTTCAGACCAGGGTCCTATAACCATGTGGGAATATTCTCTGGTGAACGGTACGTCATGAAATTCTGACATCCTGCCACCTAACCCCCACATCACTGGGGCTACAAACTACTGAAAATTAGGTAATATAGAATCTTAGAGGTTAGTAGTTTGTAAGAAGCAGAACAACAACAATATAAAACCAAAATTTGAGTCACTATTGGAATATGCCTTTAGCCTTTAAAATTCTCTATTGAAGGGAAATGGAAAGCATTTAATAAAAGGATGGGGGTGAGGGGGAATAGACTTATATTGAGTACATATCTTTATATATATATATATATATATATATATAATATTTTCTATTCAGTCCATCTTCTGAGAAGTTATTTTCAGCAACTTGCATTTTATCAGTTGCATTCTCTTTATCTTGTTTATGTGCCCTGAAATGTTCAAAAATTTCTCTCCTATGCTTTCATTGATGAATACATTTCTTGATTTAGTTTGAACATTTCCAGATATAGAATCATGCCATCAGAAGATGGAGGCTTAAAATAATTGAGAAATACAATGAATCTGAATAATTACTGTACAGCAGTCTTCTGTTTGTGTTGATAGGCGATGTGAAGGCTGGTTAGAGACCACAGAGAGCCAGCAGGTTTTTATTCATTTAAGAAAAAGCATACATATGTTTATTTACATGTGTGTGTATATTTTATAAGGCAACATTAAAGAATTAAGTATTGTTTTTCTTTCTGATTATCTTATCTGCAGAGAAAAAAGAGTGAAATAGGTGAAGTAGCCTTGGCACTTCTTATGCCCGTATGCTGTAAGAATTCTCACCAATTCACGCTTACTGTGGGCAATTTTTCACCACAGTGTTCACTGATGAACGTTAATGGCATTACTGCTCCTGGGGAGTGTTGCATCTAAATTTGTGCCTTTGAAGGATTTCAATACTTTCAAAGCTCTAAGAAATAAAATGCTAATGCAGAAACTGAAAACATTATTTCTGAAAACCACATGTCCTACCTATATTCTAGCTCAGTCTAGGTATTATGAGGGTTTTATCCTTTTCAATAAAAAGGACCCATTAAAGTTCTTCCAAATGTAATTTAATTTCATTGCTTTTTCCAGTCTTGTCATACACAAATAAGCAAAGTAAAAATCCTTTGTCAGACTGTTTTTATGCACTGGCTTACAAATAAGGTGCAGGTAATTGGAACAGACAGCACATTTACAGATATTTTTGGAAGGGGGCTCCTGGACCTTCTCAGATCACACACATTGGGGATGGAGTGGATAGGACGAGTTTAGTCCTCTGGACATTTGGCAGTACAGTCTTCAATTATTTTTTGGTTGTCAAGTGGCAGATACATTACTTTTTAAAGTTTTTATTTTTATTTTTAAAGTGATGAGATATCTGTAGTCAAGGTTTCTGATGGAACTATTTCAGTGTATGATCCCCATAATTAAAGAGTACGTGAAAAAAGAATTAACGCTAAATTTAACTGAAGTTCACATTCTAAATTATTCACTGTAGTAATTACCATAAGCATGGAAGTTGCTTATGTATAGTCACTATTCTCATCCTCATGAGGGTTAATCGGTTGTAAAGCACTGGCTTGTTACATCGGCTAATTTGTACCAAGTGCTGTAGACGGTGACTACAGGGTCATTACAGAATATATAATTAATGTCAATGACTGAAAATTCAGTTGCTGACAGTTGTAGATTATGAACAATGGATAATTAAAATATAAATGATGAGCTAATTACAATGTCAGCAACAGAAATGTTTTGTTAATTCAATGACAGTTAGTGCAGTCACAGTCCTAACACATTTTAATTCTTAATGGAGAAACATTGATCTCTAATGGCCAATATTTCTGCTTTATGACATGTACAAAATCATTCGTAGAGGAAGCCGGGCACCCTGATCCTTAGCAGGTGTCACCCAATGCAAGCATAGGAGCAGCAGAAGGGTTTCATTAACAGACATATAGATGAAGGAGCATTTCTAAATTTAAACACTCGATGTCTTCCTATCTTGCCTTTTTAACATGGTTCATTCTTCATTTGTTAATTTTATGATCCTTAAAGTGTCACCATGCTATTTCTTGGGGGTTCATAGGCCTTTGGCAAGTTGAATAAACTGTTTGGCAATAATGCTACACTGTCTAGGACATGTGACTTAAGTTGCCACTTTTTAAAGACACCAATTCTCTGAGAATAGAAGGAAACTCAGGAAAACTCTAAGTGGTGATTGCTGAAATGAGGTTGTAAAGAGAAGGATCCTGGTGCCGTTTCTTCCATGCTCTTATGGAGGTGGAACATTGTATTTCCCCCATAGGCACATCCACTTTCTACCTTGCAACTTCCTATGGGATTGCCTCATGCTGTGAGCAGTTAGTGGTAGGTAATTTATTCAACTAGTTGGTCCCACCTATCAAGGGACTGACACGGTGGGAATACTCAAAGTTGGTAGAACATTTTAGCAGCAAAATGAGAGTTCCCTGCCAAGTTGTAAAAAGTAGGCTAAAGTTGAGGTAATTAGGGAAAAAGTATTTTATGTTGGCTTATGTGTGCACATGGTTGACTGATGACAAACTTTTCAAGTATGCTATGTCATAGTTTAATGTAAAACAGGTTTGACGATTCTTTCATGGCAGTTTATATTGAATATATATTGGTTGACAAAAAATGACTAACAAGTAGAATAAATTCAATAAGACTTCAAATAAATTGCTTTTACATTAATCATACCATCCTTTTATGTATAATAATTGTAATAATCACATTTCCATATGTGCATTAAATATAAACACGCATATTGGTAAGGCATATACAATCTATTTAGTCTTTGGGAATTCTTGTGTTTTCATGAATTCCTGGACTGCAAGAATTTGGAATTCCCCAGTTGCACTCCTCCTCAAAGATGCCTGTGACTAAGACCAAGAGATTGAGAAACATTGGCTTAGATGAGTAGCCCTTCAGGGTTTTACAGTATACTTGGGAAATAAGATATAAATAAGAGAAACATGGACATACATAAAATGAAGTATAGCATTAGTGAATTAGGTAGTAAATGAGCAGTACAAACAATAAGGGTGATAGGGTTTACAAGTAGACCATGATGGGCTTGCATATCTTTTTACAGAAGATATTGGGACAGGATCTGAGGCTTGAAATATGAGAAAGGATTAGTTAAGCAGAGAGAAGGCATGAGGGCATTCCTAGTAGGAAGCAAAATGTAGATGGTAATGAGCATTGTACTAATGGGGAATATGAGAAGAGCAGAGCTAGAATGAAAGTGTGTTTTTAGGGGTTGTGTTTAAATTATTGGTAGGCATTTGAAAAGGTCATTTCAAGTCAGAGCACTATTAGTGAATAACCAAAAGTGACTTTTCTGTACAAAATAGCCAGGAGGAAAGGACTAGCATTAAAACTGAAGACTCTTAACTGGAATTTCCCTGAGATATGACACTTCAAGCATGGGGGCTCTTAAAGTCTCCTTGGTCATGACCTCTGCTATACCATACTGAAAAATCTACACTATCTGCATATGATGGGAGGAGGATTTGGGCTAGGATATGGGGAGATATATAAAGAACTCTCTAAAATAATGCTAGATATTCTTGTACCTCATTCTATTACTCATTATTTTTCCGTGAAGGCCCTAAGTTCAACTTAAAAAAAAGTCTCTATTCAACATTGGGGGACAACAAGTTTAGAAAGAATTGAAGAGATGACAGCTTGTGCCTCAGTAATACTTTATGGATGGTGGGATGAGACACAGGAACATGAACAAGTCATAAAAGCTATGACCTGCAGTGGAAAACAGGCTAAATTTGAGAGGGACACTGGAAGCTAAATTAGGTCACGGAAGTGGACCTCTTCTTGAAGGGCAGAAGATTCCCTGTACTATTTAACAATTGTTCCTGTAAATGAAGGTTAAACTAAGGTTTCTGGAGAGTATTGAAAGTTTGTGAGCAGGCAAGTCTGATGATAAAAGCAGGAATTTAAGATGGAAATTCAGGTGGAGGGGTGCAGGCATAAAGAAAAGATCAGGAGCAAGTAGAACAGTTAAGCCGTTGTTGCAAGGGTCTATATATCTGGAGATGGACATGGATTGAGGGTCTAGATATCTGGAGATGGACATGGATTGAGGGTCTAGATATCTGGAGATGGACATGGATTGAGGGTCTAGATATCTGGAGATGGACATGGATTGAGGGTCTAGATATCTGGAGATGGACATGGATTGAGGGTCTAGATATCTGGAGATGGTTGAGGGTCTAGATATCTGGAGATGGACATGGATTGAGCAATGATAGAAATGAAGAAAAAAAGGGAGGAAATCCAGAGATAGTTTAATGGATGAGTGGCAGGATTCAGGAGTCCTTTTTCCCTTGACACTAAGGTGATGAGGAGTAAGGGATTATTGAGAAGTTTGGAATTTGGAGTACGAGGCCATGATAAAGTTGCTGATATCCCGGGAGAAGTCAAGATGAATAGTTTTAGGGTAAAAAGATCATTTTGGGTTTGGATGTTTGGCCCTTGAGGAAAACAGCAGAAATACAATAGGAAATTGGTACGGGGAGGTAGGAGATTAAACAGTGAGCCATGAAGGAAAGAGTAGGTGGATTTTTAAGACTTTCCTTCTCATCCTGGGTATAATTTCTTTCCAGGATAGAATAGATTATAAAGGAGAAATTAAATGGGAGATGAGAACATCCAGATGATTCACTCAAAATTATCAAAAATGATTTTTTATTTGATACACTTCTCCTTCATTTATTCATTCAACAGATGACAAAGCTTAGTGACAACCATTTTTGAAGTTCATCTAGCTAAACTGGAACCCGGTCAAAGACTTCCTGAAGAATGACTGCTGGGGAAGAAATCAATGGCACCTACAGAAAGAACAAAGATACAGAAAGTATGAAGAAAAGGGGGAAACAGAAAGAAAAACCAGAGGGCATAAAAATTTAAGAAAAATCGAGGCATGGGAAACTAAAAGAATAGACCCTGAGTTTCTCTAATGGATACAACAGGGGAAAAAATACATTTGCCTTTTGCTTTTAAATAAATAGAACATTTTCCCAACAATGCCAAGATGACTCACAAAGCAATTTGATGTATCTTGTAATTTTCCTACACTGCAAAGACAACACAGTTGAGCTAATACTAGCCAAGTCTTACATATAATTGTAGGATGCCTATGGCGTTTCTAGTACAATATATTAAGGAAAGCCAGTTATTTAATTATGGCATAATATAATGAAAAGCTTTTATAGTCACTTGTTGAAACAGACCAAAGAACATTTCCCAAATATAGTTGAGGAGCTGTAGAATCATATCTTGATGTAAGTGGATGCCTTTGCCAGGGTATAGAAACAGCTTTTCCTGTCACTAAAAGGACAAACTGTAATCCATCTGCCATGTATAATTTGACAATCTGCAATGCTTAAACAGTAGGAGGGAAATGCACGTCTTCCAAAATTTCCCCTGATGGAGGAGGCTTTCAGCAGTTCCCAATTACTATCCAGGCTGAAGGTTTCACTTGAGACATCTGCTCAGCAGTTAGCCATGAAAACCTGGCACGCAGGAGACCAGAGGTGTGCCTCACAATTATTGTTGGCCTTGGAGTGGCCAATTGTTAGAGCAGGAGCCAGTCCCTCACTGTCAGGGGTACAGTTTGGCGACCTTTGGTGGTGTGCCGGCATGGGTCCCCAGACCAACTTCAGAGCATGTGAACTTCAGAGATGATAATCTTGCTAAAGTTCAAAGTAAAAAAGTCCACTGTGAAATGAGTCTGTGTTCAGTAACGAGCCAAAGATCTTAGCACGTTTCTACTGATAATAGAAGAATGAAAATCATATAATGCTATAGATCCATGTTTCCTGCAGATAAGGATTGCTTTCTCAGGACCCACTTCAGCTCATTGCACTTACTAAACCTACTAAAAGTCTTTCCTGGCACTAGTTCAGAATACACAAAGCCGTTCTCTACAAAGACCTACTTTGTTACCACATGGATGGTTTCCCAGGTAGAGATGATTTTAAGGGGAGAAGAAGAAAATGAAAAATTCCATTTTGCGATTCAGGTTCACCTTCTGTCTGAGAAGACAAAGAACTAAAAGGGTAAAATAATAACACTGTTAATAGGAAAAGAACCAGATGGTAGTTTTCTCCATGAGCAGCCATGGAATGGTTTCAGAAGTAGCACAGTCCACAAGTATCCCTCCAAACAGCTAAAAGACCAAATTTGGAGAAGACTAAGGAAAAATGACAACTAAATGTAAGGTAGGTTGGATTCCAGAACAGGGAAAGAATAGTAGGGGAAAAACTGGTGAAAGCTGAATAAACTCTATAGCTCAGTCAGGAGTTCATTCTTGATTTTGATCGTTCTGTGATCATGCATGATGTTAACCTTAGGGGAAGCACATTGAGGAGTATTTGAGGATCTCTGTAAACTTAAAGTTATTTCAAAATAAAAATTAAAAAAAAAAAAGACCCAGTCAGTTCAGTACAGAAAAATGATTTACTGTGCCAAGCACTGTTTGCCAGGACAAGGCCAAACCAATGTGCTAATAGTTCTTATTTTGAACTATTGTGGAATTATAGAATGTCAACTATTATGGGAGAATTAATGTGCTTTTTTTTTTCTTTTGATAAGTGAGGAAACCAAAGCAAGAGCTGAGAAACCACCTCTCAGAGAACCCTTTTCCATCATTTTCTCCATGTTCTGCTATGTTAAGGGAAACCAAAGGAGCCTGCCCATGTCAGAGATAATGTCCTGAAAGTACAATGCAAGGCAAAGAGATTGTCTGGAAATGGAGCAAAGAAACTAAAAAGGAAAGATGTGTAGCCCACACAAACAGTAAAATGAGCGAGATTCATATGTTTCTCTGTTTTTAAATGTGGAAAATGTGGAAGAGGTGAATTGAAGCTGCTTCATCAGTGGCTTTGATTTTAGCAATTTGTATTCCTGAAAACAAGCCTTCCTGAACGAGCACAACCTGACAGCAGAATGGCCGGGTATGTGTTTCCAAGCAGATAAACAAGTTTATTTTCCAACTTTTGTCAACATTGAGTGCTCATAATTTCCACTTTTTCTCTCTTCATGAAATCAAATGTTATTACAAGATCTTAATAGACAAACCACAGCTCACTAAACTTTTAAAGATCAAGTCTTTAGTTTCTTCAGGCTCAACTTCCATTCAACCCAGGGCAGCAATTTAATATGCATTAGGAGTAGCTCAGCAATCATGGATTTTTCATTTGGCCACTTTTCCTTGAGAAATCTACAGTGAAAGCCAGTCTGGTATAAGTTTCTGTGTTGACACATCGATTTTTCCCAAAAAGCAAATGTCAGTCAAATTTCCAGTCTCCATGGAAAACTACACGCTCCGTGAGGGCAGTGACTGGTTCTCCAACTGGTGTGTGAGCCACACAGCCCTTGACAAAGTGTTTTCTCAACAGTAGGTGTTTAATAAATCTTAACTGACTGACTCACTGACTAAACAATTAAGTAATTAAGTGAATAAATGAGGGATTTGTTGAATGAGTTAACTAAATAATTCCATTTAAATCATTGTGAACAATGCCTGGCATTTCTTTCCCAAAACACAGACATCATGACTTAAAATTGCCCTATTCAATGAAAATGACACATACTTATTCAAAGTCAGAAATGAAACAAGTTTCTGGCCAATTTAAGCCACACACTAACTTTAGCAAAATATATTTCAGCTTGAAACCGACAAGCAATCTGCTCAATGTTCCAGACATTTAGTCTGAATAAATAAACTAGACCCAAAACTACCTGGTCTCAAGTCTCATGCTGGAGTTCTGCTCCTCTTTGCCTCCTGTGTGACGGTCTTCTCTCCCAGTCACTGCTTCCTGGAATGTCCCTGCTCCACATGGTCAACCAGAAGTTCCCTCGCGTTCCGAGGCCTAGAGCACACACAGCCTCTGCTCCCCTAAACATTCTTGGCCATTTTGGATGTATTGTTCTGCTATTCCTTAGCCCTGTTAGAGTCTCTCAAGAAAAGAGGTGACCATTTGGTGGCCAAATACACGGGGAAAAGTGGCATCCTTTTGGCAGGTTAGTGGTTCTTCTCCTAACCTTTGCTCTAGCACAAGGACCTCTTTGCCATTCCTGAAACGTACCACGTGTGCACCTGTCTTGGCCTCTTGCTGTTTCCTCTGCCCTGAAAGCCCTCCCCGCACGTGACCAGTCCACTCGGTCTCTCACTTGCTCAGACCTCTGCTCAGATGTGACACTGTTGGTGAGGGCTTAGCAGCCAAGTCTACATAAAGGCTCCATATGAAGGACAGCCCTGTTTTTCTTACTGCTGAACTGCCAGTGGCTGACACACACTGGATGCCCAATAAGCATAATTTGACTAGATGGATTAATACAGTATTAAATTTTCTTAAATTCATAAAACATATTAAATATTCAAAGTAAAGAATTTTTCTGAATTTACCTGACCATGCTAGAGCATATTTTGAGAACTAGAGCTCTGAATTATACAAACTATTCCCTCTACTGGATACCTAGAGAGTTTATCAGAGGTTACATATAGTTTACTGTAATGTTCTTTAATTTAATAGGTATTTACCACCACCACCACCACCCCAATTACCTTTGAATTTCCTTGAGTTCAGAGATCCCATCAGATATTCTTCTACATCACTATGGTGCTTAACACAGTACAAGATACACAGCAGGTACTTGGACACTTGCTGATCAGTAGATCTTTCTCAGATGTGATAAAGCAGGAATTGAGCAGATAAATGGAAAGAATATGCTCCTATTATAGATAAGCATTGAACGTGAAAAATAAAATTGATACTAAATTAGCATTAATAAATTTCTGAAAGGAATTATTTACCTTTGCTTGCAAATGGATATGTGCTGTCATTAACTAGTTCAACTAAAGTTATAGTTTTGAAGTTTTATGTTGTTAGTGTAATGGTAAGAACATAGGTATACTCTCAAGTAAAAAAATAAAGACAGAAATTTATTAGGTGATTCTTAAAAATGCTTCTGTGGAAAATGACTTTACTAATTGTTTTCAATATGAAGATTGGACAAACTATCTAAAACTATACTTTGGAAAACAGACAAGACCAAAGAGTTATAATAAAACCTTGTATTTCAAAATGGATATTATATCACCATAGTTTTAAAGTAGCATTTTTTTTAAGATTTCAAGATACTGAAAAGACCTCATTTCTATCAATTAGAAATGGATTAGATACTTACAAGGGATTCTCTTTTTCTGAAGAAAAGCACACATGGGAATGGCCCAACCATAAACATTTAGTGAGCAAAACCTGGACTTTTAAGAGAATTCTGGTCTCTCTTTCTTAGGGCAGTGACTCAACTAATTGCCCAAGGGACTCACAAAGTATATTTTTATGACAGGATTTTTTTATTCTTTTGCAGTGGTCACTAAAGAGCAAATGACTTCTTGGAAACAGACTCACAGAGCTATGCTTAAAAGACATAACTGTTACTAATTTTTGTTTTTATTCTCATTTTAAAGTTTAAGTAAACAATCTGTTTTCTTCAAGTAAATGTACAAATGTCTTTCCATATATGAAAATCATCAATATGCTTTTAAAATACGTTAATTTTAGGATCAGTAAATCTTGAACTTGGCAATTGGCAACAGTCACTGCCATAAATGTGTACCAAAACCAAAGTTAAAAAATAGACCCTCAAGAAGATGAAGGCATGAACAAACATGTACTAAGAATATTATGATAAAATTTTCTGTTCTTATTATTTAGAAATATGCTTGTGAAAGTACTTAGTTAAGACACATCTTAGCTATGAATAATTCAGGGAAAATAAATTATAGAGCAAAAGTATTTGTATGGCTTCAGTCTTTCATGGCTCATTTTACTTTTGTTTGACATGCCACCAAAAATAGTAATTATCAAACTATGTCTGTAAGACTCTTAATAACATCTCTGTCCATAATAACTAGACTATCAAAACAAAGAGATGTCATGTAGAAAAAAAGCTTAAATATTTTAAGGTAACAGACAAATCAGAATTTTAGTCTGTTTCAACTTCTGAACTGTTGTTTAATCCAGTTTTGCCCAAACTGTGCCCTGGGTTGGTGAAAGGGATGTAAGTGATGGCGTGGTACAAGTTTTTGTGTTTGTGTGCGTGTGTGTGTGTCTGTGTGTGTGTGTTTGTTTTTGTCTTTTGTGGTGGTTTCTTTGTTTTTTTTTTTATTTTAATGCTGTCAATTCAAAGAAAAGGTTGCATAAAATCCAATCTGTTCTAGAAATACAGGTGGGCTTTCCAGTAAATAACATTTCAAATATCAAAGTATATGATAGACAAATAAGGAGAAGGTAATATACTTCCTATGCACAGTACAGTATTCTAAACATAAAATAATCTCCATAAAGTACAACTGGCAAGTGATTCACAACCTGATCCTGTCTTGCCTGAAGGTTTCAGCCCTGGCAAGTTCCTTATGGATTCAGTGAGATGGAACAGAATGTTCTTGGGGTAAAAGAGTTTATACCTGGCTTTATTCTCCCAGCAGTAGGTCGAGCATTAGAATCATGTTTGCATCCAGCAGTCTGCATGTCCATAATACACCTCTGTCTCTGCCTCCACCCAGAGCACTGGGCAGAGCTCTTAATATAGTGACTCAGGCAGTAATAATTTATTGCCTATGGGTGTGGAAGGAGTAGCCTAGCAGTAGGCCAATTACATCATCAAATAGTTTAGGGTCAGATGAGGATCCTGGCCACAAGAACTTCCATTTTCCCCACAGACCCATACTTGGTTTATCAAGACTCTCACTTGAAAAACTCAACTGCAGCTTGACAATTAACTGTCATGAGTCCGGATTGGAGTATCCTTATTCAAGAAGACAGGTAAGGAGAGTCATACCCAAGTCCATGGACATGCAGATTGAGGTTGAAAGCACAAATAAAAATCTAAAGAGATGAAAGGATGAGAGACCCAGAGGAGGAGCAAAGCAAACACTTAGGTGGATCTCTTTGACTTTCAAGAGCTTGTCAGGGGTGGTAATGGATGAATGGACTCCAGTAACCAGAGAGGGTGTAGAAAGATGTGGCTGTGGACACTCACTGACCTCCCTAGGCCCTGTAACAAGGGAATTAGCAGAATTCTGTGGCAATCAGGCAGTGAGGTAGCACAAGGTAGAGCGGAATCACCTGGGGAGCAATTGCAGGCTCTTCCCCAGTTAACCTGCCCACAGCCCCCACACACTATTATCAGATTTCAGGCTATAGGCTTCTCTCCTCTGGCGTGCTGTGCTTCTCTCTCAGCTAGTCAGGCCCCTTTCCACTTCCATCAGCTTCCCACGGACTCCTTACAATATGGTGAATAATTATCTATCTTGTTAACACAGTTCACCTCATTTACACTTCAAACAGTTTAATGAAATATTTCTTCCCCATTTGCAGATGTCAAAGTGTGTGGTGACTTGCTCCCCAAAATCATAATTTACAAAGTAATTGATGCCAGTTATATCATTAACTGTGTTGTAAAATTAAAAAACAAACACGTAAAAATTAAAAATAGAACATAATCCTGCCACTGTTAGTTACTGTCGTCATTTGGTGTGGAAATATATGTGTATATACTAAATTGGAATTGTATATTTTTTTCTCTGCTCCCCCCCGCCAAGAATAACATATTGTATGTATTTTTTCTCATCTTAGTTACAGAGTTCTTTATTGTCATTTTGTACTGTACTCATATTTTTCACCTCCCCACTCACAGCTCCTGAACTCTCAAGGTAAGATTAACACCAACTGCTAGATTCTAACCTTAACCACTTCAGCACAGTCTCCATTGTTATCATATGTGGCCTAAAAGGTTTCTGTGAACATATTCTAAGATAACAAATACTTCTACACATTTAATTTCCACTATGTGAGTTCAGAGATCTTCAGGGTTTGCAGTGTAAGGGAAAGGAAAATACTGGAAAATGATGTAGGTTATCAACACATAAAACAACTTTGGAGAAAAGCAAAGAGGACTTCAGAAAGGAATTCACATTACTGGCAAAAGTATTCCAATCAAAGGCCAACTTTGATGGTCTCCACAGACCTATGCTGTCTGGTTTGTCCATGTCTCAGCTAGCTGTCCCCCTTGATTTGAATAAATCTAATGGGAGACGTATCAATCCCCGTCTACTTCTCAGCGCTGTCACGAACAGTTGGCTCTGGCACACAAAATAACACTTGGAAAGAAAGTTATTTTAAAATCCTGTTGACATTCCAACTTCTCTGTTACCACGGTCATCAGAGTCTAATTTACTCTTCAGGGGCCCTAATCATTCCAGAGCTTGAGCTGGAAAGAAAGAAAATAATTTGTTCACTTAACAGAAAGAAAGTCTATACTCCCAAAACAAAACCAGTCAGAGAGTGAACTTAGAATTAGCAGGCTCTGCTGACGGACCCTTTTCCCTCCTTTTCATCAGTCTGGTGACAGTGGACTCTGGACAGAGATAAATGAGGGGTCAAGCTACCCGTCATTTTTCCAGAGGATTGTTTCACCCACAGATAAGGCACAAAGAAGGAAGCAATAGTCAAGACCAGCCTGTAAGAAAACAAAAAAGGGGTAAAAAACAAAAGCTCATTCTCCCCACCCCTGCCCCGGCCTCCACTCCAGCTTGGTGAGCACATCCACCAGCACGCGGAGTTTGTTATATTTTTTCAGTGAGAGGAAAAAAAAACACAAAACTAATATGTGGCTAAGATAATTATGCCTCACATAATAGACACTTATGTTCCTTTTCCTAACTTTACAGCTAATGTCAAAAAACCAAACGAAAATGAAACTTTCTATGCTCAATGTTTCATAATGCAGAAAGTCCCCAACCATACCAAATAATGGATGTTAAAAATATGGTGGTTGATTGATTTTTAATGAAGAGAATAGTGATAGGCCTAACAGGCTTTCACTGTGAACTCTCTCCATCTTGGGGAAAAAAGTAAACTTTCTAAACATTGTTATTATTCTTATGATATATTAAGAAAAAAAAGAAGGGCTGCCCTATAGCAGGTAAAAAGCAATCACAAAGAAACACACGAGTTTGTTACAGACCTTTCTCATTGTTGATGACTGTGGATTTATATAACTGCTTCCTTTCTGAGTCACTGTCCGATGTATTCTTCAATGGAAGGTAATTTTGAATTCTTTGATTTCTCAGGAAAAAGCTAACCCTTCATGTATGAAGGATTTTGAAAAGTCCTTATTTCTACTTCAACTATTTTAAATATACAGTTGAAGTAAAAATAAGTCTTGGAATGACTTCTTAAGACTTAGCACTCCTTCAGGACATCAAATTAAACCCAACATTTAGGGTTATCACTGACAAAACTATTTTTAAGTAAACAGGTCAATTTATATATTTTCTTTAAGCTGTACTTGTGAAAACAGAATGCACAAATGGCTTATACATCATGGGATAAAACAGGAACATGAGAATTAACAGATGCAGAAGCTGATAATGACTTCTGTTTATGTGTATATTATAAACATCACATGTAAACTAGTTCATTGTCATAAGATGCAAATATTGAAAAATGCAATTTATACTATTTCTAAAAAATTTTCTACCTGGGTTTTATGTTTGTCTCTTATTTAGAGGTTCATATAAAATACAGTAAATGGGTTCCCTTATAAATGGTGAAGCACTACGTAAATGGCAGCAGAGCAGCTTCAGAACCAGTTCTAATGGTAACATTAAGGCAAAGTGACAGGCACCTACATCTCTTTGTTCCAGGCCAGAGTGGTTCTCATCACGCAGTGGGAGGCCTCTTCACTACCTGATTTGTCTCCCTCAACAACCTTTCTACAACCTTTCTACTGAATGCCTTGGAACTTTTCCCCATGGCTAACACAATGTCTCACACCTTCAAACTCTTCCCTGCATGCTCTTGGTTTCTCCTTTTCCTGTAGCTGAGCTTTGACTCACTCCTGGAGAAGCCCTACATCTCTCCCCAGCGGAGACTGCCCATCCCACATGCAGCCCATCAACGGGGTGTCCAGTGCCCCTCACAACCCAATCCTCACATGACTCCTCAACACCCTTGTAAACCCTTCTCTTTTAAGTCATGCTGCTCATGCAAAGGACCAGCTTCCCTCTCTTATCACTGTCCTCTATTGATCTTTAGGTCACTTCTAATGTTTATTGAATGCTATGCACCAGGCTCACCGTCCCCAGCTTTTTCCATCATGTTGGGTCACTGCAACATTCAGTTCCCTGGTTTCTCATATCCTTGGCTTACTCATCCTTAGTAACCTTTACTTCAACTCCATTTCCACACTTCAGAATGCATTCTTTCCTGGGACTGCACCCAGGGAAAATCATTCAAACGTCGCACTTTCTGACCACTCCAGCCATGCCCTTTAGCCACCCCCACTCACTGTGCCTGTTCTTGGGCTTCAAGACCGTCTGCACCTTACTGCCTCCTTGTCTATTACTTGTGCCTTCATTTCCTAATCTGGGAACGAGAGATTTCATAATCTATCATTTCAATCATTTCAAAGTCAGTGTCCTCCAATCCCATATTTCATTATTTACTATAGCATTTTGCTAGCAAAACCCTTACCTAGGATGAACCTGTCAACCTTCTTCATAATTTATTGGCAAAGATACCACATTGTTTAGGATTTTCCTTTTCTAATTTTATGATTTCTTATTGTTCCCTCAATTCTGCCCTGAGAAAACGTTAGACTTCTCAGCAAAGTTCTCTTAGGTGTTCTATTGTGACTGTTCTCAATTTTTAAAATTATTTTTACACCTCTGAAATTACCAATTTGCCACTTAACTAATAGATACTCCATAAATTGTTTTATAACTCATGTATTTAATTAAATCTGCCCAGTTCTACTGACATCTAATTGACTTACAGCCCTGTATCAGTTTAAAGTGTACAGCATAAGGTTTGACTTACATATATTTGTGAGATGATTACCACAATAAAATCCAGATAAGCATTTTTTAATAAACAAATAAAGAAGAATAAATATAGGTTTCCTTGGTTTTTAGTCAAAGTAGCCTTTGACTAGTGAGAAGTATAACATACATGTTCTCTGTAATTGTGAAGATATCTGCTCTCCCCAAATCAATCTATACATTTAAAGCATTCCCAATAGAAATCCTGGTAGTTGTGTATGTATATGTGTGTGGGTGTGCAAGTTGACAAATAGATTCTGTTTTGTGCTGAGTCAACTGGATATTCACTTGGAAAAAAATGTATCTGGATTTAATAATTCACATCACACGTATCACATACACCACATACAATTCCAGATGAATTAACAGTATAAATGCAGAAAGTAATAATTGAGCTTTTAGAGAAAAACACCTTTATGCTTCTGGAATAGGAAAAGACTTGTTAAATGTGAAAACACTGAGACACCATTAAGAGACTGACAGGCAAACCAGAGTGGGACAGGTCTTCACAATGCATGTCTCCCACAAAGGACTCATATCTAAGATGTAAAAAGAATGACTCCAAGTAAGTGAGAAAAAAGACAGCCATTTAAAAAATGATCACAATTTGAATAGAAATTCCACAAAAAAGAATATCCGAATGGCCAATAAACATGAAAAGAAGCTGAACTTCATTAGTAACCAGTGAAATGCCAATTAAACCTACAATGAGATACTAGTCCACACCCACCAGAATGGATAAAATTAAAAAGACAAAGATGCACCCAAGTTTAAGGAAGAATACTGGAATTCATATATTGCTAGTGGGTGGTACTGGAACTGGAAAAACTGGAACTTATATATTGCTAGTGGGTGGGTAAATTGGTAAGACCACTTTGGGAGACTGTCTGGCATCATCTGCTAAAGCCAAACACATGTATAATCTATGACACAGTATTTCCACTCCACATATGCCCACCGAAAGCCATGAGCTAGAATGTTCACAGATGTAATGTTTGTAATAGTCCAAAATGGGAAATACTCAAATAACGTTGCATATTCCCACAATAGAATGCTATAAACAGGGGCTGGTAGACTTTTTCTGTAAAGAGTCAAATGATAAATATCTTAGACTTACAGGCCATACTGTCCCTGTTGCAACTGCTGAATTCTGCCATTGTAGCATGAAAGCAGCCATAGACAATATGCAGATGAATGGAAATTTCTGTGTTCCAATAAAACTTTATTTACAAAATAAACAGCAGGCCATAGTTTGCTGACCCTTTACACATCAATGCATAAAGAAAATCATGTATGTATGCCCAGTGAGATACTATATAGCAATGAGAAAAAGTGACCTATAACTTTTTGGAGCAAAGTGGATGAATCTCACAAATTATAGAGTAAAAGAACCCCTATTTAGGAGTACATTTTTTTTTGTTCTGTTTATATACAGTGCAAAGAGAGATAAAACTAACTTATGGTGCTAGAGGTCAGAAGCAGGAGTCTGTTTCTTGATCTGGGTGCTGTTACATGGGTGTATTCAATTTGGAAAACTTCAGCAAGCTGTATGGTTATGATACATGCACTTTTATGTGTGTATGTTATACTTCAATAAAAAATCTTCTGTTGCATACTGTGGGAAAATTTTTTTTTTATGTGGTAGCTGACTCAAGCTCATTCGCATAGCTCCGGATGGAAGCACAGCCTGATGGAAAGATGCATTCTCACAAGGCAGTGGTCTGATGGAGGCTATTTTTTGCATATGCAAGATTTTTATGGGTAGAATCTGTCTTATACCTTTAAAATCAGTGACTTGACAATATAACACAGTATCCAAATGGTTTTGAAGTTCCATTCTTTTCTGAGACTGCTCTTTAATGGGTAACTTGGGACAACTTTAGGAATGCAAACAAACCCATCTGAAGGAAACGCACTGGCCTCATGGCTCTTCTCATAGGACTCTTCGGAGGAACTGGTCGTTTTCTGGCATTAGTTCAGTACTTCTGGTATAGCCTGGGACTGATCATATGATTAGAGCATTTAGGAAGAAAAATAATCATACGAAAGAATGACAGTAATAATTTACCAGCAGTATGGTAAATGACTTTGTAGAGTCCTTAATGACATTTTTGGAAGTTTGTTTCTTTTATCTGTAAATTATTTTCAATCTCATTGTCACTATTGTAGCCTCATTATTGTATGCCTAAATTACTGCATCATTTTTTTTTATATTGGTGACTTCAGTTCTGCTTTTTCCTTCTTTTAAGTTCCACCTCACGACATGGCCAAAATGGATCTGTCCAAAGACCAAATTTGGCATGTCATTTTTCCCATCAAATACTCTCACATTTTGGCAGAAAATGAAGATCTAACACTAAGCTGCCCTTCAGTGGCCACTCATCTGTCCCCAACAGACTTCTCTTAATAACGCTTATTTTCCACTTTGATCCACAAAACATGTGATCGCTGAACAAGCCAACTTCTAGCCTATTCATGCTCACCAATCTGAATGTAATGAACTTATCAGTCCTTGCTGAAACCCAGTTTCTCTTTAGGCCCAGCTCTGATGCTATCTCTTTCATGCAGCCTTGTCAGATCATCGCAGGGGTCTTACACGTTCTCTCCTTTCAGCAAATGCTACGTGGGCTAACTGTGCATGTAGTCATTTAGATATATCTTAAATCTCCAATTAAATTGTTTGGCTCTTAGTAACAAAATCCTATTTATATTTGCAACCTAGCACACAGCTTTATACACAGTTGGCACTCAACAAATATTCACTGAATGGATAAAAAATTAGTGAATTAAAGGATATTTCATGTGCTCAAGTCCACATTTAAAAGTTTAGTTCCACATTTCATGCTCAACAGGCACAGGTAATTACCACCTACTGCATTGGACAGCACAGCTATAGAACATTTCCACCATAGCAGAAGGTCCTATGGGACAGAGCCACTCTAAAGTTACTATGAATTTTAAGAAAAGAAAACTTTTAGAATGAAATGAATATAAAGGTATTTTTTTCCTCAACTACATTTTAAACCCAAATAAAGTTTCAGTCTTCTTTAAAAAAAGAAATATTATATTGTCAGTGGAATGAACTGAAACCTTAGTATTGCAGTAGTACATCAGAGAATCCTCAAACTAAATGATGATATTACTAGTTATTAATGGTTTCTTAGAGGACGACAAAGACTACTACATCCTTTAATGCTTTGGCTTAGTTTTCTCTGACGGTGTTGTCTTTAAAATAGAAAATGTCTTTCGATGCACTGTATTTCAGATTTCTTTAAACCAGTTAGCTTAAGTTTAGTGATTTTTATGAGCTGTATATTTTGGAAATTTAAACACATAATCTCAATGCCTATTATAATGGAAAGTGTGTCTCAAGAGCCCAGAAGAGGAAATGACAAGCTGCCCGATAGGATGGGGTGGTGCTGAACAAAGAGGTAAGGAGGAGATATGAGTTGGGTGTGAAGGGATGAAGAGGAGTTTGCTGAGAGCATAGAGCTTGGAAGCACAGTACAGGCAGAGGGAAAATGCAAAATAATCCCTGGGAAGAGAAAAATGTAGAATAAAAATGTTTAACCTGGCCTTTCCTGATCCAGCCTGTGTGGGTCCCTAGCCTTCTCTCTCTCTTTGGCTCCAGCCCCATGGCCCACTTGCGGCTCTGTGCCCTCAGCTGTGCTATTTACACCAATGTGCCTCAGCCCACTCCTTTCTCTGTGTCTTGAATGGCCATTTGTTTCTTGCTACCTCCTTACTCTCTTCATTTGCCCAACTCCTTCTCCTCTTAGCAACCCCTCAAGTATGTCCTCTTCTAAAAAGGCTCCCCTCTACCCTGAGGGGCTGCCATAATTCTGAGGGATTACACTTTCATCGTGTTTATCAGCCTGTGTATAACCCTCTAGTTAAACATTCTGTTTTGTTTCTCTCCATGTCACAGGGGCCTGGACTGGTGTGTAGATTGAAACTTCTCTTCAATGATTTGATATTGATTGCATTTTTTTCAAATAAATGCCCATAAAAACACAACTGTGAGATGAGCTTTTGGGTTATTGTAAGATAAGACTCTGAAGAATGTTTACACTTATCGATAATTAAGTAAACAAATTCAATGAAATTAATTAACACTTTTTTCATCTATCACATAATTTTTAAACATTTGAAAACAATAATATAAAGGGTAGTGGCAAGGCCCATTGCCACTCTGTTGATAGAAGGAAGCATTGTCACAACTTTTAGGGAAGCAATTTGGTAATATGATTTAAGGGTCTTTCATTTTTATTTAGAAAATCTGGTTCTTGGAATGAACTCAAAGGAAATATTACTAAATATGGAAACAGTTTTATGTAAAGAGTGCCCATCACAGTTTATACTTGTGAAAAACTGGAAACAACATACATATCCCTTACAAGAAAAATGATCAAATAAAAAGCACATTATAGTTATATTCTCAACAGAATTAGAGGGTGTTATTAATAATTACTTCGATATATATTGCAGCATAACTGTCTGAGCTTGGACTCCTAGGACTCCTATAACAAGATAGCATAAACTAGGTGGTTTAAAACACATATATGTTTATCTCTCCCAGTTCTGGAGACTGGGAGAGCACGGTGAAGGTGCTGGCAGGTCTGATTCCAGGTGAGAGCCTCCTTCCTGCTTTGCAGAGGGATTCCTTGCTGTGTCCTCACATGGCAGAGGGTGGAGAATGGTAGGGGGGTTCTGGTGGCTCCACCTCTCCTCACAAGGACACTAATTCCATTTCGGGGGCCTCACCTTCGTGACCTCATCTACACCTAATTACGTCCCAAATGCCTCTCTTCTGAATGCTATCATGAAGGGAGATGAGGGCTTCAACGTATGACTTTGGGGGCATGTGGCACTTAGTCCATAACAACAACAAAGGAAAATGTGTTAGGCTGAACAAATAAAACAGGAAATAAATACATAAAAGGTGGACTGCACTGTCCTGCTATCCACACCTCCCTCTTCCCAACTCTTTAGGTGCTCAAGAATCTGCTGTTCCACCCCAGAGCAAGGATCTGAGACCTCAGTCTTCAGATCTCCATGATTTAGAAAGTGGAGGAGAGGTCCCTTGAGTTTCTCTGGACTGGAGTAAAGGTAGAGCTTACAAATCATTATGGAGGAGAGGTGAGGCGATAGGGAGAGGCTTCCTGTGAGATGGAGCATCCAAAATTAAGCAAAAGTCTCCAAAGGTAACACATACATAGTCAACTGCTTTGAACACTGGCCCCGTTCCCATTCGGCATTGCCCTGCCCTCTGTGACCAGATGAGGAAGGAGCTGAGCGCTGAACTTCTATGCCACTCTGCACATCGGCTTGACAGTCATTCAGAAAAGGGGTCAGAAATTTCCTCCAAGATTGACAGCTCTGCTGACACTAAGTTTGCAGTGTGAAAACTGAGAAGTAAATAAACATGTGAGTGTCACTTTGTGTATACATCATTTCATTTAGGACATGTCCAGAAGGTTTAACATTAAAATTGCAATTAAAGTTCTTTTACATTACTTTAGGGAATAAAGAGGCCCAAAGATGAGTCCTGCAGGCAAACGTATCTGTGAACAGAAGCAAATGTGTGGTTATAGAAGAGTGTCTAGACTGTCGTTGGAGTCTTATGGTACACAGGATTTCTCAGGTCAAGGTGTTGCTATGTGTGTAGAGGAGATTTAAGGAGAGTTTATACTTCAAGTGTGTTTTGCATGGCTGTGCTGTGATATTTACCCTTAACTCTACCTGGACTGTGCATAGAGACTTAAAATATTGCTGCCTGGCACGGATTCCTTGAAGCCCGCAATCATCCCACACAATGTTCTTGCTTGCTGAACACATTGGACATTAAGAAAAGTCTGACATTTGGATGGGATTAAATTCTTCCCTTTCAGTGGACAGTCTAGACATTCTGTCATTACACACCAGGTGGTATAATGGGCACATTTCTGTCTGGGTCACGTTTTGAGATATTTGAGAGTTGCCATAGCCTTCTCTGAGGGAGCTCTTTGACTCTAGACTCCACACTGGTACCACTGCTAAACTGGACCGTTTGCAGAAAGATGGGTCCCAGTTATCAAAAACAATAGGCCATATGCTGTAGGTTAATTTTATTTTCTTGTTGCTAATTTTGCTCAATAACCCATAGAGTTATGGGACCAACCTTCTGAAACTTACTAGGAAGAAGATGAATTTTGCTTCTTTTTGGAAAATGGATCGGCAGGAGCTAGAGTGGAAGCATTTTAGGAGGCTGTTGTAGTAACGCAGATGAGAGGTGATAGACTTGACGGAATTTGCTGAAAGATTAGATGTGGGGGTAATGATTACAGAAGCATCAGTGATATTTTCCAGGTTCTGGCTTGAGGGCTTGGGTGGGTAACGGCTTCACTTTTGGTGATGGGAAGGACTTACGGGCAAGACAAACTTGAGGAAAAATTTAAAACTCAATTTGGACACATCAATTTTGAAATACTGTGAGAGAATCAAGGGAATATGTAAGATAGGGAACTGGCTATGCCTGTTCAGAACTCAGACAACAGGTAAGGTCAGAGACATAAATTTAGAGATCATGAGCAGTACAATGACATTTAAATCCATGATTATTATTGACTTCTGGGGAATAGTAGAAGAGGGTACAGGACTGATCCCTGAGGCTTGGCAGTACTTGGACTTCAGGCAAAAACTATTGAGAAATAGGTGCTGGGTGGCCGAAGCACAAGTGGGAACATGTTGCTGAATTGCTGACATTCTCATCCTCTGTGGTCTTCCCTCTCTTCCTGTCTCCTTCTAGGGAGAGTGTATCCTCTCCTGGGCACCTAGGCTTGTGTTTTTCAAAAACCAAATGGAGAATGGGAAGCTTTCCAGGAAGGCAAGTAGTTCAGTTTTAGTATGTAACCCATTCCTTTTCAGAGTTTGTATCTCTGGTAAGGTGAGATATAGGCACTCATTGAACACATTACTCCTAAAGGGCCACTGACCTAATAATTGTGAAAACTGTTACTTGGTGGAAAGTACTTAATGAATGCCAGGCCCTAGTTGAAGTGCTTAAAATATACTGCCTTAATTAATGCTCACAAGTTGTGAAGTTGATACTCCTATTTCCATTTATAGACAGAGAAACTGAGTTAGGTCCACAGTGTCAGAGGAGTTCCTCAGTGGACCCCTGACAAATGCTAGTGGGTGTGTGTGTTCCGTTAGTCTGATGAGTTATTTATTTTGGTTAAAAAGAAAAACTTTGTAAGGAGTTTGTACATTCAGTACGTATTTGTTAATCATATTCTATTTCTAGAGGACAGGTTTCAGGGGAGAGATAAAGGCTCACATGTATATAAACTGGTTTAATGGATTTTCTTCCTTCCGCCTGAGTGAGAGCAGCCACACCGAAGGAAATCAGGCTCCATGAGTGGGAGGAGAGAGGCTGGTCATGGGAGTGGCCCGGGCAGCGTGTCATGGCAGGGCTTTTGGGTCCTGCATGTGGCATCAGTAATTATTGGTCGTGTTCAGTAGTCCTAGTTTGTGTTCAGTAGAAATGTTTGAGTCAGGTTTTTGACCCCTGCAATTACTGAAAAGATACACATATATACTAGCTTACCACCTGGTTTTAATTAATATATCTGCACAATGGCATGTCCAAAATAAATCTTCAACACAAATCTGAGGAAAGAGGACAAAAAGCATTGATCCAATAACTTCAATCAAAATTTGTTGGGTTTCTTCTCCTAGAGGGTTAAAACAGTCCCAGAAATAAGGTAATTATGTTAAGAAAATGAAGTAATTGCTATCAACAACTAACCAATCATTTAGTGACTCTTTGTACTTTACCCTGGAAAGTAGTTTTGGTCATGGAGAGACCCCATTCAGTACTATACTCATTAGTGTAATGGAGATGGATTCCCATGGAATTGCAATGCAAAGTGGAAGTTAATGTGGAAACCTATATTGTGGCATTAAGTAATAAGAATTTACTTATTCATAGTTAGAGAATATTCTATTAACCTTTCAATATTATATGTTCACAGCAAGTGGCAGAGTGAAACTTCATAGACAGAGAATTCATCTGATCTAAAATATGTATTATTTATAAACCCTTATGAGTACCAGATCTTGCCTTTTGATGTAAACAGTCAGATGTTACCCTTATGGAGTTATCAAAAATTAATAAAACATGTTTATGGTTCATTTCATCAAATAAATACATTCTGATTCTAAAAGGACATGAGCTGAGACAAGAAAAAGGGCAAGATATGAAGCTAGACAAATTTTTTAAGAAGTGATATGCATTCCAAATGTTTCAAATTTTCAAATATATCAGAAATTCCTGACAAATACCTAAAGAATGAGCATAGAAACAATGTGTCACCAATAGTGCAGAACCATTTGACTAATGACAGTTTTATTCAATCCAGACTTCCAGAAGCAAATATGATTTAACTATTTTGTGAAGATGATGGGAAAATCACCAATGATGATAATGGTTAAAGCTTTCTATGTACTAGAAATGAATATCACTAAGAAAGCCTCTTCTTTTCAGAATAGAAAGACTTCATAAATGAACATTTAGAGCTATCTTCTTTTTTAATGTGAACATTTGAAGTACCATTAACATAATGGGAATCTTGTGCAAGCATTAAGGAAAACATATTCCTTTTGGGAGTCTGGTTTCCAGTTTGGATCCATGGTAATATGGTACCTGGTATCTTTAATAAAATAGGGAGTTTATGTGGGTGAGGGTGGTGATGAATGATATGCTAAACAGTCATCCTTATGAGATGAGAACTGATCCCTTAGGGTTTCCACTGGATTAAATTTGAAGCAAGCAAAGATATAAATCAATAAACACGTTAAGGTTAAGATTTTCAATGTCTTCAAATCTTATCTTTTCAGTTTTTTTTTTGTGACAGCTTCGTGTAGAAAATGACCATAGATGCAAAGAAAATTGTTTTGAATTATTCTCTTTCTCTAACAACAAAGCACACATCTTTGACAATCACATAAACACAATTAATTCTGTTTCTCCTGCCAACCAATATTAAGGTTGTCTAATTAAGGTGCTAATCATTTACAGTGCTGAAATCAGCCAAAGAGTTGTAGAGCGTTGAAGGAAATTAGGGTGAAAAATCAGAGCCCAGTTATCCAGAGTTTAGCAGCTTCTAAACAGTGTGTGTGTGAATGTGTCTGCATGTGTGTGTGGTGATTATGACTGTTCATCAAGGCAACAGTTAGGACAAATTTCTGAGTAAATGGTGATTTTGCTTTTCTCTTGGCGTAGATTATTTTCAGATCTGTCCTTGACTGCCAGTTCATAGAGCCATTAATTTCCATGGTGAAGCACATCTTCACATAGTCCCCACATCAGAGTGCGGATGCCTAAGCTCTCTTGCTCTGCCTCTTTTATCCTGATATATTTCAAACATCATTGCCTATCCATTTACTTCCAGGTTTCCAGTCCTTCTGTTACAAGGTTCTGTGCTATAGCAGTAGTTCTCCATGGATATGTCACACAACCTAAAGTGTCATGGTCAGCAGAGATATGACAAAGGTGATTTTTTAATGAATAACATGGTATAAGGTTTGCAGATGGTATACTTTTAAAAAATTAAAGACCATCCCTACAATACCATCTACTATCTCAATGGCATTGTGATTTTCCTTCTTGGATAAGACAGAAGGACTTGGAATTATATAGGTGTCCTTAGGGAGTTAAGCATTATTCTCAGTATGCCCATGAGGGCATGGAAGACGTCCTCCCTCCTCAATGTGTTTCTGAAAAAAAGTATGACTAAGAAATCTGGCTTAGAAAATGCCACAGTAACCAGATGAAGTAGTTTGACATTTAACCAGGCAATCTAATATTTTTTATCATTGTCATCAATAAAAAGATGATGGGTTCTTTGAAAATGATGGGTCTGCTGCTCTTTGAATACACCCATGAATTTCAAGTACTTAATTAGCCTCACAAACAAGCCTAGAACCATTGCAGATAGAGTAGAAACGAACTTACCTCCACTTGTGCTGTTGGAAAATGATGAAAAAAAAATAACAACTTTCCTTTATTGAGTACATATCATTCTAGAGTCTCTACATATGGTCTTTCAAATATTTTCAATAGATCTTTCTCTTTTTTTGCTTTAAGGCTTCTTTTTAATTAAGTGATTTAACTACACTAATATTTTCAATATATCTTTAAGATTATTATCTCTGCTCTCCAGGAAATAACTGAGCTTTAGCTGTAAGTGGCTGAGCAGAGACTTTTGTCTGGCTCTGAAGTCAAAGCACTTTCTCCTGAATGATGCTGTTTTGAAATCTTACTGAGAGCCAAAGTTCAACTGATGGGCCAGGTTCTATTAGAGATTGAGAAAAGGCAATTCCTATGGACATCTTCCAGCAGAGTGATGCAGTCACAGAGGACTAATAAAAGGATAATGGTAACTTCAAAATCTCACTGCTAGCAGGTATTTGGGAAGTGTAAGGGAAGCTCCTGATAGTTTGAAAGCTGAATATTATGCATTTCATATAAGTGAAAACTTTCTCTGACTCAATCTTATTCAATACTAAATACTGAATCTAGGGCCAAAAAGAAGTTGGTATCTACAAATCTCTGCAAGGCAATTGAATTGGTTGTCTCCTACCACACCAGGAGACACTAATTAAGAAAAAATTTCAATTTAAACTGAATGTACCTATTGTGCCTGGGCCTATAAGGGATAGGTGTGCTTGAACTATTTACCTTATTAAGCATTAAACTTATGGTTATGAGTTTTCAAATGTCTTTAATTTTTTCAATATATTAATGCTCTGGTGCTTTAGGATTATTTATTTATACTTTTCCCATGATAGATGAAAAAAAATCTCAAGTGCATATAGGTAATGTTTACATGATTGATTCTTAGTCCTAAGAGTCTTTTATGAAATGATTATAAAACATCAGTGCTATTGTTACTATAAACAAACTGCTCAGTGAAGCCTGTCTTTCAAATGTTATCATAGTTAATCTATGGTAAATGCAAAGAATACCTATTTTCTTCTATTACTTCTTTTCTTATATTTTTAACCTGTGTTGTTGTATTTTATTCAAATCAATAACTTTACCATATATGGCCAGTGTTTATTTGGCATCAAGCAAATTATACATTTATTCTTTCCTTTATTTTAATATTAAACAGCATTTAAACCATATCTCTAACAATTGTTCGCAGGAAAAGGAGACCTCGGCTTAGTATACAGTTTCAAAAAGGTCCATTATTTTAATCACAACTAGTGAGATGCATTACTTTTTTCTTGCTGCAGGACATGCCATTGAGTCATTATAAATATCAAAAACAGGATGATTAAAGATGGCGGCATGAGAGGAGAGACAGAGGCTTCCTCCTAAAACTGCATATAATATGAAAATATAACTTATACAACTACTCTTGAAAGAGCAACAGGAAAGAGGACTGCACCAAACTGCATACACCTGGAGACAAGAGCAGACCCCACGGAAAAGGGTAACATACTAAACCTGTGGTTCTGCGGGACCCAAGCCCGTCCCCCACCCCAGCTCACCGGTGGGAGGAAGAGGAAGGGAGCAGGGAGGGAGTGGAGAACTGGGACTGCTGAATACCTAACTCTGGAGATCTGCTCTGGGAGCACAAACCTACATTTCATGGTGCTTGCATGAAACTCTCATAATTAAGGGGTTGGAAAGCTAAGACATGCAGAATTCCTGGAGAGACTAAGATTCCAGCTGCCTGTGGAAAGCAGGGATCCATATCCAGCTGCTCTGGGACAAAAGAAAGGCTGGCGGTCTGAGAGACTTCATAACAAAGAAGCCCTTAGCAGAGAGCTGCTAAAAGGGCAAGGATTGCACAGAGCTTACTCCTCAGGAGAAAGGTAGACAAAATTGCCTGGGTGCACTCTGCCTAGCAGGTTGGGAGCTTTCCCGATCTTCAGGTGCTCCAGCTCCCTGGCTGCCTACACAGCTCCAAAAAACCCTTCCATGATTAGGGACCTTACTGGGCCTTTCATCTGGCCAGCCCCACTGGACTTGCAAACTGGGAAAGGCAGTGGAGACAGGCATAGCAGCCGGGAAGCAGGAAACAGCTCTTTCCTCCCCCCAGGCACCAATACCACTACCCTGCAACCCCCAACATTGCTTCAGGGGCTCAGCAGCTCCAGAGAGCAGAGCTTTGGGGCACTAGAGGGCGACATATACAGATATGAAACGCCAAAGGAACCTGGTCCAGAGTAAAATTATTAATGCAACTCCTAGAAAGATTTATATGTTACCGACCTCATGACTCTCCCTGAAACAGAGTTCAAAATAAAAATCATTAACATGCTCATGGAGGTACGGAAAGATATTCAAGAACTCAGGAATTAACTCTGGTCGGAGATCCAATCATTGAAGAGCACAATGGACAGTATTAAAAGCAGATTTGATATGGTGGAGGAAAAATAAATGAAATAGAAACTAGAGAAGAGGAATATAAAGAAGCTGAGGGACAGAGAGAAAAAAGGATCACTAAGAATGAAAGAATATTGAGAAAACTGTGTGACCAATCCAAACATAAAAATATTCGCATTATAGGGGTACCAGAAGAAGAAGGGAGAGAAAAAAGGGATAGAAAGTGTCTTTGAGGAGGTAATTGCTGAAAACTTCCCCAATATGGGGAAGGAGATAGTCTCTCAGGCCATGGAGGTCCACAGATCTCACAACACAAGGGACCCAAGGAAGACAACACCAAGACATATAATAATAAAAATGGCAAAGATCAAGGATGAGGACAGACTATTAAAAGCAGCCAGAGAGAGAAATAAGATCACATAGAAAGGAAATCCCATCAGGCTATCATCAGACTTCTCAGCAGAAACCTTACAGGCCAGAAGGGAGTGACATGATGTATTTAATGCAATGAAGCAGAAGGGCCTTGAACCAAGATTACTTTATCCAGCAACATTATCATTTAAATTTGAAGGAGAGATTAAACAATTCCCAGATAAGCAAAAGCTGAGAGAATTTACCTCCCACAAACCATCTCTGCAGTGTATTTTGGAGGGACTGTTATAGATGGAAGTGGTCCTATGGTTTAATAGCTGTCACCAGAGGTAATAAAACTGCAGTATAGAAAGTAGAACAGCTAATTACTAAGAAAATGCAAAATTAAATTAACTATCCCCAAAGTCAATCAAGGGATAGATAAACAGTACAGAATATGATACCTAATATATAAAAAATGGAGGAGGAAAAAAAGGAAGAGGAAGAAAAAAACAGAAAAAGAACCTTTAGATTGTGTTTGTAATAGCATATTAAGTGAGTTAAGTTAGACTCTTAGATAATAAGGAAGTTAACCTTGAACATTTGGTAACCACAAATCTAAAGCCTGCAATGCCAATAAGTACATACCTATCGATAATCACCGTAAATGTAAATGGACTGAATGCACCAGTCAAAAGACACAGAGTTACTGAATGGATAAAAAAACAAGACCCATCTATATACTGCCTTCAAGAGACTCAGTTTAACCCAAAGACATACATAGACTAAAAGTGAAGGGATTGAGAAAGACATTTCATGCAACTAATACGGAGAAAAAATCAGGAGATGCAGTACTTGTATAAGACAAAATAGACTTCAAAGAAAGTCACGAGAGATAAAGAAGGACATTATCCAACAAGAAGACATAACCATTATAAATATCTATGCACCCAACACAGGGGTTCCTACATATGTGAAACAAATGCTAACAGAATTAAAGGGGGAAATAGAATGCAATGCATTCATTCTATGAGACTTCAACACACCACACACTCTGAAGGACAGATCAACCAGACAGAAAATAAGTAAGGAGACAGAGGCACTGAACAACACATTAGAACAGATGGACCTAACAGACATCTACAGAACACTACACCCAAAAGCAGCAGAATACACATTCTCCTCAAGTGCACATGGAACATTTTAAAAAATAGATCATATACTAGGCCACAAAAAGAACCTCGGTAAATTCAGAAAGATTGAAATTGTACCAACCAGCTTATCAGACAACAAAGGAATGAAACTAGAAATGCATTACGCAAAGAAAATGAAAAATCCCACCAACACATGGAGCTTCACAACATTCTCCTAAATAATCAATGGATCAATGACCAAATAAAAACAGAGATCAAGCAATATATGGAGACAAATGACAACAATAATTCAGCACCACAAAATCTGTGGGATGAAGCAAAAGCTGTGCTAAGAGGAAAGTATATTGCAATACAGGCCTACCTCAGGAAAGAAGAACAATCCCATATGAGCAGTCTAAACTCACAATTAATGAAACTAGGAAAAGAAGAACAAATGAGACCCAAAGTCAATAGAAGGAGGGACATAATAAAGATTAGAGCATAAATAAATAAAATTGAGAAGAATAAAACAATAGAAAGGATCAATGAAAGCAAGAGCTGGTTCTTCGAGAAAATAAACAAAATAGATAAACCCCTAGCAGACTTATCAAGGAAAAACGAGAGTCTATTCACATAAACAGAAACAGAAATGAGAAAGGAAAAATCACTACAGACACCACAGAAATACAAAGAATTATGAGACAATACTACGAAAAATTGTATGCTAACAAACTGGATAACCTGGAAGAAATGGACAACTTTCTAGGAAAATACAACCTTCCAAGGCTGACCCAGAAAGAAACAGAAAATCTGAACAGACCAATTACCAGCAACGAAATTGAACTGTTAGTCAAAAACCTACCTAAGAACAAAATTCCTGGACCAGATGGCTTCACTGCTGAATTTTATCAAACACTCAGTGAAGACCTAATACCCATCCTCCTTAAAGTTTCCCAAAAAGTAGAAGAAGAGGGAATACTTCCAAACTCATTCTTTGAGGCCAGCATCACTTAATACCAAAACGAGGCAATGACACCACAAAAAAAGAAAATTACAGACTAATATCCCTGATGAACAGAGATGCAAAAATACTCAACAAAATATTAGCAAATCACATTCAAAAATACAGCAAAAGGATCATCCATGATGATCAAGTAGGATTTATTCCAGGGGTGCAAAGATGGTACAACATTTGAAAATTCATCAACATCATCCCCCACATCAACAAAAAGGACAAAAACCACATGATCATCTCCATAGAAGCTGATAAAGGCTTTGACAAAATTCAACACCCATTCATGATAAAAACTCTCAACAAAATTGGGTATAGAGGGCAAGTACCTCAACATAATAAAAGCCATATATGACAAACCCACAGCCAACATTATACTTAACAGTGAGAAGCTGAAAGCTTTTCCTTTAAGATTGGGAACAGAACAAGGATGCCCACTCTCCCCACTCCTATTCAACATAGTATTGGAGGTCCTAGCCACAGCAATCAGACAACACAAAGAAATAAAAGGCATCCAGATTGGCAAAGAAGAAGTTAAACTGTCCATGTTCGCAGATGACATGATATTATACATAAAAAACCCTAAAGAATCCACTCCAAAACTACTAGATCTAATATCTGAATTCAGCAAAGTTGCAGGATACAAAATTAATATGCAGAAATCTGTGGCATTCCTATACACTAACAATGACCTAGCAGAGAGAGAAATCAGGAAAACAATTCCATTCACAGTTGCATCAAAAAAAAAAAATACCTAGGAATAAACTGAACCAAGGAAGTGAAAGACCTATACTCTGAAAACTACAAGACATTCATGAGAGAAATTAAAGAAGATACCAATAAATGGAAACACATCCTGTGTTCATGGATAGGAAGAATTAATATTGTCAAAATAACCATCCTGCCTAAAGCAATCTAAAGATTCAGTGCAATTCCCATCAAAATACCAACAGCATTTTTCAACGAACGAGAGAAAATCATTCTAAAACTCATATGGAATTACAAAGACCCCGAATAGCCAAAGCAATCCTGAGAAGGAAGAATAAAGCTGGGGGGATTATGTTCCCCAACTTCAAGCTTTACTACAAAGCCACAGTACTCAAGGCAATTTGGTTCTGGCACAAGAACAGACCCATAGACCAATGGAACAGACTAGAGAGCCCAGATATAAACCCAACTGTATATGGTCAATTAATATATGATAAAGGAGCCATGGACATACAATGGGGAAATGAAAGCCTCTTCAACAGCTTGTGTTGGCAAAACTGGACAGCTATATGCAAGGGATTGAAACTGGTTTACTGTTTAATCCCATACACAAAAGTAAGCTTGAAATGGATCAAGGACCTGAATGTAAGTCATGAAACCATAAAACTCTTAGAAGACAATATAGGCAAAAATCTCCTGAATATAAGCATGAGCGACTTCTTCCTAAACACATATCCTCGAGCAAGTGAAACAAAAGCCAAAATGAACTCATGGGACTACATCAAACTAAAAAGTTTCTGTATGGCAAAGGATACCATCAACAGAACAAAAAGGTATCCTACAGTATGGCAGAATATAGTTGTAAATGACATATCTGACAGGGGTTAACATCCAAAATATATAAAGAACTTACATGCCTCAACACCCAAAAAACAAATAACCCAATTAAAAAATGTGCAGAGGATATGAAGAGAGAGTTCTGCAAAGAAGAAATTCAGATGGCAACAGACACATGAAAAGATGCTCCACATCACTAATCATCAGGGAAATGCAAATTAAAACCACAATGAGATATCACCTCACACCAGTAAGGATGGCCACCATCCAAGAGACTAAGAACAACAAATGCTGTTGAGGATGTGGAGAAAGGGGAACCCTCCTACACTGCTGGTGGGAATGTAAGCTAGTTCAACCATTGTGGAAAGCAATATGGAGGTTCCTCAGATAACTAAAAATAGAAATACCATTTGACCCGGGAATCCCACTCCTTGGAATCTACCCAAGGAATACAAGTTTTCAGATTCAAAAAGGCACATTCACCCCTATGTTTACTGCAGCACTTTTTACAATAGCCAAGATATGGAAGCAACCTAAGTGTCTATCAGTAGATGAATGGATAAAGAAGAGGTGGTACATATACACAATAGAATACTATTCAGCCATAAGAAAGAAACAAATCCTGCCATTTGCAACAACATGGATGGAGCTGGAGGATATTATGCTCAGTGAAATAAGCCAGGCAGAGAAAGACAAATGCCAAATGATTTCCCTCATTTGTGGAGTATAACAACACAGCAAAACTGAAGGAACAAAATAGAAGAAGACTCAGAGACTCCAAGAAGAAACTAGTGTTACCAAAGGGGAGGGGTGTGGGAGGGTGGGTGGGGAGGGAGGGAGAAGGGGATTGAGGGGTATTATGTTTAGTACACATGGTGTGGGGAGGATCACGGGGAGAACAGTGTAGCCCAGAGAAGGCAAATAGTGAATCTGTGGCATCTTACTACACTGATGGACAGTGACTGCATTGGGGTATGGGTGGGGACTTGATAATATGGGTAAATGTAGTAACCGCATTGTTTTTTCATGTGAAACCTTCATAAGAGTGTATATCAATAATACCTTAATAAAAAATATATATGTATAAAAAATTAATTAATTTAAAAAATATATCAAAAACAGGAAAAGTCACAGACACTCATTTATCAACACCCGTGTACTGATAATGTACACAAGTATGCACACATACTCTGTGCTTTAGTTATTAGGGATAAGACACTCTGAAGGCAAAGACCTTGCTCTCATGGAGCTTATGTTCTAGTAGAGAGGTTGATAAACAAATGAGTTAATATTTTTACAGTGCCTTTTGGTGACAAATGCCAGAAAGTGGACCAAGGCAGCATCAAGGACAGAGTGAGAAGAGAGTGGGGTGCTCTGATCATATGACCAGGGAAGTGTTATTTTGAGGAGGTGACCATAAGACAGGAAACCTGAGTTAAGATAATAACAAAGGTGAATATCTGGATGAAGCATTTTCCAGGCTCAGGGACTGCAAGTTCAAAAGTGCTAATTTAAGAATAAACTTGGTGTCTTCAAGTGCAGCTGGAGATAAGTATGTGAAGAGGAGAATGAGAGGAGACTATCAGATAGGTGAACAGTGGCAAATCATGTTGGGCCTTTCGGCCATGGAAAGGAGTTTGGATTTTCTCTATAGTATGATAGGAAGCCATTGAGGAGCAGGAAAGAGATGAGATGTAAGTTATAAAACAAATACCTCCTTATAAGAATGATGCTGCAAGATGAGAAGTAGGGAAGTCATTTAGAAGGCTAGTGCAACAATCTAGGGAAAAGATGACGGCTTGGTCTATGGTATAAGCAATAGAGGTGATGAAAAGTGGCAGATTTAGTTTATGTTTTGATGGTAGACACAACAGGAGTTTTCTTTTTGGATTGGATGTGAGATGAGAGAGAGAGAAAGGAGTGAATAATAATTAAAAGCATTTAGTTTGAGCAACTGGGATGCTATTTACAAGATGGAAAATGCTTGGGCAGGAAGAGGTTGGGGATTATTGAAGCTCAGGTTTGGGTGTACCATATTTGAAATTTCTGTTAGTAATCTAATGAAATGTGGAGTAGGTGGTTGAATAGATGAATCTGTAGCTAACAGAAGAGGTTTGGCCAGAGGCATAAATTTTAGTTATTAATATATTGATAGTATATTAAAGTTATGAAATTGGATGAAATCTCATAAGGTATGAGGTCTGGGGACTCAAAAATTTTGAGAACCTGGAAGAGAAAGAGCCGCCACTGCGCACTGAAAAGAAATGTCCTGTGAGGACAGAGATACATCAAGAGAGTGTGGTGGCCATGTGACAAGAATGTTGAGAGAGATCAACTATGGCAAATACTTGAGAAGTCAAGTAGATGACGACTGAAGATCCAAGGTGGAGGTCTTTTATAATCTTGTAAAGAATTATCTTAGTGGATAATGGATATCAAAGAAGTGGAGTCTGTGAAGATGCACAGCTATTCTGAGTATTTTTCTAGGAAGGGGATGAAGAAATGAGGTGGTTGTTGGAGGGAAATGCAGAATCAAGAAAAGGACCTTTCTTTCTTTCTCCCTCCTTCCTCCCTTCTTTCTTTCTTTCTTCCTTCCTTCCTTCGTTCCTTCATTCCTTCATTCCTTCCTTTCTTCCTTCCTTCCTCCCTCCCTTCCTTCCCTCCTTCCTTCCTTTCTTTCCTTTTTTCCTTCCTTCCAAGACTTAGGTAACTTAAAGCATGTGTGTTTGCTGATAGAATTATGCAGTTAAGAGGAAAATTTTGATGATGTAAGAGCAGATGGATATAATTGCAAGAACAAAGTCCTTGCATAGGTGAAAGAGTGAGGTCCAGTGCACAGATGGTGTTTGGGGGAGACTAGCCTTAGACTGGGGTGGGGACAGTGCATTCCTTGGACCAGGAGGGAAGGCACCAATGAAGTAGTGTTGGTTGGGGTGGAGGAGGGGACATGTGGCTATCTTTCAGATTTGCCTTTATTTTTTCATTGAAGTGCATTAGGTGATTGTAATGGAGAGTGAGAAGTTGAAGCAATGATGGATATTTGGAGAGTAAGGGGAAGTGTACTAGTTTCCTAAGGCTGCTGTAACCAAGTGCCATGAACTAGCTGGATTAATACAATAGACGTGTATTGTCTCACAGTTCTGGAGGCTAGAAGTCTGAATCAAGGTGTCGCAGGACTGTGCTCCCTCTGAAACCTATAGAGGAGCTTTCCTTGACTCTTTCTTAGCTTCTGGTGGTTTTCTGGCAATGCTTGGTGTTACTTGGCTCGTAAATTCTTCACTTCCATCGTCTTTCATCACATGGTATCTGTCTGTCTGTGTCTGTCTGCCTCTCTCACTTATTACAAGGAAACCAGTGGATTAGGGGCCTACCCTACTCCAGTATGATTTCATCTTAATTAATTACATCTGTAATGATCCTATTTCTGAATAAGGTCACATTCTGAGGCACTGGGAGTTGACTTCAGTATATCTTTTCGTGTGGACACAAGTCAACCTACAGGAGGAAAATGCAAAGTAGTTGGCTTGGAGAGGAGTGTGAATCACAAGGTAGAATTGCCTGGCAGCTCTGAGGGTCCACTTAAGGTTTGCATTCACAAAGTCTAAGAAATCTCTGTCAACTTGGTTACGTCACACTATGATACAACAGATACAGGTGTTTTTTTGTTTTTCTGTTGGATTTTGTTTTTTTGTTGATTTTTGGTTTTAGCTTAGTTTTTTTCCAAACCAATTTTAATAACTTAATTTTCCTCCCAGAGAACAAAAATATTACCCCTCCAAGTAGAAGTACAGCCTAGTTAAATAGCATATACTTCTTTCTACTGAAATTGCTTTTTGCTAATAGTGCAAAAGAATAAAACATGAAGGAAATGTTTATTTTAAAATTTCATACTCTTACAAAGAGAAATTTTATTGCATCATGCAAATATGTATTTTCTGCTATTAAATCAGCTGCAGAGTAAAGCATTTTACCACCATATGGATGGTTTCTTTTTCAGAACTGTTCCAGCCTACAAACAAAGAAATCCCCATAGAAACCCCCATAGAGTAGCTTTCCTTTATGGTGACATATTTAAAGGCAACACCTGTAAAAACATCCTTCTTGGAGTTGTTTTTGGGGGCACAGGGAAAGAGTAGTTCTGTGCTATATTTTTTGAGAAGAGGTCTGTACATTCTTAATATTGGAGAGCTGCGAATGACGAGAGAGCCATAAAAGGGAAGGGAGCTGATGCCAACAGTCAGCCTCATCCCTCCAGGTGAAGAGAGTTTGTCCTTGGCTGCAAGTTACACAGCTGTGGAGGCAGGATTTGAACTCCATTCTATGGACTCACCACTTCTGTGTTCTTTCTGCTTCACCACACTGCTCATCCTTATCTGGGATGCCTGTTCCTCTCTCTGGCCTTCATGCTGTATATTAATCGGTGTATACATATGTCACCCCTACCAACTAGAACCTAATTCAGGGCGAGGCCTTCATGCTGCTTGCTTACTTTTGTATGCTCATGGGCTCATGATACCATGTGTGTCAGGGTGAGGCCAACTTAGGAAGTGACAGACTACAGCCACCCCTTCCCCAGGTGATTTACACGCGGCCTAAGGAACATCATCTATTCACCTATTCCTTCGATCCACAGGTATTTATTGAGGGCCTACTGTGTGTCAGGTAGTGTGCTGAACGCTTCACACATTGATTTCTTAATGACTGCTGATACCACTCTTCCCATGAAAAGAATTTAGACAATGTCAACAACTGAAATTCCGATATACACAAACACGAGAGGTGAGATAGTTAATTGTGTTTCAGTTTGGCTGGCCACAGGGTACCCAGATACCTGGTTAAATATTATTTCCTGAGTGTGTGTCTGTGAGGGTGTTTCTGGCAGACACTAGCATTTGAATCCGCGGACTGAGTAAAGCATACAGGCCTCCCCGATGTGGGTGCATACCATCCAATCCACTGAGAGCCTGAATAGAATGAAAAGGAAGAGGAAGGGGGAATTCTGTCTTTCTCTCCCTGACTGCTAGAGCTGGATTATTAGTCTCTTGTCCTGTACTGGAATTTACATTATTGGTGCTTCTGACTCAGACTGGCCTTCGGTCTCAGACTGGAATTACACCGCTTGACTTTCCTGGGCTTCCACATAGCAGATCATGGGACTTCTTAGGCTCTGTAATTGTGTGAGCCAATTCTTCATAATACATCTCTTGGGATATATAAATATATATCTTCTATTAGTTCTCCTTTGTAGAACCCTAAATAATACAGGAGGGTAGGAGTAAAAAAAAATTAGGGGAGCTTACAGGGGTTTGAGGAGGGAAGCTGTGCAGATGGAGAGAGTATGGCCTCGTGAGCTGACGTGGCAAAGGCCATGAGCTGTGGCAGGGACAAGTGGCTCCTGGTACAGTCTGTGGCTGGCATGTAAACCTATCTTGACCTACATAGGTGTGAATCTTTATTTTTTTCCCCGGGCACTGTCTGTGATTTGAGGTAGTCAACCAGGTTTCTAGACATGGTTAAGGGAACAGGATCAGGGACAAGATGTAGGGAATTCTGTTTCCCCCAGACACCCTTGCTTAGTCTGGGTGGCAGTGGTTTGAGACGTCGTCATCTGCGCCCACCTAGTCCTAGTCTGGTAAGTGTGGGAGAGTGAAAGATGCTTGAGAAAGTTCATGATGCTCTCGTAATGGGATGGAGCCCTGAGAAATCATCATCCCCATGAGACAAAACCAAAAACAATGTTCAGGTTTGGCTCCATGGCATCTAGATATGGCAGCAAAATAAGAAGTAAGCAATAATGCAGTAGCAATACGGTGAGTGCAGAAACCATGGCAGGAAATGTAGGTGTGAATCTTAAAGAACAGTTTGGGGCAAGTAGCACAGTGCTGGTCCCTCCAGAGCAGCCTAACAGAGAAGAGGGAGTCATTATTCCCCTCTCCACCTCCCAGCAGAGGGTGAGTGGTCATTACAACCAGGGTCACATGTGGGCATCTGGGCAGAAACCCAGGTGAGTGATGAGGAGCGTCCGGAACACTAAACCATGGACGACAGGTGATGAAAATGGTGATGGCAGCTAAGGCTGATGGCGCGGGGCTGTAAGAGAAATGCAGAGAGGCAAGAGTGAGGTGGGGGAGCCTGGGGGTGATGCAGGGTAATGATCTGGAACACCTCTTAACCTAGAGGGCCTGGACTCAGTGGAGCCTACTTAACATACACTGCACTTCCAAGGCCAGGCCCTGTTCTAAGCATTTTAGAAATGCTCACTCGAGTCCTCACCGTGCCCCTGCGCACTAGGCGCTGGTGCTCCCTCCATCCACAGATGAGGAGACTGAGGCACAGAAAGGCTGAGTGAGCCACACGAGGTCCCAGAGAGAGTAAGTTGCAAGGTCAGATTCAAAGCCAGGCATCTGGCTCCAGAGCCTGTGCTCCTGGCCCAGGGTATGTCATCTGAGAAATATGATTCTCTGGCCCGCAGATTCACGTAGTCATTCGATAAGTATCTGTTAAACTCTGTGCAAACCACTCTTCTTGGTGCAGGGAATAAAATAGTGAACACATAAATGAGATACCTTAAGTGAAAATGAGGAGAAAAATTGGGAGAAAACAAGAACAAATAAGCAATAGAACATTAGAGCTCTGCTGATATGATAGTCACTGGCAACATGTGGTCACTGTGACGGGAGAACGGATTTGTAAATCTACAGTAATTTAATTTAAACTAATTTATGTTTAAAATTTAAAACATATTCAATTCAGTTATTGGAAATTTTAAGTATCTTTGGAACAACTTGGGTATATGAAATTATTTTTTTCAACAGTAAATTTTATGAAATCTAATACAGAACAACAAATGCTGATGAAAAATGAGTGTTTACATTGAGAGGTGTTGTCAATATAAAATACTCCTCAGATTTCAAAGACTTAGGAAATAAAGAATGTAAAATATCTCACTAACATTTTTAATATTAATTTTATGTTGAAATGATAATTGGATATATTAGGTTAAATAAAGTAGATTATTAAAATTAATTTTACTTTTTTGAAGGAGACTACTGGAAACTTTAAAATTATCTATGTGGTTTGCATTATATTTTTCTTAGAAAGTGCTCTATTACAGTGAGAAAATAAAATGGGGTCAAGGGTGATATAATGGAGTAGCTAATGTATTTTGAAATTTTTTTTTTTGGTATTGTTAATATGTATTTTTGAATTTTATCTTATTGCAGTAAGAATCCTTATCATGAGATTCACCCTCTTGACAGACATTTTAGTGCACCATGTAGGATTGTCATCTAGTTGTGCAGCAGATCTCCAAGACTTATTCATCTTGCATAACTGAAAATTTCTATTCACTGAGTAGCAAAGAAAGGCATTCCCTAAGTAGGAATTGAACCCAAGCTGCAGTAGTGAGAGTGCTAAATCCTAACCACTAGACCATCAGGTTGCTACTTCTGACTGTGATATTGAATTGAAATTGGAAGAATTCATTTGCATGAAGGAAGAATGCACTAGGCAGAGGAAACTGTAAATGCAGGGAGTCTAAGGCAGTAATCAGAGTGCCACCTGCGAATGAAAGAAGAAAGCTGTGTGATTGCCGAACAGCACAGGGGGGTGGAAAGATGTCAGATGCAAAGACCAGGACCAGATTGCTGGGCCCTTGCAGGCCAGAACAGCGATCTGAGAATCCTCTTTTAAATGTCCCAGGAGGGTCTCTGAATGGCTGAGTGTCATGGTGTGCTTTACAGAGAAGGAGGCAGCAGCGCCAGGGCAGGCTGGGCAGAGGTGAGGGGCAGCCTGTTCTCCTGGAGGCTGCCTTGCAGAGCAAAGGATCCAGGGAGCCAGGAACTGGGGCTGTCATCCTCAAGTGGCCCAGGAGGGCACTGTTCAGGCCACCACAGTCTCATATCCTTGTTTGTGGCCACAGGCTGGTGTGTTTCAGTAGGATGAGATCTTGCATACATCAAACATTCAGGGAATGTTTATTGAATTAAAAAGATTGGTGGCAACATTGTTTTTTGTGGGATTAATATATAATAAAGCAAACACATCAGAATTCTTGTTCTGTGAGGTGCTCAGAGTCTCCAGATCCTTGATGACATGGTTGTTCTGAAAAGGGGAAAAACAAGACCAGAAGGCGAATGCACCCGAGTGTGTCCGGAACGCCAGGCATACAATAGGTCTTAGGACTCCCCTTGTGTTCTTCTAAAATAAGTAAATACTTCTTGGTAACGTCATGTCTCAGCAGGATTGGAGAATGCATAAGAGCTAAACACAGAATTACGAACTGATAGTGTTGAATTCCCACTTGAACCCCTACATACATTCTGTAGATGTTAAGATTTACTTGCTCAGTAAATATGAGGAGTGCCTTCTCGGCATTTCTCCTGTGCTGCAACGCCTTGAGTCCCCTGGCTGGTGTTTTCTGATCTTCAGCATTTTGTTGCGTTCCTCCAAATCTGTGGGTCAGAAGTAAGGAGGGACAGGCAGTATTTTCCCAAAAGAACAGGCAAATTTTCATGTCAAAGTCATTCCAGTTCTCTGATCTCACTTAGGAACTTTTTAGCAGTGGCTTCGTGAACCTTGGTGTGGAAATCCTGCTAATGGGTATGCTAATGGTCAGGACTAAGAGGGGGACACCAGCAGCTCAATCCCCCGGCCCTGGGCTTGCGGGGCATTTTCTTGAGAGCACGTCTGGTTATACAGCAGATGAGGGCAAATCACCCTCTCCTGGTTGGGGAGGAGGCGATGCTGGCAGTGAGTGCTGACTGGGTGTTGCAGGCTTTCAGTAGCATCGGATTTAGAACATTTGCTCTTCTTGGGCAGGCAGTGCGGTGTGGAAGGGAAAGAAGGCTGCCCTGGAGGCCAGGAGTATTAGTCTTCCCTGGCTTGTCCATTCTCTGCAGTGCGCCCTTGGGCAAACCACTTGTTTTTCTGCGCCTGGGTGCTGGTGGGATTGACTAGTTTTCTATCTCCTTAAAATTACCTGATTCATTTTGCTTGTATTGTTTGGGTGTGTGAACCAAAGACTTAGTTAACTACACTGTCTAATTTATGTCATCACTTTCTCCTTTGGACTATTGGACTGCCACACAAACAATGTCTGTCTAAAGACTATTAGTTTGGGACAATTTACATCTTATTTGAACAAATCTTCCCAATCCAACAGCAGAAATTAATCACTGAAACTTCATAATTGCTGCAAAGTGGGTTTAACTTTATGTCTTCACAAGAGGTACCAAGCTAAATGTACTATAAACAGTCTCTGGTATGTAATAAAAATATTTACTTAGGGTCCAGAGGGGTAGATGGATATGCCAGAGTCTAATTACCAATAAGATGGAAGGGGGTCACCTAATCAAACCATGACTTTATAAATGATCTAAGGCTGGTTAGATGTTACAATAAAAGGCAAAGGACAATGAACTTTTTAGTGTTTTTAGTATGAATTTATTTTTTTCTGTTTCCAAGTCAGACACATTTGAGAAATCAGCTATTTTTTAAGCTTGTTAAAGTTTCAGAATCTATGGAAGGGAGAGTACCCCAAGGTTGTGTCAACTCTGATTTGGTTTTACACCCTTTCTAGGTTTCCATGAGGGGTTCTGAAAAATCTTATGGGTAAAAATGGAATGCCGTGTGCTTCATAGCAAAGGCTGGTGAGCTACATCCCACCATAAATGGTTTTAGATACTTTCAACAGAAAAAAAAAGATGTGTAAAGTGAAACCTACCTATTATCATTGTGCACTTGAGGACAGAGTGCTGAAGTGTTTACAGAAAGCGCCAAAAGAACCATGCCCAAATCCCCCCACAAAATTAAATTTGATGTGAGAACCAATCAAAAAAGCATCTGACTCTAAGAAGTAAAATATAGAATTAACTTTTTTAGACAGATCCCTATGATCTGTTGGGAAAAGATAAGGTTACCAGGCAAAGGAAAGATTTTCCATGTTAAAAAATCATCTTTCTTAAAATAATAAAAATCTTGAAAAAAAAATATATTGAGCGTTTGTAATGTTCTGGGAACTGTTCTAGGTGGTGGGCCCAGTTCTAGGCATTGGATGTGCTGAGGGATACACAGCAGACAATATAAATGAGCCAGATAAATCTATGAGATCATATTAATATATTGGGTGTCTATAATAGTGGCCTTTGACTGCCTGGCACTTCTCTTCTTAACAGCGGTGGCTCAAGAATATATAAAATGTAATGTGCTTCCAAAGAAGAGACCTGTTTTCTAGCTGGGCAAGCAGGGTGCACTTATATGAAAAGTAATGTAGACTAATCCACGACAGCATAAATCTGCTACAATTCATAGGTCTCACATTTTGGTGGCATTCATGACTCATTTTGTAATGCAGCTGAGTAAGTGTGGGTAAAATTGCAATATTTCCAGAATCTCTCACCTGGTCTTAGTGCATCTCCAAATCAATAGGTGTTTCCAAGGGGTGGAGAGAAGTAAGGTATCTCCATATCAACAGGTGATTACAAGGGCAAACTAGGGCTTCTCTGGACCAGAGAAGTTGAGCAGAGTGCCCTTCTTCTGCAGCCAGGTCAGGAGAGAGACCTGGGATGACTGCTTGTAAGAAATAAATGGGCTTCTCCCTGTGACTGATTTTGGTTTCAAAGGTATTTTGCCCCAGGATTTCCCCCCAGAGTTACAATAGGAAAAAAAAGCTTCAGGAAATAAACAGCTATGTTTGAGAGAATAGGTAAAATTGGAAAGAACATTCTTGGATTGCTGTTTTATGTAGGCAGGGAGGAGTTGGCATTGAGGGGCTGCCAGTCAGTGGTTGGAGAGGAGGCTGAAAACCTAGAATAAAGCCATTCTAGGGAAATTAACCAACAATCAAAACTGCCGCAGGGGAAAATAAAGCAATGTCTTTCCTGTGTTTAAATGAGGAAGTGGTAGTGTGAAAACTTCAAACGCATTTACCAAGTTTGCAAACCTGCCTGGTGGGGCCGTTGGCAACGGCATGACCACTGTCCCCCGAAGTGGTGGCCGAGGACGGTTGTCACATGGTAGATTCTGAAAAGGAGACAAAATGTTTTTTTTCTCTCTTCTTCTGTTGCAGGAACTGCGGGAACGACGAACAAGGAGTCGGGACACCGAAGCCTTTGGCGAGAAGCAGTTTATTAGTGCCGGCACTGGCTCAGCGGATTCCTATCCAAAGGCTGAGCCCGAGCGCAGGGGGCCGCGCCTTTTATACACTCACTACAAGGGTACCGGAGAGTCAGCCCCCAAGACTGTTGCAGTGGGAGCTGTAGTGTACTATAGGTTCAGCCAGAATGCTAGTTATGTTTTAACCTTTCTCAATAAAGGCCACCTGGATTCTCAACTGTAAACTAATGGACCTACATGACTATGATCAACAAGCTGTTTCATATCACTGGGTCCTGGTGGGGGTTACATTGTTACATTGCCTCAAACTCAAGCACCCTGGTATTCCTCTGCGTTCTTAAAGCCTTAAAGAAACATTGTCCCTTTTCTTGGCTTGTCTTCTACCACACTGATGCTGATTAAGCATTCAGTATTTATTTTCAAGTAAATAATTGCATATTTGCTTTCTCTCAAAATATTTTCCCCAGTTATGTCCTTGCCTGTACTTGTTAGCTGTCTTCCAATTTATTACAGCGGCGTTATCTGGCTTTGAAGACCCTTAAAAGCCACAGTGAGAAATGGTTGTGAGTTTTATCCTTCCTTAAGGAAACATTCTGGTGGATCTTCCTGCTGTCATAAACAGGCACCATTTCTAATGTTCGATATGATCGTTATTTAAAAGCATCAATAAAGGGCCTGTGCCACAACTTCACAATGCTAAGCATCCTGGAGTGAGTTAAACAAATTCTGCTTTTCGGTAGTGTACGACCTAAAACCATCACTGAAATCATTTAGATGACCATTAGCTTATCTCTATGATATTACTGTGTAATTTCAACTATTACACATTATCAGAAAAAGCAGTATTTTGCAATGTGGTATTCAGAGCTACACACTGTATCAACATGGTTTCAACATGTTTCGTTGAAAGTTGACATCAGAACCACTCAACACCTGTCGTCAAATGGTTACATTTAAAGCCCATCTTGAAAGTTTTGCCAAGTTTCTCCCTTTCGTGAAATATCTGAATCCACAACTTTTCTTCCAGATGTGTCAGCTTGCATTTTTCTGTCCTGATTTCACCTTATCATACATCCACAATCCTATCTTTCTTAAGTGCATTTTTAATAATGTCTCTATCCTTGTTGAAATATAACAATCTTAATTAATATGTGCAAAAATGCCCTAATGGTGGTGTACAAGACTGTGTGCATTACATGGCAAACATACTTAGTTTTTGTTTAGAAGAAAAAAGGTGGTGTTCAGTTTAAGGATCTACTCTTCTACGTTTTTGAACCAGCAGCCTAGCACCCTCAAACATTCTAGAAGTTCAAAAACTTAATAATAATGGTAATAGTTTCTAAAACTCCAGTTCAATGTGTGACTGTGAAAACTCGCTCTGATCATCCAACAACACTATTACAAAGCTGAAAATGACAAGATTGAGAATGACATTCAGAGATGCATATTGCATTTCTGTTTATAAGGGAATGTGGGCAATATGTATATATGCGTATGTATGTGTATATACACATGATGTATATATAGTATCAGCCTTCTTACAAGAAAACAGAAAAGCAAGAGGAGAGTCAGAAGAGAGAGGAGAAAAGAAAGAATTTTTAAAAAAAGGAGGGTTTAAGGTACAGGGGTGAGAGCTTTTAGAAATTACATTAAAAAGTCATGCATGGTATTCCCAGAGAAGATAGCCAGTGACAAAGAGAAGACAGAGATGATCTCTGCATTTGGAAATTGTGGGTAAAGTGGGGTCCCTATGGCCAGTATCCTCACTGAACTTAAATGTAACTGGCCTGTTGCTATGCTACCGGTTCCACACCTTTAGGCAATAAGCCATTATTGTGTTAATGTAAGGAGTTCCACCCAGTGCTCGCCTGAGACTGGGTGGCAGGGCTGGAAGGCTGTAGGAGAGTGGAGTGGAGGCTGGAGTGGTGGCAGCGCTGGGGGACTGACCAGCCACCTCGAAATAAAGTTGGGTATAACCTTTTCACCCCAAGAATCCTTTGCTGTAAATTTCTTTAGTCACAGTGAATCTATAACGAACTTGCCTGGGGCTGAAACTCATTTGCAAGACAGAAATGAAGACGACTGTGAAAACCTCTGGACTTCAACAGTCTTTGAAGTCACCATCATAGGAATAGGAAGAAGGTGGTAATAAGATGGACAAGAGGACAAAAAACAAAACAAAACAAAACAAAATACAATCCACTGGGACCTCAGTAGCTCCCGAGGGCCTGCTGTCAGCGGGTCCCCACCCCAGAGGAAGTACAATCCGTTTATCAATGTGCTTGCAGGAGGCACGACAAAGAAAACAAGGAAAAAAAAAGAGAGAGAGAGAAAGAAAGAAAGAGGGCTTATAAAAAGAATGAAAGGAATTGCTGTAAATAGTAGAATGCCAGTTTGCACTATTTCAACGCCCACAGAGTGCAGTGGAGCACAGACCGTTCTACAGACCCCATTGTATTAGGAAGCACGTGGATGGTTATCGGGACATCTACGTCTCAGGATCTGCTACCAGGCCATGTTGAAATGAGAAGTAAAAGCAAATTTAGATTTATGTACTCTGGATTCTTCTTACTGTTTATGTATCGAGAGAAGATGAGAATTTCATTTACTTGAAATCTTCACTCTCCCTTCCTCCACTATTGATTCGCCCCTTCTTTGATAAGCTCTGTAACTCTGAAAAACTTAAACCTCTACTTGCTGTTCCTTCAGCTCTCTTCAGTGTCCTTCATTTCCATTTGGTAAATGTGGTTTATTATTGCATCACCTTTACCTCCATCTCTTCTCAGAGTCCTATGTTCATTTCTTTTCTATCGATTTTACTGCGTAATTAGCAGGATGTTATATTCAGTTCTGTAACTGTAAGTAAATATCCTATGTGTTTTATGTATAGGTTGAGTCTGAAAACTGAAAATGAATAGTGTTTACATTATCATGAATAGGTATATATTTTTCACTGCTTAGTGAATATTGTTCAAGTTTTTTAAAAGAAAAATAAAAGGATTTATAAAAGGGAAAGAAAAGGAAAACCTTGATTGATCAGTGTGCTTCTAGTTCAGTTACCTTGTATAATATTGACCCAAAAAGAGCAGTCATTAAAATTCTTTACAGACTCCATGTCACTCATTTAAAGCTTTTAAAAAGTGCCATATCCACCACTTACCTACATTAAAGCACCCTAAGTTTATACCAATGATTCTCAGGAATCCCAGGAGGAAGGATGTTTTTGAATGGCCATTATGCTTATTTTTTAAGAGCAGAATATTTTATTTTAGTATTTAACTATGTTTATTTTCTAGAGAACGGATTTAGTGCTTCTATTTGAGAAAATATGTGAGTTGATATAGTCATAAAATTGCAAAGAAAAATATTGAAATACATTAGTATGACTTCTCCAGACAATGGATTTCTGAACACCATTTTAGCTTTTGCTCTGCTTGTCTCTGTTCAGCCATCGATGACGAGAAAGAACTGCTGAGTGAAGCAGCAGCGAGGCTGGTTTTTCTTTCCTGTCCTGGATTCGGGCTCCACTAACAGAAAGACTTTGGTAACAATAAATTCAGTAACTTGTCAAAGTTATTGCACCTTTGCTTTTTGTTTACAAGGAGTAAACTAGTGCATGCAAAGAGGCTTTTCTTTCTCCTTTAGGTTTTTGTCTTTCTGTAACTTTGAGTTAATGTACTCCAATATCCTCAGATATGTCTGACTTTCACAACCACATCTGAGGAAAGCCGATCACATGGCCATGCCGACATCACCACAGGTGATGGATCACGTGTGGGTGCCGGCACCCACCACAATTGGGATATTGGATGCAAGAAAGATAAATTGCTAACTTGTCAGGAAACTTTACTGGGGCAATAGATATTGTGAAGCGTATAGAATATGTAGGAAGTTTGAAAACCATTCTTAGAAAACAGGAGTGCAGGGACGGCAGGGAACATTGCCCAGGGGATGGATGTCCCAGGTGGAGACTACATAGGATGACACTGCTTAGGGTCCCGGACTCTTGGCCATACTGCCACCATTGCGATCAGTCTCTAATCGGCCCTGGAAATTTTGTGTCACTTCCTCTTGATTTTAATGCTAGGTGGAAGCACCTGGTTTTCTAAGCATAGTCATGTGCCCATTCTTTAAGCCAAAGAACAGGAGGAGGAATTTCTGGCTTCCTGTGGCTGCTTCTAAAAACACACACAGTGGAAAGTCTAAACAAATAGGAAGGAGGTTGGATGAAGGGCAGCCAAAATTGGCAAAATCTGCAGTACTTGCCCTGAGGGCCACCCAACTCTAGACTCTCCAGAGATAAGTGGTGTGGAATGAGTGATCTTCCCAACAGGGATAACAGTTACAACAGAAACCAATCAGACCTTTCTCTTAAAAAGTTGAAATGTGACTCATACAGAGAGAGTCAGTAGTTTATATGGGGTGCTATAAGCTGGAAAGCACACAAAGAGAAGGCAATCAGCAAAAGCCACAATGTAGGAAAAGGCGTGACTAAACAGAAGTCATGAAATAGGATTATAGAGAGAAGTTAGTACCAGAAAAGCAAGAATTTATTTAATCACCATTAGCACAAAGCTACAAGAGGGAGTATTGGAAATCTTATGCGAAAGATAAATAAGAGAATCTGGTTTCTAGAGTTATTTGCATTATAATGACCTTCCTGTTCTTGATCTTTCATAAAACATGGGTCATTCCCATATCTCTTACCTTCTGTCTTCTTAAAATAATCTCTTTGTTTCAATTGGATAAAAAGCAAAACTCTTCTAACAGATTAAAAAACTAAGTAGTTTACAAGAGATAGACATTTATACGCTGCATACATAACAATCCAGGGCAGAGAGATGGACTTTACTCCACGGAGTGAAGACATCTTGCCAACTTTAAGAATGTTCTAGTAATTTCCATTCCAGCCAGGAAAGGGAAAGGGAAGACTGAGTTCCAGAAAAGCATTGTGTTTTGTTTGTTTTTTAATTTAGAGGACCTGGAAGTTTCCCAATCAATTCTACTTGCACCCCAATGATGAGAACTTAGTCAAAAACCACACCTATTTACAGGATGGCTGGGAAACTTTGTATCTAGCTGCACAACCATGTGCCTAGGAAGAAAACAGATTTGGTGTAGAGAGAGGATGACATATTCTCCTATTTGTTAAAGTACTTTGAACATGCCTGTATTTCTAATGAGCTCTATCTGTGTTGGGAAGCTGTATGTGGTGCACAAATAACCCTGAGAAGAAAACAAAATGGGTTATTTGAGCATAAACAAATGTAGACATCATCCTGATTTACAAGATTAATATAAGATATTACTCTTATTATAATTTTACCCCTTTTACCACATTCTGCCTGGATGATTTAGTCTATAGAATAGGTTTTTAACCAAAAAATGTTTGGTGCCTTGTTGTAATCTCTTTTAGGGCCTATGCACCCGTCCCCCAACTTGCAGGACCATCAGCTGCTGATGGCTTAAAGTTCTGCCTTCCCTAGGAATCACCTTATGATAAGGAAACTTCTGAGGTGTTCTAAAATTAAGTGACATAAGGGCCAGGGAAAGGGGGAGAGAGGAAAGGGAAGGTAATTAGCCAATACGCACAGGCCATAGCTAATTGGAGACTCCATATTCCTGAATAAAGTTGTTACATCAATGTTCTAGAAGGTCCTAGAACCACTGCATCCCTTCTTGCAAGTGAACAGTGACTGACCACCATCAACAACCAGTCCATTAGCCTTCTCTATTGACTAACCACTTAACTCAGACTTCCCCTTCTTTGCACAAATCCACTTTCCTTATCTACAGCCGATGTAAATTTAGAGAACTTTCTTCCCTTGAGACCTGTTTCTTGAGTCTGGCAGACAAGTTGTTTTTGTTAACTGGCCTTTCTCCTGGTGAAGCAGGAACTTCCTGTCCCAGGACTTAGTCCTTTTCTGGTTAGCATCTGTAAGAGCTCAATAAACCCTTTTATTTCAGAGACCTCTTGGTCTCTAGAGTTTTTGATTTGTCACTTGTCTGCAAAGAACTGCCTCGTCCAAGTTTATGGTCCAATCTCTAGCCCCATCAGGTGCTTGCCTATAGCCAATGACATGGGACAATTCTGAAGGACCTTCTTAAGTCCAGAACTCCCTGTAGTATTGATTGACTGAGGCTTCAGCTACAGCCCCACAAGTCAGCTGTTCCCTTTTCCTAGTCCTGCCTTTCTCACTTCGTAACAGTCATGAAGTAGGATTCATAACAGATATATTTCCTGAGAACACTTTTGCAATAAATCTTTTGCATATAAATCCCTGTATCAGGGTCCATTTTCAAGGAACACAAACTGACACATGATGTGACAAGGAAGAAATTTTGAAAGAATTGATGAAAAATGAATGAATGATAAGAAAATTTCAGTATGAGGCCAGTGATTTGGCTATAGTTTTACATGTATTTCAAATCTTGCTTTAGACTAGAATTCCATTCAAAGTCAAATGTTGAGGAGAAACTGTGAGGGGTTGTCTGATTTCCTGGTTACAAAATCCAAAATTTTTGTCATAATATGAGTGTTACCTCTAAATATTCTAGCACAAATTCTTGGAACAGTCTGGAAGTCTTCATCCTACACTATGAAAAAAATGTAATGGGAGATATGTTCAGTATAAATTAACAAAGAGTAAATACATGTCTTTCATTAAGTATTCACAGAAAAAGCCCCAGGGAAGGTTCTGAATGTTGCTAATAGTTAGATAACAATGGAGGAGGATCAAAAAATGGAGGGTAAAGAAATCACTTGCGAAAAACATTCTTCGGTTTTTCTAATTCCATAATGCATTTATCAGAATGAGTATTATGTTACACTAACCAGGTGACCCTCTGAAATCTTTCCTTTCACAATCTTCAGGAAATGGAATAATTAGTGAAGATATTGTGGAAAACCACATATATTCAAAATGAAGTTCTCTTATTTTTGAAGTCTACATGGATTTATTTTCAAATGTGTATGGAAAAGGCAATTTTAAGCTAGATGACATTCTGCATTACACAATGTTAAATATTTATGTATCATGTCTATAATGACAGATAAAATTCAGATCTTATGTTGCTTCTTTATCTTTCCTACAGCTACCATGAGACATTATCAGTCTTCCAGCACTTGAGAAAATGATCCATCTGTTAATCAGATGTTCAATATTATTTACTCTAAACCCAGTAAACACATTTTAATATATATTTAGCTACCAAAACATGCCAAATCAGTGAGAAAAAAATATTCCAAATAATGAATATAAAATGTGACTAAATATCTGGTAGCTAGTAATGAATGATAAATTCTAGTAATCTTAGAATGCTTTGAAAATGATGAACATTATAAATCTTGCCTAGTCTCTGATGAATTTAATGTCCAACTAACACATCCGGACAATTTCTTTTGATCAATTCAAGTGATGTTTTACTTTTTTGAGTGTTTTCTTTTGGAATATGAGGAGCAGCCCAAAAAAGCAGGAACACCAAAAATAAAAATCAATCCAAATGGTTTCTAAAATATAGTTATCTGGTTACAAGTTGTCAAATACTTTATTTTTAAAATCACACTTGGTTCTGACTAAACTTTAGAGGGTTTGTATGATTGCCGTTTTTTTTTTTATCGTATCTATATCCTTCTGTTGCTATAATGACTCGTGGTTGCAGACCCCTTGCTTCCCACGGCTGTGTGTGCCGATCTATCTTTCTTTGTGAGCGACTTTCAAATACTGCTTCCAGCCACTGACACATTCATCCTGTCACTCCTTTTGGATCTTAAATTTCCTTTTCCCAAACTAGGGAATTTCCAAGAAAGACCACAAGACATCCTAATGCATCTTTGAATCTGACTGGTAAAAAAGCATTAAAAACATGTTGGGTAATAATATTGTTGTTGTTATTTTGCATGTGTAAACATACTGGTCATGAGAAACAGGGAAGAGTATTATGATAGTGTGCCTATTAATATTAGCAAATAGTAGAGACACATAGGGCAACTGATACTTTGTGGCCCTGCTCTGGGCCTTTGGTGGCCTCTTCATGAGGCTGTAAAATGTCACAGAAAAGGAATTTGTAGGTGGAGGTAGCACCTGCCTTTCTTGCTCTTTATCTTCTCCATGTCAGACACATATCTTTGACCTTAAAATTAGGTGTCCTGTGTTTCTTGCCTTCCTGTTGTACTTACCATCATGTCTTCAAGCTCACTGCTTTTAAATTTAACTCCAGCTTAATCCTGGGGCTTGATTCTGCCCTTAGGACAGTTCTGATGAATTCAGCCTAGGATGTCCAGGCCTCATCACACCCTTGGCACAGCTTAGTCAGGTCAAGTATCAACATTATCAAAAGACTCCATAAACTCATGGCCAATGATTGGTGAAGTCATGATGAAGAGGTCTCAGGGATGCTAACATTCCTTCCCTGTCAGCTCAGTGTCTCTTAGAAAAGCAATTGACCTAAAGTAGACAATGCCTACCCTTGTCACCAGATTGAAAGTAGGCTGAAGATGCTACATTCAGTACAGATATTTATACCCAGAGAGTCCTGACTTTTTCATTGACTACAGTTTTCAGGGATTTGCATCCAGACGCAGGTTGCTATAGACACGGATCCATTAGCAAACATACCTGCAAAGCTCAAGTCGGAAATCTGACCTGGTTCATGTAATTTACCATTGATGGCTGCCCTCTGATAGCCTAAGACTAGGGTCATTGTGTCCCAGTCTGCCTCCAGCAATCTGGTAAGAGGGCGCGTGTTCCACGCCCATGCTCTCTGCTGGCCTTTGATCTGGTACAGTAGTATCCTCTGTCTGATGATTTTTCTTCCCTCCCTGTTAAGTGGATATCATGATAACCTGAAATAAAGTTTTAACTTCCTTTGCTGTATAACAAAATGGACAAGGAAAACAGCTGAAGTTTTTGAGTGGATGATTCTAAAAATAAACAGGACGTATTGTTCTTATAAAAGGATTAAAAATTGAATAAATTAATTTAAGTCACATCACTGAATTAGTGAAAGGGTTGAGAATAGAATTCATGTTTTATGACATCTGGTCTGGTTCTTAGACTCCTTGTCTACTGTCTCACTGTGTGTTCTTGGAAAAATCACTTACCATTATTCACTTTATGGGAAAATTACAATGAATCCATCTTATAAATGTACTGAGGGAAATCTGAAATTCCCTGAGGGCTGGTATCTGTTTTCATTTGCTTACACGAGCACTACTGCCTCTCAAATTGAGGAGGACATTCCTGATGACTTACTATATGCAGGTTTCAAAAGTCCAATCCAAGGCAAGTCCTTTTCTCCTTAACCCAAGAACTTTTATAGACCTTCATTCATGGCATAGGTTCTAGGGATCCTGGTGAAGAGATTATGGTAGTTATTCTGGACATAATGTGCTTTAGACTTTTGACTTCTGTCTCTTCAAGATTTTCTACTTCCCTTCATTTCTTCAAGTCAGAAGCACTCTATTACTTGTTCATAATTTTTAACATCTGTCAGTATGACTAAGTAGATTCCACTGGTCATTCCAAGCAGCACCTGTGGACAGCAATGGGGAAAGAGTTGGAGAGGAATGTCCCAGGGAAAGAGGCTCCCATGACTTTCTGACATCAGACAGACCAGACCAGCGGTTCTTTAACTGTCCTTGATTTGGAAACTACCACCTCCAAGTACTAACTTCACATCCAGTCCATGCAAATTCCCATTTCGATGTGCTCTCTGTAAATGGTTTGGAGCAGTATGTGCCACAAGGTTTGTTGAGGTGGTCCACCCAGATGATGATTACTTGTGAGAAGCTGAGGAGACACTTCTGAATCTCCTGCCAGTCCCAGAGCGATTCAGTGGGTGATTCAAAACCAACCTTTTAGTTCTACCCATTTTTCTCAAATGCACCTGCTGTCAGAAATGCTGCTAAATCAATGTTTGTTTCTAGTTCTCTGGGTTCTAGAGTTGAGGTGAGGTGCCAAGAGAGAGGGTGAGAAAAGTGGATTTCAGAGTCTCCACTACCATTCAAACCATAAAAATCCTGATTTGATTAGGTCTTACATCTAAGATTTCCTTGGGAAAAATAACACTGCGCTATCTTCATTGAGGTTCTTATAGATAAGACAGAACAACTTCATTTTTAAATAGAATTGTCAGCAGAGCTAAACTAACTGGGAAATATACATACATGTTCTATTTATGTTTTCCTGTCACAGTAGAATCACTGCTGAGAATATGTTCAAGGAATAGAGTTCTATCTTCCTTGGTACTGTCATCATGGCCAGAAAGAGATGTTTCAGTGATGTATCATCAAAAGCATGAACCACATCAAAAATGTGAGTCATAGAGTCCCTATACCTAATCAGTCTGCTGAAGTTAATGATATTGACTACAGCATGCCTATAGTCTCTTTTAAACTGTTCAAAAAATGATGTACTGAGTGAAATACATAAGCTATTAAAAATGAAGAGCAAGCAGGCAACTGGAGACTAAAGAGCTAACATGCCACTTCAAGTGGGAACGCATGGTCAACCGGCATACGAGCATGGAAAATAAATGGTAAGGGCAAGGATTGTGAGTATGAATGACATTACAATGGGTATCTTTAGAGCCCTAAAGAGAGCTGTTTTGCTTCCTACCCACTCTCTCCTATCACGCCATCATTCTTGGGTTACTTCCAAGTTCAGTGGGATTCAGCAGAAGCAACACCACTGGTAAGATGTTACCGATACTGACAGTATTCCCCAAATGACACTAATAGATAGATACCTGGAACTATGTTAAAGCCAAAACTAGTTTGCATGATATTTCATACTCAGAGCATGGGCTGATTTATGTCTCTGTTTTAGACATGGAGTTTTTCATGATCAATTAACTGATTTTTTTAATATTCCTCCATGTAATGAATAATCTGTTTCATGTTAAATGATGGGCCTTAAGAAATCCAAAATTCCTCTTTAATAACAGTACTCAAAATATACAATGTCCCAATGGACAATAAAGAAAAGATAGTGCTGAGAATGTAATTAATAATTACACTGATATTTAAGGTTATCTTCACTTAAATAAGAAGTGATTGACTTTATTTACTCAGAATATTTTTTATAAACAAGTTTACTTCACAACTGAAGGCAGAGTGAATAGATAGGCACATTCTCTCTCATCCCTCCTCAATATAATTACCCACTTCCCTTAGTCAGAAAGAAAATAGTCAGTGTTTAAGCTATAGAGTGGGAGGCATGACAAACAACTATAAAAAAAGAAGTGGAAATAAGTAAAGGGAAATCTGGGCCATTTGTCATTCTTTTTGTATGGATTCTGTTTGTGTATGTTGAATGGTTGAGAAGATTTTGCTAACACCTGCGAACGAACTAATACTTCTTGCTAAAACCTAAGAAGATAAATAAGGCTGTCAGGTAGCATTCACACTAATTACTGCTTGTTTGGAAATGGGTGATATGGGCAGAGCCAGCAAACAGTGACTTACTATGGCAGCTGTAGAGAGTGTCACTAGAGTTTCAGTTTTGGCTTAGGGAGTCTTGTCCTGTATAGCTTCTTGCTGCAGGTATTCACTCACTAGCTAAAAAAAAATGGTGTTCTTGCTGAAATGAAAGGTGTGTTGTTAGGATGAAGAACTAATGAGTGAAATCAGGAAAAAATTTTTATAGGGAGGCAAAGAAGAGTTCAGACTTATGGTCCTTTCACATGATGTGTTTTATTCTAGTTGTTATGAACAGGTCTATCTGCCTGAGGGCCACTCTATGGGATAGTGGTTCAGGGCACAGATTTCAGGGTCAGGCAGGCATAACATTAGACCTTAACTTTGCCCTATATCATTTGTTTAATCTTTAGCAAATGGTTAACACTCTTGGAATTTCCAGTTCCTTATCCATTAAATTGAGTGATAATCCCAGTGGGTGGGAATTAAATGAGATAATGCAGGTAAAATACTTAGTGGAATGTCTATCACTTAACAGAGGAATAATCAGTTCTTGGAGATGCTGATCTTCCACCACCCTCCCTCTTGTGACTATGCTGCAGTCAAGTTCTATTCTTTCTCTCCTTGGATTCATTCTCATTTCCTACTCTGATACCTTATTTTTTATTAGTCTTGTCCTTCATGATTTTATAGCAACTTTCCTGTCCTTTAAGGTCTTTGAAAAGGCAAGAATAAGCTGTGTCTTAGGACACCTTCTTTTGTTTTTCCTACTGGTTGGGGAGGTCTTTTCTTGATCTTCATGTGGCTTTTTTTCTGCTCTTGGGCATAGTCTCATGTTTCATATCACATTCTTAAGTAGACTTTTCCTGCATATTCCAACAACAGTAGCCTCCCCTTCTCTCCAGCTACTGGCATTGCCCTACTTTATTGTCTTCAGAGCCCTTATTATTAAATATCATTGATTTTTGTATTTATTTTATACCTCTGTCCATTGGAATGTAAGCTCTATGAGACAATTTCTGCAAGTCCAACAGCTAAAACAGTACGATATGTAGTTAATCTTAAAATATATATATATTGAATAAATGAATGAATGTATGTACTCCTCTACTGTGTTACTATGTGCTAGATTCTATTAAAGATTAAGAACATAGTTGTCAGAAAAAAAGACATCTTCCATGTATGCATGGAACTGCTGGGAGGGAAAATAATTTACCCTCTTCCTTTCTTGTTTCTTGGCTGAGACCGCCCTGTAATAAAGGCAGATTAGCAGGAGAAAAACAAACAGAAGTTTAATAACATGTATACCTCATGTTTGCATGCATGGGAGATACCCAAGAAAACTATCTTCCTGAAATGGCCCAAACCATCACCAGCTAAAAACAAAAGAAATCTTTCTGGGATGGGGAGCCAGTGTGGGGAGGTCTTCAGGCAAAGTATAGTAACAGAGAGTAAGGTTGTTATACTTAAGTCTCTGCTTCTTCATTGATAAGAGATTCTAGAGACTGTCACCCTCCTCTTCTTGGAAAAGAGAAGAAGACACCCTTACAAATGGAGATTTCCCTTATAAAAGCAAATTACTCTTATAAAAGGGTAGCTTCTACTGGGTTTGCAGAGCTTCTCCCATGTCTGCTGTTTTTAAAAAATAACCAGTTCAAAATAATTCTATGCCAAAGAGGCATATTTTGGGGTGGCATATTCCATTCCCCTTCAGAACTTATAATTTAGTGGAGCATGTATAAAACAAATAGACAAATAAATGTGTAATTATAAACTTTAAGTGAAACCGACTTATTCAGGAGGTGGGGAGAGTATCCCTGAGAATATTATATTTGAGCAATTTAAGACCTGACCTAGGAATAGTGAATAAGAGTCAGCTGAGCAACAGGGGTGAGGATGGGGAAGAGGTGCTCCATGCATGGAGCAGGATGATGGAGCCACAGAGACCGTGGCATGGCCCACTCTGTGCTCAGCCCTCTGCCAGTTCCTCTGGAATGAATCCAAGAAAGAGAGTCTAGTTACGGAAATCCAGTAGAAAATCAAAGAGTGGGAACTTTGAGGATAGTTCTTTTTTTTGGTCTTTTGTTTTTAATTTTCAGTTTTCTCAGAAGAGTGATTCCTTCTTTTAGCAGATGAGAAGTGGTAAGAAGGAAAGCCTTGTGTGAGCACTTTCCACGTTTCTATATTTTAGAGTCCCCTCAACCTCCACCTTTTGAGTGAGAACATTGACCAAGGATGAGTCATGTACATTAAAACTGATAAAAAAGAGAAAAATCTAAATAGTGGATGTTTTTATAATACTTCCACATGATAATATGTATAAATGCAAGAATAGACATAGAGACAAATGGGAGTAAATAAAAATGTGTAAAATCCTCAGCTCACATATGAAATAACCTGAAGATATCATTGTGGGTAAAATTGCAGTATTTTCAGAATCTCTTGCCTGGCCTTAGTGCATCTCTGTATCAGTAGGTGTTTCCAAGGGAGAGAAGTAGTCGATCTCCTTATCAATAGGTAATTACAAGAGGAGCAGGGCACATCTGGACCTCTGGACCTGAGAGGCTGTGGGAGGACCCCCCCTTTTCCTGCAGCTGGGTTGTGAGAGACTCGGGAGAACAGAAGTGGATGACTGCTTATAAACAATAAACGGGTTTCTCCCATTTTATTTCTCCCATTGACAGATTTTGCATTAAAGGTATTTTGCCCCAGGATTTTCCCCAGGAGTTACATCTGGATGTAGTTGGCAGGGCCTCTGAACCTGAAATCTGTCTACACGGGTGCAACCCTTGGGTGGCCTGCCTCTATAAATGGTGGGAGATGCCCATAACTCCCCACCCCCCGTGGGCGGTGGGGAGGGCCCAGTGGCTGCAGCAGCAGAGGGTGTAGCTTCACTCGGTAGCCCCCTGTCTGTGGGGCTTCCAAATGAGGAACCCCTAGGGGGAATTGTCTAGGGTAAAGCACTTCCTGGAGGGGTGGGATCTTACTCAGAATTGGGGAAGGATGGAGACACCGGAAGCTGCGGAATTAGTCCTCTGTGAGAAAGAAGACTGCTTAGAGGCCCTGAGTGGCTGTGTAGCAGCTGGGATTGTGGGATGTCTTTTCCTCAAGAGAGTGGAAAAGGTTATGGAGGAGAGAGAAAGGGTTATCGAAGAGAAAGAGAGGGTTATCAAGGAGAGAAAGAGGGTTATTGAGGAGAGAGACTTCACAGAAGAGAGACACACTTCAGCATGCTTGGAGGAGCTGGGCGATGACTTATGGGATGCCCTTAAGGAAGAGAGACAGTTATTGAGAAGATAAGTTGTACTCCTAGAAGATACTTTATCAGCGAGAGAGAAGGCAGCAGGAGAAGATGTGTTGCAGAAGGTTGTGGGGGAGGAGGAGGAAAGAGTGGTGCCTTCAGTCCCAGAGATAGTAGAGGAAATGTTGGGAGAGGGTGAGGAGGTGTGGCCAAGGGCCAATCTGTTGCCAAGGCCACTGCCAGAGGCACCAGCCTCTCCATATTAAAGGGCCGTCCAGTTGTAATTAAGAAAATAAGAACACAACAACTGCAGTTCGACTGAGGTGGGGATCAAGGTCCCCACCATGGGGGATGTAGTGGGGACTGGAGGCCACATGTAGAATTAGCAATTCATTGGTCCCCCGTGAATGTACAATGTGTCCTGGCATTGGTGGACACAGGAGCTGAATGTTCTCTGACTTACGGCACCCCTGAGCATTTTCCTGGGACTCCTGCTGTGATAGATGGTTTTGGGGTAAGGCAATTAGAGTGAAGAAAACCCAAATCCCATTGGGGATAGGGTGTTTACCCCCAATGGAGTATACTGTGTACATTTCTCCCATCCTGGAATATATTTTGGGGGTAGATGTACTGCAGGGCCTGTGGTTACAGACCATTGTAGGTGAGGGTCTGGGTGATAAAGGCAGTTCTGAGGGGACATGCTAAGCATCCATCTGTAGCTCCTCCTGTACCTTGCTGAGTGACAAATATTAAGCTGTATAAATTGCCTGAGGGGCACAGGAAATTGGAGAAATGCTACAGGAGTTGGAGATGGTGGGCATCATAAAGCCCACTCAGAATCCATTTAATTCCCCAGTGTGGCCAGTGAAAAAGCCAGACGGCTCCTGGCATATGACCGTGGACTACAGGGAATTGAATAGTGTCACACTCCCTTTGCATGGTGCCGTCCCCTCTACAGCAGCCATTCTGGACACCCTCAGTCATGAACTAGGGATGTATCAGTATGTTGTGGGCCTTGCTAATGCTTTCTTCTCTATTGACTTAGCACAGGAAAGGCAGGAACAGTTTGCCTTCATGAGGGAAGGCTGGCAGTGGACATTCACTGTCCTTCCACAGGGATACCTCCACAGTCCCACCATCTGTCATGGACTTGTAGCCCAGGACTTGGCCACATGGAAGAAACTGCAAATGGTGTGGCTGTATCACTACACTGATGATATTATGCTCACATCTGATTCTCCTTCAGATTTAGAAGGTGCAGTTCCTAGACTGCTGCAACATCTGCAGGAGAAAGGATGGGCTGTGAACAGCACCAAGGTTCAGGGACCTGGTTTGTCTGTAAAGTTCTTGGGGGTTGTCTGGTCAGGTAAAACTAAAGTTATTCCTGAAGCAGTCATAGACAAGGTCCAGGATTTCCCTGCCACTACCACTGTGGCAGTTTTACAAGAGTTTTTGGGTCTTTTGGGCTCCTGGAGAGTGTTTATCCCACAACTGGCACAAATTATGAAGCCCTTATACCAGCTGGTACAAAAGGGCATCACTGGGATGAAGCATTTGCAGCTGCTTTTACTGCTGCTAAGAGAGCAGTCAAGGCCATACAGGCCTTGAGTATAATTGACTCATTAAGGTCTTGGTGGCTAGATGTTCATGTAACTGAAGATGGTTATGGATGGGGCCTTTGGCAGTGGCTTGAATGGATTCACCAACCTATTGGATTCTGGTCACGACTATGGAAAAGAGCAGAGGTCCATTACACTTTGATAGAGAAGCAACTGGCTGCCGCGTACCATGCCTTGCTGGCTATGGAGCTCCTCACTGGAACAGCTACGACCACGGTAATAACCACCTATCTCATTGCGGGGCGGGTGCAGGACTGGACCCAAAGGCCACAGAGTGGCATGGCACAGATGCCTACACTGTCTAAATGCAGTGCATATTTACAGCAGCATAGCGTCCTCTCTATTAGCCCCTTAAGTGGAGAACTCCAACTCTTATGGGGCCAGTGACATATACCAGTGAAAAGCAGGAAGAACTTGCTTTTGAGCCATTGGTAGGTAGCTGAGAGTGCTTATCAGGAGGGAAAAGCCCTTACACTGGAAGATGCTTGGTATACAGATGGCTCCAGTCATGGGCAGCCCCCGAAGTGGAGGGCTGTGGCTTTCTATCCTAAGACTTAAACAATATGGATGGAGGATGGAGAGGGGGAAAGCAGCCAATGGGCTGAGTTGTGGGCAGTATGGCTTGTGATCACTGAGGAGCCCTCCCCTATACTTGTCTGCACTGACAGCTGGGCCATCTATCGGAGCTTGGCCTTGTGGCTACTGACATGGTACCAGGCCAACTGGATGGTTGGTCACTGGCCCTTTTGTGGTCAAGAGTTGTGGCAAGACCTATGGGCCTCTGGTCCGACTAAGCTATATATATCATATATATATATATATATATATATATATATATGTGATACCATATATCATGTGACTGGCCATTTGCCTTTGGTATACCCAGGGAATGATGAAGCAGACACATTGGCCCAGGTGCATTGACTAGAAGGAAAGCCTGCCTCTGATGGTTACATCAGCGTTTGTTGCACATGGGGCAAAAGACAATGTGGGCTGTAGTCCATTGGCGTAGCTTGCCGTTGACCTTTGAAGAAGTCAGCAGAGCCCGGAAGGAGTGCCTTGGGTGTTCTAAGAGGGACTTACACTGAGTCCCGAGCAACATGGGACAATAGTAAGGGGGCCAATACCCCTTGTCAGGTGGCAAATAGACTATATTGGGCCTTCTCCCATATCAGAAGGACATCAGTATGCCATGACTTGTGTGGACACGGCTACTGGACTATTGGTTGCTTTTCCTGCACATCATGCAGATCAGCGATCACCAAGAGAAGCCTAGAGTGTCTCTTTGCAGCCTATGCCTGGCTGCAGGTGATTGGGAGCTATCAAGGCACCCACTTTACTGGACATGTGTTACAAGAATGGGTCCAACAATTAGGAATAAAGTTGAAGTTTCATGTACCATATATACTGGGGAAAGCATGATAAAGAGGTACAATGGTTTGTTGAATTCTGACCTGAAGTTGGACACCAATAGTCTACAGGGCTGGTCAGTTCGTTTATGGACAATGCTTTGGTATTTGAATGAGAAATCCCAAATAGGAGCTAACACACTTTGCTGCCTCTCCTATACAACTGCATGTACAAGCCAAAGACGAGTTAGTGAAGCTAGGTTATGGCCAGCAGAGCAACATCCTGCTGCCAGCCCTAACTGCATTAAACCCTGGAGACACTGTTGAGTAGATGTGACCCTGGACATTTTGACACATGGGAAAGTAATGGCTGGCCCTTCTGGCACCTTGGGGTCTTTACCTTGAAGCTGGCCTCCTGTGTATTCCTGGAGTAACAGCAGAGTGGCCCCCAAAGATTACAGTAGTGTACCCAAAACATACGGGAGGTAGGAGCATCTTACAGGGAAATTTATTTTATCTTTAGGGCCAGTGCCTATACCTCCTGTAGTCCTATATACTGACCTATCTGTAACTCCCACAGGGAGGGGGCTGAAAGTCTGGTATACTAGATCAGGATGAGATCCCATTCCTGCCACTGTCCCATCACAGGACCACTCTCTTGCATGCATCCTACCTGATGGACAAGATTTGCCTATGCTGGTGTCATTAAAACATGTATCTTATCTCCCTTAAGATTATTTTTTTCTACAGTCCCTGTGGCCTGGACCCTCCTCCTGGCTGCAGCTGCCATGTGATGATTGCTTTCAACTCCCTATCTGCTCAGCTACTGACCACCTGTGGAATGGTCAAGCCATGAACTTAATCTGCATAGAACTTCGAACCTTGCTGAATCCTCTGCCTTGAGGATTATCATGATTTTACTGCTGTTACTATTATATGTGATTAGTCTGGTTACAATGCTCCAGTTTTCTTGCCCAGAGGCCATTCCGGAAGATGGGGAACGTGGATTGTGAGGCAAGATTTCTCAAGAGGTGGGCTGTGTAAAATTGCAATATTTCCAGAATCTCTTGCCTGGCCTTAGTGCATCTCCATATCAATGGGTGTTTCCAAGGAGTGGAGAGAATTAGCCCATTTTTGTATCTATAGGTAATTACATGAGGGAATGAGGGCATTATCTGGACCTGAGAGGTTGGGTGGGGCCCCCCTTCTCCTGCAGCCAGGTTGGGAGAGACACAGGAGAGCAGAAGTGGACGACTGCTTGTAAGCAATAAACAGGTTTCTCCTGCTTTATTTCTCCCTTTGATTTTGGTGTCAAAGGTATTTGTCCTGGGATTTTCCTCTGGAGTTATAGTCATATTTGTATAAAACTTTGAAAATTAAAGGACTATACCTTAAGAATGTCTTTGAAAGATAATGATAACCACCAATGATTTTAAAAACAGATTGAGTATTTTTTAAAATGCTAGAGAAAATAAAAGCTATGAAAACATTCTGCAATAGTTCACATAGCAGAATATAGAAAACAAAGAAGCCAGAAGTATAAAGTAAGTTGATAAAAGTGAGGCTGAAATAATTAGTTATGGAAGTAAAAGTAAATTATTTTAAAACTTTATTTAAAAACAAAGACTCTCAGACTGAATTACTATATAATATCCAGCTAAAAATTAAGCATACTTTTTAAATCTAACAGAAAGTGATATAAAATATTAAAAACAAATGGGCAGATATATCAGAGAAGAGCAAAGAAACAAAGAAAGTATGAAGTGTGGATATAATAGTAGCTGTAAGCAAGTAGAAAAGGTAATAATTCAGAGTAGGCTCCTTTGAGGGTTAAAGGCAAAAGCTTACAGAAAAGCTTATCTTTACAATTGAAGATAAATTCCCTTGAGAGCATATGCTGACCAAGCTAACATCAAACTATACAAAACAAAGTCTGTATAAGCCCAAATAAATCAATAAAAATAGAATTGTGATAAATTTTACTTCCTTCCTCAGCCCTCAGATTTAAAGAATGAAAGCAGATGAGGAAAAATATTAATAAAACATTACAATGATGTAGTTCTTTAAAAATTGAGTAATAGATATAACAATTTAACTTCAGGCATTATTTTTCCTGACTATTAGCTATGTGACTTGTTTCTCTCTCTGTAAATTGAGGATAATAACAATGTCTACTCACAATATTATTCTGAAGGTTAAATGAGATAATATCTAACTGCATATAGTACCAGGTAAACTCTGAAAAATTCTATTATCATTTTTGTTATTTGTAAGAAAAAGCTTGTCTACTACAAATAGAAACTCATTCATTCTGCATATAGGCAGAATGTTCCTAAATAGATCTTTTATTTTATGCAACAAAGGAAACTAGTAAAGAAAAACTGAACCAACTGTAGGGGCCAAGGGTAGCCTGTCCCAAGATGTGCCCCTTTGGCATGCAGATTATGTCAGAGTTGAAAGCAATGAAGGGAACAAAGACTCAGAAAGAATCTTTGACCTTCCCCCAACAGCTACCAAAAAATAATTTAGATGGAGGAATTGATCCAGGAAAACAGCTATCACCATAGACAAGAATATTATAATATGGATTAGGTAGGTTAATGTAACTCCAGGGGCAGGCTGGGAGGGGGTGGAGATATGTTCCCAGCCCAGGGTAAATAAATCTTTGAAACCGAAATCAGTCAAAGGGAGAAATAAAGTGGCAGAAATGCATTTATTGCCTATAAGCAGTCATCTACTTCTGCTAATTTACTTCTCTCTCACCACCTAGCTGCAAAAAGACCCCACCAAACCTCTCCCAACCAATGCATGCTTCTTCTCCACCCGCCTTGTAATCGCCTATTGCTATGGAGATGCTACTACTCCTTCTCCAACCTTTGGAAACACCTATTGATATGGAGATGTACTAAGGCTGGGTCAGAGAATCTGGAAATATTGCCATTTTACCCACAGTTAGACAAGGAGGAATGTGGCAAAGTCTGTTAAAATTCCTTTCTGTTTTCCATTGTTTCTGGATAGCCCAGCAAACATTTGTTTACCAAATATTTACTGTCCATATTCCTATGAATTGCCTTTTTTCCTTTTAAATCCAAGACCCCTACCCACTTCTTTTATTTTTTTATGTTGGTATCATTAATATACAATTACATGAGCAACATTGTGGTTACTGGATTCCCCCCATTATCAAGTCCCCACCACATACCCCATTACAGTCACTGTCCATCACTGTAGTAAGATGCTATAGAGTCACTGCTTGTCTTCTCTGTGCTATACTGCCTTCCCCGTGCCCCCCCTAAATTATGTGTTGTAATCGTAATGCCTCTTAATTCCTTTGTCCCTCCCTTCCCACTCACCCTCCCCAGTCCCTTTCCCTTTGGTAACTGTTAGTCCATTTGTGGGTTCTGTGAGTCTGCTGCTGTTTTGTTCCTTCAGTTTTTGCTTTGTTGTTATATTCCACAGATGAGTGAAATCATTTGGTGCTTGTCTTTCTCTGCCTGGCTTATTTCCCTCTGAGCATAACACCCTCTAGCTCCATCCATGTTGTTGCAAAAGCCCTACCCATTTCTTAGTTTGGAAGGACATATATACCTAATTTTCCCTGACTGTGTTTGGAATCTATGCTTATAGATTCCTCATATGCATGTAATTAGAATTTGTTTTTTTCTTCTGTTAATCTGTCTCATGTCAACTTCATTTTCTAGGCCAGTTAAAAGAACCTTGAAGGGTAGAGGAAAATTCTTCCTCTCCAACACAACCACTTACAATAAAAATAGGAATGAATAACAAAAGTTTATTTAAAGATTTGCAAAGACATGTAAACTAAACTTAAATCTATGATTTTTAGTATTTAGAAACTATCCAGACATGATTATTAAAACCTCAGGGATACAACCAAAGCTATACCAAAAGGAAAATTCATTGATTTAAAATCCTTTGTTAGTCAAAATAAATGTTTAATATTAGACTAAGACTTTTTAAATGGCATAAAATTACATCAAGGAAGCAAGAATAAACTATAAAAATAAAATTAGGAAAGGGATGTAAAACATCAGGAGTGTCACTGGTATTTTGGTAAACAGAATAATGTGTTTTCCCACGCCTTCTAAATGTCCACGGGCTGATTCCTAGAACCCATGAATATGTTAGATTACATGGCAAGGGGGAGTTAAGGTTGCTAATTTGATGATTTTAAAATAGGGAGATTACCCTAGATAATCTGAATGAGTCCAGTGTCTTCACAAGGGTCCCTAAGTGGAAGAGAAAGCAAGCGCAGAGTCAGAGGGAGGTGTGGCCACAGAAGGCATGGTGACGCAATGTGAGAAAAACTAAACCTAATAGAACCACGAGACAAGGAATAGAGATGACCTTTAGGAACTGGAAAAAGATCAAGAAAATGTAATTACCCTGGCACCTCCAGAAAGGAGTACAATCCTGCAGGCATCTTGATTTTAGTTCACAGAGACCTACAACAATTCTGACATACCAAACTATAAAATAATAAATTTGTGTTGCTTTAAGCCACCAACTTTGTGTGATTTGTTATAGCAGCTACAGAAAACTACTACGGATATATTTGGGAACTTGCCATTTATTGAAAACAATCAGATGAGGCAAATTTCTGACAATGTTTTTAAAGAGGACAACAACTCAAGAGGAGAAACATTTTAATGAGAGTAACAGAAGAGATGAAATGTGATTATAGCATATATAATACTATGGCAATATATTTGAAAATCTTGAAGAAATGGAACATTTTGTAGGGAAATATAAATTAGCAAACTTGACTGAAAAATAGAGGCCTGAATTAACTGATAATCACAGAAGAAATGGAAAAACTGTTCATAAAATAATTTCATTCTGAGAATTCTCTTGTTAGACTGTTGATGAGCTTATTTTTTAAAGATTTCTCTATTGAGTAAGTTGTTTCAAGATTTAGAAGAATAAAGTAATCTCTTTTATTCCCTTTATAAAGTTGGTAGAACCAACTAAGGAAAAATAATCCAGAACTGGGGAAAGATAATTCAGAACAGTAAACTAGACAACTTTATTTGTAAGTATAAAATTAAAATTATTGAAATAAAGCTTAGAATATTATTCATAAGAGTTTGAGACATGATAAAGGTGCTATCGCCAAACAGGACAAGAGAGATACATGGAAGAAGGGGAATGATTATACAGTCTGCCTTATACCAAAATATATTCCCGATAATTAGAGAGTTAAACATTATTGCTACTTAAAACTAGAGTATATAATATCATGATGAAGGAGGTATCACAGATTAATTAGGAAGGATGCCTAATTCTTAAATAGTGCAGAAAAATCTGGGTACTAGCATTCAAAAGATAATATTGATACTTATACTTTGACACTAAATTAAAGGCCAGATAAATTAGAGCTAATGACAGAGCAGTTTTGTGACACACAGGTTTCCCAGGGTCTGGACTTATTCTTGTAGATGGAGGACTCTATTTGTTGGGATGCTCTGTAAATATCGCTGGAGAGCTCTCTGATCATTCAAGCAAAAATATTCTCCTCTGGTCACTTTATATCTCCACCTTCTCCTTATTTCATTAATGATACTCATCACAGTCTGTGAGAACCTTATTTAGTTCTTGCTTTGTTATAATCTGATAACCTTCTAGAGTGTATGCTGCATGAAGTTGAGGACTATCTCATCTCTGATGAATCTCCAGTTTCTAGAATGATATATATTAGTCTCTCAAATAATATTCTTTTAGATGAATGCATGAATGAATGAATGAATTTTTTCCCTAAACCTTATGTTATTTGCATTAAATTTAGCATATATTCCATTATTATTGTTTCATTGTATTATAAATCATGTTATTCCATTTATACTTAGGATGTGAAATAAATTTGCCCAGAATCAGGTAGGGCACAATAAATGCCAATGGCTTGCCCCATGTGCCAAGGATGTAAGGAGCCACTCTGGCATCCTATAATGCATCCATCCACAGACTTAAACCTGAACTCAAGCATCTGGACAACAGAAGGCATAGCTTATATTGCTGCAGGAAGCAAAGAGAGAGCCTTGCATAATATGGCATCTTGATCATATAAAATTAAATTAATTGCAATGTATTAGTTAACTAACCAACCAGTTGGAGTTGAATTCCAGTTATAATTTAATATAGTCCATGTTTATCCTCTAAGGAGACATTTCTGTTTATCTTTAGAAGTTGCACTGTAGGCATAGTTAAGTTCTATAGCAACAGTAAACCAGTGGTAGCTTGGTAACCTGAAGGCTATCTCACTAGGAAAACAAAAATCAGATGATCTAAGGTGTCTTACAGAGGATCAAGACAGCCATTGTGAAAAGGCTCCTGTTTTTATTTTTGTCTCTTTTCCAAATTTACTTCTGCATAATCAAGCTTTCTCCACTACTTATTTTATATTATTTCCAAACCTGTTATTCCTGATATTTGGCTTATGAAGTAACTTTATTTTTGTTCTTAAACAAACCTAATAAGACTGTAGCTGATGTCTTATTGGATATGAAGAAACAATAACACTTCACTTGGTGTTTCCAGGGGTTTATTTAATGATGAGCACAAGAAGTGTCAGTCTGTTAATGTTTCTGAAAAATGGAGCATCTATTTTCATCATACACTCTGCACAAAAATGATTATTATTATTTTTCTTTCCTGAAAGTCCTTCCATCAATAGATCATGTGGAAAATGCTGGTCTTTGAGGGAACATTTATTCCCTAGAGGAAACACAGTTGCCTGGAAAAACTGCACAGAATTCACCTTAGAGAGAGAGAAATGAAGAGAACATTGCCTGGTACATAATAGATTCTCAATAATATTTGTCTAATAAATGAGGAAATGCATTCTCTGTTAAGAAATCAAGCAGCCAGCCAGAAATGAACTATGCATATTGAAAGGAAAGAAAATTTGGAGAGGAAATATACTGTTTATGACTTTCAGCAAACTGATTTGTTGAGATTCTCTGTGATTGGTAATAAAGGTTCTGAAAAGAAATACAGATTTCCAACAGTGCGTAGTGGGAGAACCATAATGACTGGAACAAAGTAGAGGACAGAGTAGGTGTGAAAGACCAAACTCTAAGCAGGAAGGTCAAGTTTTGTCACCAGTCCTTTGTTGAGAAAGAATGGTAGAATCTGTTGTATATGATGTGACTTTTTTTCTTCCAAATAACATTGCTTATGTATGCATTCAGTCATTTATTCTATTGATTATTCATTAACTGCTCATTCAACAAATAACTTCTTGTATACTTCTGTGTACCAGGCACTTTTTCAGGCACTAAGTATAACAAGTGATAAAAACAGTTAGTCTCTGGTTCCATGGTGCTTTTGTTCTAATGAGAAGGTTTAAGAAAACAAAAATTAATATGTATGTATATATGTTGATTTATTATGATGTATATGTATGTGTGTGTATTCCAGTGTTATGTGCTATGGATAAAATTTTAGCAGGGAAGGGTACAGAGAATGCTGTGAGTGTGTGACTGTTTTCTATGAGGTAATCAGAAGATACTTCATGATAGATGATATTTGAATTGATGTCTGAAGATGAAGTGGGCCATATAATAATCCAGGGTTAAAGCTGCTAAACAAAAGGAGCAACAAGTGTAAAGGTGTGGAGACAGGGGCAAACTGCTAATGCTTGAGAAGTACGGCTGGAGCAGAGTAGTGGGGGATGGTGAGTGATAAAAAGTATGAAGCCAAGAGTCATACCATTAAGTTCCTTACAGGGCATAGTGAGGACCCTGACCTTTCCTCTGAGTGAGAAGGGAAATCCTTGGACATTAGAGAGTTTTGATCAGAGGAAACACATGATTTGTGGTAGATAATAAGACTGTAGGAAGGCAATGGTGAAAACAAGAAAAATGGTGCAGAAGGTATCACAGCAATCCAGGCGACAGCTTCCAGTGGCCGTTTGCCACCGAGGCATTTGTGACAGAGGTACTGATGCAGACGTGCTTTGGAGGGAGAGCCAAAGGAATCTGGTGATGGGTTGGATGTAGGATACGAAGAGAGTGAGTGCCGTCAATATCACTCTGTGGTTTTGGATAAGTGACTGAAGCGCTGGAATGCTAGACTACTAGCTCTCTTGCTGAAGATGGTGAGGAGACCATTAGAAATGTGAGTCTGGGGTTCGTGGGCAAGTTAGGGTTGAAAATCTAAATTTGAAGATGTGGATAGTATTCAAAGATATTAATTTTTTTAGATCACATGTAAGTGAAGGGAAAATTTTTGATCCCTGATCTCTATTGTATTTAGTATTTAGAGGTTGAGGAGAAGAAAAATTAGCAAACAAGTCTAAAAAAGGGCAAGTAGTGAGAAAGACCAAAACTGATTGTTATTCCCGAAGCCAAGTTAGTAAAGAGTTTTTAAATGACGGCATAACCAACTGCAGTAAATGTTTCTGGAAAGGCCAAGTAAGATCAAGACTGAGAACTGATTTGTCTTTATGGGCCTGAGACTCCTCTCGCATACTCAGAGACACCTGCTCTTCTGGCCTGTTGAAACTACTTCTACCCACTCAGGCAGGCCAGCACCAAAGGGCTGGGGCCACAGTGGCACCAAATAAACCAAGAAAATGAAATTAACAAAGCGAAAGATCTGAAATTGTACTGACTTTTAAACCAGGAAAGGAGGCCAGGACCTTTAAACATAAAAAATATGACTGTTTCCTAAAAGAAAAAAGAAAATTAAGATCTAAGGCCTGCTAACAGAACAGACAAAATGCAATCAAGATCACCTCTTATACCAGGAACCAGTATAATCAACCTGAATAAGAAAAGGTTCAACAACAAATGGTAAGGCCAATACTGACGTGAATTGGATTTTGGAATTATCTGACAAAGACTTTAAAAGAGCCAATATAAAAGTGCTTCAATGATCAACTCTAAAGTCTCTTGAAAGAAATGTAAAAAAACCCAGCAATATAATGAAAATTTTAAATAAGAACCAAATAGAAATTGTAGAACTGAAAAGCTTGCAAAAAACAATCTCTAGGCCCAAATGTTTTTTGATAAAGGTACAAAAGCAATTCAAGGAGGTAATCTTTTCAGCCAATCACTCCATACTTTTAATAAAAATTAACTCAAAATGGATCATGGGCTTACATGTAAAATGTAAAACTAGAAAATTTTAGAGATGAAAATAATAAAAAGTATTGGGAACTAAAACTAGGTACAGAATTACTAGACTTGATCCATAAAAGAAAAAATGATGAATTGGGATTAATTAGTAAGATGAAAAAACAAACCACAGACTGGAATTAAATATTTGAGAACCACATATCCAAATAAGGACTAATATCTAGATAATAAAAAGAACTCTCAAAGCTCAACAGTAAGAAAAACAATCCAAGTAGAAAACTGGCAAAAGACATGAACAGACGTTTATTGAAGAGGATATACAATGGCAAATAAGCACATGAAAAGATGCCAATCTCATTAGCTATCAGGTAAATGCAAATTAAAACCACAAAGAGATATCATTACAAGCCTAGTAGAATAGCTAAAATAAAAAACAGTGAACACTCAATTGCTGGCAACCATCAAATGACAGTAGATTACTAATAAATGAAAGGTAGGAATGTAAAAAGGTAGATTACTATGGAAAAACGTTTCAAAGTTTCTTATGAAATAAAAAATGCCATTATCTATTCAGTAATTGCACTTATGGGCATTTATCCCAGAGAAACAAAAACATGTTTATATAAAAACTTGTTCATGATTGTTCATAGCAGCTTTATTCATAATAGCTCCAAACTGGGAACTGCAGGTGTTTTTCAGCAGGTGAATGGTTAAAGAAACTGTGGTTCATCGATACCATAGCAAAAAAAGGTACAGACTATTGATACATGCAACGACTTGCTTGAATCTCCAAGGCAAAAAAAGCCAATCTCTGAAGTTCATGTACTGTATGAATCCATCAGTATAACATTTTGAGATGTCAAAACTGTCAAAATGGAGAACAGATTTGTGGTTGTCAGGGATTGGGGACAGGAGTCAGGGGGCAGGTGAGAGGTGGGTTTGGTTTTAAAAGAGCACAGGGTTTGGTCCTTTTGGTGATTTATTGTACCGCATCTTGACTGTGAAGGTAGATACATGAACTTACATATGTTATAAAATTTTATGTAAACCACTTAAACATATACACAAGTACTAGTAAAACTGGAGAAATGTGAATTAGATCAGTGGATTGTATCAATGTCAATATACTGGTTATAATATATGATGGCATTGTGTAATGACAGTATTGAGGGAAATTGTGTAAAGTCTATAAATGATCTCTCCATATTATTTTTTACAACTGGATGTGAATCCACAATCACCTTCACAAAAAAGTATGAGCGTAATACCTAGATTTTTTAAGTATCTTAGTCAAAAGTCCTTAACAATTGAGTCAGGACATCACAAAATTCATCAGAGCCAGTCCAATCATCTTTAAATAAATGCTTGAGGATCTTCATCAGTGTTATTAAGACAACATGAACTTTAGCTTTATCAGCGTTAAAATTTTCTCTTTTTTAAATGTTAGCAGAAATAAATAGGAAAAAAGGAAAAATTAGTTTCCAAAGATTACTTTGGTGAGAAGTGACATCCTATTTATTCATAACTGGACTACAGAAACATCATAGGGCAGATGAGGGCTCTTATTTCACAAGCACCGGAATGAGATGGTTGAGCAAACAACCTCCATTTATTCCAAATGATCACTAAAACCAAGAATGGAATAATGAGAGGATAAGCATAAGGTATTAATTGAGTCACTGTCTCCATTTCTTCCTGGGAAAATGCAAAAATATAAAACACACACACTCAAAAGGATACATTGAAATCCCTTTGGGTATGCCTTTCATTTCTTTGGGAGACAGGAAATGACTTGAATAGATTTTATGGTATTCTTAAGAAATAAATTACCTTGAGTGATGAAATAATGTAAATCTTAAATAATGTGTTCTGTGAAAATGTCATGGAGAAGAGTTCTATAGCAGCAGATCTCTTATCTAAAAATAAACAAAAGAACAGCAATTACTCATTGTCCTGTGTAAAACACTGAGAGATTACAGTTTCATAGTTTTTTTTAATTCTGAAGTATTCAGTATTTGTTTGCAACACATTTTCCAACTATACTTTTTCTACAGAAATAAAGCCATCAGTGCTTTCTTTAAGCCTGATTGTTTGACAAACTCTCAGAATAGTCAGCCTTAATTACAAAGTCGTTTCTGTAAAACACTCTTCTTTATTTTTGTTTTTAGCATCTTTGTCCTGTGGGAGATAAATTATGCACATTTATATCTACTTCACATTTCTGTAGAAACCTGTCCTATATCAATTATCTCTCTCTTTTTTTAATCTTTCCTATTCAAAAAATTTGGTTAGATTTGGCATCTTGTTCCTTTAAAAAATATTCTGTACACTCCAGTTTCTATTTTCTATGAATGCGTATAATCCCGTATTTCTGAAATTCCAACTTTTTTTCCAAGGAACATTTTCTACGTCATTCAAAAAGTATGATTTTATTGTTATATTAGTTTGGGGGCTGCTGTAGCAAAATACCACAGACTGAGGGGTTTAAAATTACAGAAATTTATTCTTTCACAGTTCTTGAGGTTGGAAGTCCAAAATCAAGGTATTGGCAGGGCCACACCTCCACTGAAGACTTGAGAAGAACACTTCCTTGCTTCTCTGAGCACTTCCCTTGGCAATCTTGGCATTTTTTGGCTTGCAGGTGCATCGTGTCAATCTTGGTTCTAGTTTCACATGGTGCTTTTCTGTGTATCTCTGTCTCCAATTTTTCCTTGTCTTCTAAGTCATTAGGTTTGTGCCGACCCTAATGACCTCATCTCAACTTGACTGCATCTGCAAAGACCTTGTCTACAAGGTCACATTCACACACACTAGAGGTTAGGACTTGAACATATCTTTTTTAGGAGACACAATTCAACCCAAGACAATTGAGAAAATATTTTTGATTCATGCTGATAGATTATGATAAGGAAGATATTTATTAATTCATAAAGTCCACACATGACTCTATGATTAATTACTTTTTCTGATTGTTGTTTTTTGAATGTTATTAAACTAGTTTTAAGAAGATATACACATGGTTTTCAGCTTTTCTAACTTAATTTGTAAGGATATGAGAATTTGAATGGGGACAATTAAATGGTGTTCAAAGTTAAGCACAATTTATATGGTATTTAAATTATAGTTTATTTCTGTATGGGTGACTCAAGAACATGGCGCCAAGTTGAAATGCAGAAAAGGAAATCATCTTCTAACTCCCATCATCCAGACTTTTAATTTCCTCTCTTAGAAACAAACACTGTAATCAGTGTGTTGTAAATCCTACCAGAAATATTTGCATGTTTGCAAATATAAGCCTCTTTCTTTATAGATCATCTTAAAAAATTTTTAAATGGTAGCATATTGTATACATTCTTCATATTTCTCCTTGATTTAATAATAAATCAAACTCTTTTTATTCCCTAATTCCCTTGAGATACTCTCCTATTTCTCTGGTCTCTTTTATAGCAAACACCTCAAAAAAGTCATCATCCTTATTGTTTCCTTTTACTCACTCTCTCTGCCCTCCTCAATGCCCCCAGCTACTCCTCTGGAATGGTCTACACCATCGACACTGGATGTTTCCTGCTCTACTGCCACTGTCATTTTACACTGCCTCTCTCTTTTTTTTAACTTTACATTATTATCATGTGGCTTTATTAAATTTTTGGAGAAGAAAGTTTTGTGTCCTTTTTTTTATACCTTTTTCTTTTTATATTGAATCATTGTATACAATTTTATATTGGTTTAAAGTATACAACAGTGGTTCAATGGTAACCCATATTATTAAATCCATACCCCACTAGTGCAGTTACTATCTGTCTACATAGATGTTACAGAATCATTGGCTTTATTCTCCATGCTGTTCTACTATCCCTGTGACCAATTTACGCTATGATTGAGAATTTTTGTGCCCCTTTGTCCCCCTCATCTTCCCCCACCCCCATGGTAACCACATCATGTCTCAGTGTCTATGAGTCAACTGCTGTTTTGTTCATTTTATTTTTAGATTCTACAAATAAGTGAAATCATATGGTATTTATCTTTCTCCACCTGGCTTATTTCACCTAACAGAATACCTTCTAGGTCCATCCGTGCTGTTGCAAATAGAAGGATTCTGTTTTTTATGGCTGAATAATATTCCATTGTGTATATGTACCACATCTTTTTTATCCATCCAACTATTGATGGACACTTAGGTTGTTTCCACATCTTGGGTATTATAAACGATGTGGTAATAAAGATAGGCGTGCATATATCTTTTTGAAATATTATTTATTTCTTACCAAGCTCTTTCCATTTACTGTACTAGTAAAACATATTGCCCTTCCATTACAGTGCTCATAAACGAGATGTATGCCTCATCGCCCCCATATCTTCTTCCCTTGTTCTCCTTTATACCAAACCAGATTTGTCATTTCTCAATTACTAATAAAGGTACTTGATTTCCATAAGAAAATATTAGTCTTATTTTCTATTCTGTGGATCATCAAAATATGTACATTTGCCATCAGTTAGCAACTTGGAATATATATGAATTAGGTTCTGTGCTAGAGCATAGAACTTCACTTCTCTGACATTCCTATAAACACTCAGATTTCCTGTTTTGTTTTCTTCATAGAGAGCTTTGAACCACATGAGCTAATCCCTTAGAAAACACTGAAGACCTTCAGCTCATAATATAACTATAACTACATTAATAACCATAATTTCTTTTCACTTTATATAAGCTACTTCAATATCTTTTAGAAAGAAGTAACATATAAAAATGAATTTTTTTGTTTTGGTATAGTAACCAGCAGACTATATGGCACCTATACTAAAACAGTGAGATGCTTGTGATAAAAGAATAAACTTTCTATAATACTTTTCTCAAGTTAGGAAAATCTTATCTAAATAAAGAAGATTGTTGAAATGGTAAAATACAGTGCAATTTTCCAAAAAAATAATATCATAAAATAGCTACAGCACATACTTTCCAGTTATAACATAAATGGATAACATATAAAGTTTGCTTTTAGTTGCGTTAGGCAATATCTGCTGATCAAAGTAGATTTAATTATTGATTCACAATTCTAAATACAGAAATTATAGATTTTTTTTACTATCTCTTCCTTATAATAAGAAAAGCACAATTTATATACCCTATAGATTTATAAGAAAATATGGAGTCCCTCTACAGAGAATATACCTGATAAGAATTACAAGCATAGCGAATGCAGTCTTATAGGAGTTCAGATTTAGGGTATAAATTTCAACTCTCTGGAAAATGGAAAGGATAGCTTACAGACCATGACAGATACCACGATGCAAAATTTCTGGTAGAGTGAGACTGAAGGCAAATTTTAAGGGACACTTTGTTTTGAATTGAAAAGTTTTAACTTTAAATTGACTTTTGAATATATTAAACAAAGAAAATATTCTATTTTAAACCCAATATATTGAAGTAAACAACTAGTATATAATTTTATATACCAAAAAGGATTGATGTAGTTAAAGTCATTGCTGAAATTTGATAAAGCTTGGAGTAATTTCATTAAAAGTAGAGGAGAAAATTCAAGTGTATTAAAAATGGAAAAAATATGCTACATACTACAAGCATTTCAAAATATACTACAAATATGTCTTCAAACATTCATTTTTACAAAACTAAAAATATGAATCTGGTTATGTCATAAACGCAAGTCAAGTAGAAGTGGGAAATATAGATTCCCCTGACAAAAGAGTTTCTAAAATTCAATAAATATAGATACCTAAATAAAACTTTAAATATATTTCCACCTGAAAAGGTTATATGATTGCAAGAGTCAAATCTATGGAGTTGCCAGATTTAGCAAATAAAAATACAGGACACTCAATTAAATTTGAATTTCAGATAAACACCAAGTAATTTTTTAGTATAAGCATACTGTTATTTACCTGAAATTTAAACTGAACTGGGCTTCCTGTATCTTACCTGGCAACCCTAATCTTGAGATGTAGTTCACGTTCCCTGGTTCATTCTGAAGGCCAACGTTGGGTTTGCTAATGGAGAAGTTAGTGGGCACACTGCCACTTTGTGGCAGTCAAGAGCAATGACATTACTGCTCTTGAAAGAGAAGAGGTGCTATTCTAGGGATAAGACATTCACTTTCATTGTGCAGAACATGACAGATACCACGATAAGCTAACTTGCCCTTTGAAGAAAGAAGTATAGAAATTGCCCTGCTTATCTCACATAACATTAGTTTTGGTTGACAGATGGTGAGATTTATCTACGTTCTGAAGAACTCATATTCCAAGATTCCTAGATAAGGGTTTGAAGAAATGGGAAGATGACTTTACCAGTGAATATTGCCAGAAACGATATGTCACCTCTTCTCATGTGACTGACAATGATGATAAAGAACTGATTATAAGAACTTGATGTTTTGAATTGCCAACATGATTTTGCTTTTATTGAGCAATATCAAACCAGTATTTGGTTTTACAATACCTTTAAAACAGTTGGTTTTACCAGTAAAGAGAGGGAAGGATAAAATAATCTCCTGAACATTGTATATCAGGTCATTAATAGAGCTGAAGAGAAGAGTGATCATTTCCTAACTTCGGATCCTTGAAGACTTTCCTTAGCTCAGAATCACTATTGTTTTCTGAAATGAGTCTCTTCGAAAAGCACCTTAAAGTACTATTTCAGAAATACGACCTTTATATGTGGAAATGATAATCTTGTGATAATTTAAGGCATCCTTGTGGGAACTAAAAAAATTCCAAGTGAAATTTCTCAGCTATCTTCAGAATCTCCAAAGCAAACAGAACTTTCAGAAATTCATTTGCTTTTGTTCACTTTTCTTCGAATAAATTACTTTCATAATTATATTTTCATGTAATTTGGGAAAAAAATGAGCATTTTCAAGGGACGGTGATTTAAAAAAAAATCCCCACAAAAGTATATTGAAAGCTAACTGATAGTAAACTACCAAGCATTCATTCACTAATGGTGTGTCTACACTTCTATATTCAAACCTTGACAATAAACAAAGGTGGAAAGTGAAGGGTTCAAATACATACCACATCACTTTCTATTCATATAATAAACTATATCTAGATACATTCTGTTGAAATATTTAAATCTGTTTCTGCCCTGAAAAATATGAAGAGATGAAGACTTCAGGCTGTAAAACTTAAAAAAAAAAAGTGACTCTTAAAAAAAAAAACATGGTCTTACTAGTCGTCAAGCAGAGGCAAACCCAGGAGGATTTACCAGAACTACAGTTGTCTATAAAACGTTATTAAGAGTGTTTCAGCTTAATCTTGATGGAAGATTACCCAATAAATAAAAATTTCAGTAATTTGTCTACAGACAGTAGACAACTAGAAAAACATGCAGAAGTCACATTATTTAGTTTCACAATCTGTGAAACATGCCACGTAATTCTATGACGGAAGAGAAAGGGCAAGGTCACTCTGGCCTTAACCACTTACTGGCAGAGCTGTTGACCCTAAGCAACACTGAACAATGAACTGGGTGTTCCAGCAAATAAGTGGATAGCAGAGGGAAGAGAGAGAATATGAGACTGTGTGGGGAATGATTGGGAAAGGAATCTTACTCCACTAGCACAAAGCCCCTTGGCATATATCTGTGATTTGTGATGTATGGAAAGATAACTCCAACGAATTAAGACAAAATTAGTATTATGCCAGAATGCTTTCTAAAATACAGGTTTGTCACAAAATGAGTTGATAAATTGGTGGTGGTATTGGAAAGTGTTTCTATTTTAGAATTAGTTGATAATAATCTCTGTACTTCTTTTCTACCTTTCTCC
>JAVSCE010014795.1:0-146270 GCA_032199065.1 Smutsia gigantea
CAGACATTTCCAACATGGATATGAATGCCTTACATCTGTACCAAGAGATAGAGCTTGAAAACTAAGTGCTTTTCCCTCCGGATTTCAGCACTGAAGTAAAACAAAACAAAACAGAAACACCCACATGCTGTCCATTTAAAAAGGGATCAAGTGTTTTATCATGAACAGGAGGGATGAGAGGGTCACAAGACACACAAACTTCATGCACAGACAATGGATTGATTTTGGAAGGAAAGAGCCAGACTGGGAACTTAATGGTATACAGCCTCTAGATTATTCCCATACAAATTCTCTTTGGATGAAGAACAAGAATTTCTATAGAGATGGGTTGTCCTAAAGAGGCAGTCACTTTCATACCCTTTGCAGCTTCATCCATAAAAGGGAACAGAAGCATTTCAGGCCTAGATCTGCAAGCCATTTAATCTACGATGACACATGCCTAAGTGTATATGATGTATTATTTTGGAGGAATTTAAAAAGAGCTACAGTTGCAGAGGAATGGTGGTTCAACTGTATAATGGTTATTGTGACCCTACTTCTTCTCCAAGAATGACTTACCTAAAATACATTTGTTATAAACATTTTCTTTCCTGAAACCATTATTTTCATGGCATTTTATCTTCATACAAACATGCCAAAGGAAGCACAAGGCCCCCACATGCTTCATGATATTTGGTCTCCCATAATCACTTGGAGAAAGCATTCCTATACCCTTTTATAGATTCAGATCTTAAATTCACAGATATGCAATTTGAACAAGACACAGAGCTGGGACTCAAGCTCACTCCTTCATTAATAGTTATTTCTACCAGGCTTCTTCTACTCTCTCCAGACACATATTTATATTCAAGACAAAGAAAAAGATAACATTGGGTTTACAGAGAATCATTTATCTTCATTTTTTGGCACTATGATTATATAGCATTTATAAACTCCCTGTCCGGTCAGGCAAACACTTGCACTTCAGTGCTTTGATTCAGTGCACTGGGTCCCACTATCAAAGTTACTAGCCTGCAAGTGGTCATAATCTGAGTCTAGATTTCTAGGCATATGCTTCTAAATCACTTGGCAGAAAACAGCTGATATTAGACAAAGAATCACAGGAGGAAGGGCTGGATTAGATCACACAGCAATAGAAATGAAGTAGCTTGATTTTAATACGCATTGTGAATAAAACGTAGTACAGAGGAACAGAGTTAAGAAGGGTCTTAGCTGTTTTAAGTAGGTATCCTTTAGGAAAACTCCGAATATCATAATGACTGTTTGTACATAAGTAGAAAATTTTCAAGACAGTGTTAATTTCCTTTTTTGGAAAAGTAATGCTTAGCAATAAGGTACTTCAAACTGTAATCTCAGGTCTCTAAAACATGTGACTACAAAGTATAACACAGTCTTCTAATCTCCTAACTTTTCTACAGGCAGAATCTAAACTATAAAAATCACATTTTTGATCTGAAAAAATAATCTTCGGTTTTATTTTTGTTTTCCATATGGCTCAGGATAGATTCGATGAGAATTTCTTTTGTACCTCAGACTTTTTTTCCATAACTCAGCATGGATGCAATGCCTGTGGATGAATTGTACATAATGGACATAATCTTCCCCAAGGTGATAGTCTGTCTTCTGAGACCTCCAAGTTCCTGAGAATTTGAATACAAATACTGTCCCATGGAAGTCTACTTGTTTCCCAACAGGTCAAGTCATATTCTATTTATACTGAGAGAAATTTTCACATGGATCTTTCATATCAGTACAGGTGGGATACACCATGGCATGTCCCAAGTTTTTATTCCTTTATTTTTCAAGGACACATTTTAGAGCATAAGAACAAAACCAGACATGATGAACACAAATAAAACATTAACTTGGAACTTTTAGTTTATACATAGGTTTATGCTTTCTGTGAGCTGCAGACTTTTCCATCCAAACGCTTACTGTAGTCTCCACAGGCCTTTCCAACTCAATGTCTCAAGCACAATTCATGAACTCCCCAAATAGTCCTCCTCCAGTTTCCCTCTTCTCAGGGAAGGCACCATCATATAACCAGACAGCCAAGCCAGAAATTTACTAGTCATCCTCAATACTTTCCTCTCCCTTACCCTTCATACACAATTTATTGTCCTTGGGACATAATTTATCCATGAACCATAAAACTCTCCTTCTTTCATGTGGCAGGACAAAAGGGACCAAAAGTTAGAGAGAAAACTTTAAATCCCTCTTAAGAGTTGCTTTCTGCAATTAATGCTTCCTACACTTATCTAATAAAGGATGAGTACATTTTATGCACATTTGAAAGAGTACTAATAAAATAGTGATAAAACCTTAATTTATGCATAAAATGTGAAGTACTGTGAACCCAATAAAATTAAAAATACATTGAGAATTGCATAATTACAAAGCTGAGAAACTGAATGAACCATAAGTTGTGTTTACTCTATTGCAATGCGGCAGTGCCATTTTAGCTGCTAAAGGGACCTGCTCACCATCTTTATCTGAATTATTTTTGAATGATGTGAAATTTGAATAATAGCAAGGCAGGAAAGCATCATTCCCCCAGAATGTGGCAGCTCTGCAATCACGTTTGTGAGATCTCTTCCTCAGCTACCATGGAAGTCCTCAATGGCATTTCATTATTTCATAGTAAAGTCTTCTGAACATGGCTTGTGATTCCATGAAAACTTGTTATATGGGCATTTATTTGAATAGACTTTCCTGAGCCTTTAAAATGGCACTTTGGTATTGCTGCTGTGAGTTAGAACTCGTTCCAGCATTTAGCTATTGCAGTTTCACACAATGGGGATGTGGCAATCAGGTATTCTTAATAGCCTTCTTATGGGGAGTTTTAATCAAATTCTGAATGTGGAAGCAACCTCAACTTAACTTGACAGGTACCTGAGGAAAATGTTCTTATTTCCACTCTCTAGTTCCTATGACACTGCCTTTTTTTAATTGACATTATATGGCCATATATTTAATTTGTATGTGCAATGCCTCCACTGAATCCCACTAAAAATTAACCAAGCTTGGCTTTACAGTTATCTTCACAAATGTAGGAATCCACAGTGTGGCCCTTCTCCCTCATACAGTGGATTATTTGGTTGTCAGGTTATTCCAGCTTTCCTTTCATTTTCCAAGAGGAACTCATGGGCCCTGCAATAAATTCTCTGAGCACAACCACCTAGTTACCCATTGCATAGGCAGCAGGGGCCTATCTGACTGGTACTGGCATTATTGATGACCTGAGTTGCATCAGTAAGTCTATCTTAGGATCTGTCAAGGAGGTGTCACTTGCCTTCTATATCTTGGTCCTTTCTGTTCTTTGTGGCATTCACAGCTGAGATAACTCTACCTGGTTACAAAATATCCAGCTGATTCTATATGAAGCCTCAGGTGCTGCTTCTGAAATATAAAGATTTTTGTGAGAATAAAAGGAAGTTACATTAAAGTGCTGTCTTGCCAATGAGTTTCAGCCCCGGTAAGTTCACTACGGATTCAGTGAGACCTAGGAATGACAATGGAACGTTCTTGGAGTGAAAGGGTTTATTACCCGGCTTGTTCTTCCTGCAATAGGTCAAGCACTGGAATTATGTCTGCATCCAACAGTCTGCAGGTCTATAATCCTCCTCCGTCTCCACCTCCGCACAGAGAACTGGGCAGAGCTCTTTATATAGTGACTTAGTCAATAATAGCTTATGGCCTACAGGTGTGGAAGCAGTAGCCTAGCAGCAGGGTAGTTACATCAAGTAGTTTAGGTTCAGGTGAGGATCCTGGCCCTACAAACTTTCACTTTATCCACAAATGCTTAGTGAAGTAAGTTGCAATAACATTTTAAACTAGTTAGCTCAAGTTCACATGATATAAAAAACACTGAATTAAATGGCTTTTTTCCCAGGAAGGATTACACAATGTTAGTAACTGTTCTATTCCCTTCATATGTATTATTTCATTTAATAATGACATTAACTATGTGTGGGGAAGTTGGGGTTCCTATGGCCAGGATCCTTACTGAACTTAAACCACCTGATAATGTAACTGGCCTGTTGCTAGGCTACTGCTTCCACACCTTTAGGCAATAAGCTATTATTGTGCTACTTAGAGAGCCCCACCCAGTGCTCTGGGCGGAGGCAGAGAGCTAGTGCTCAATCTACCACTGGGAGAATAAGCAGGGTAATAAACCCTTTCACCCCAAAGAATGTTCTACTGTTAATTTCTTTGGTTGCATTGAATCCATAGCAAACTTGCCCAGGGCTGAAACCCATTGGCAAGACAATTGGCAAAAGTCAGCAGGGTTCATTGTTGACCAAGGAAAAAGATAGGCTGCCCTTATGGGAGGGGTGCTTCAGCAGGCTGCGCCTGTGAATGGGGAGACGGTGGATTGTCCCCCAATGGGTATGTGGTCTGAGGTGGCTTGCCTCCTAGAGGACTGGGCCCCACCCCAGGACTGGAGGCAAGTGGAGGTGACACCTGAGGCACTAGGGGAGGCCCTCGGTATAGTGAGCAGATCCTTTGAGAAGCCGAGTGCCTGTGAGGCAGCGGGGACTGTGGGTTGGCTGCTTCTCACAGTATTAAAAAAGTCTACAGAGGAGACCCAAGAAATGGCAGCATGAGAACGCAAGCTGCAAACTTCTGTGGATTCCCTGAGGAGGGAAATGGCATTGATGCAAGAGGAGGTGGCATGAGAACACAAGCTGCACACTTCTGTGGATTCCCTGAAGAAAGAGATGGCATTGACACAAAAGCATAGAGCACCGGCAGCAAGGTGCCATTGGAGATGAGACGGCACTGCTGCCAGGTGTTCTGAAGGAGGAAGAGGCCATCAAGGAAAAAGACAAACTCCTGAGAGAAGCACAGGTGGGGGTGGTACAAGACTGAACCCAAAAGCCAAGGAGTGGTGTGGCACAAACACCCACACTAGCCAAGTGGGGTGCTTACCTACAGCAGCATAGTGCCCTTTCTAGTAGCCCCCTGAATGAAGAACTCCAGTGCTTGTTGGGGCCAGTGACATATACTAGTGAAAAGCAAGAAGAACTTGTTTTTAAACCATTAGTAGCAGAAAGTCCCTATACCCGAAGATGCATGGTACACGGATGGCTCCAGCCGTGGGTAGACCCCAAAATGGAGGGCCATAGCTTTCCATCCTAAGACTGAGACAATATGGATGGAATATGGTGAGGAGAAGAGCAGCCAATGGGCAGAGTTGCAGACCGTGTGGCTAGTGATCAGCCAGGAGCCATCCCCTATAGTTGTCTGCACTGACAGCTGGGCTGTCTGTCGGGACTTGACCCTGTGGCTACCAACCTGGTACAATGCCAACTGGCTGGTTGGTCACCAACCACTTTGGGGGCAAGAATTGTGCCAAGACTTATGGGCCTATGGTCAGACTAAAATAATTACAGAATACTATGTGACAGGTCATTTGCCACTGGCATCCCCAGGAAATGATGAAGCAGATAAATAGGCCTAGATACATTGGTTAGGAGGAAAGCCTGCCTCTGATGTGGCCCAATGACTACATCAGCGTTTGTTGCATGCGGGGCAAAAGACAATGTGGGCTGTAGCCCATCGGCAGGGCTTGCCTTTGACCTTCAAATAAGTTAGTAGAGCCTGGCAGGAGTGTGTCATGTGCTCCAAAAGGGACTTACACTGAGTTCCACAGCAATGTGGGACAATAGCTAAAGGGCCTATACCCCTCGTCAGGTGGCAGATAGAGTATATTGGGCCTCTGCCTGTGTCAGAAGGATATCGGTATGCGATGACTTGTGTGGACACAGCTACTGGACTTCTGGTTGCTTTTTCTACCCATTGTGCAGACCAGCAGATGACCAAAAGAGGCCTGGAGCATCTCTTTGCTGCCTATGGCAGACCACAGGTAATTGAGAGTGATCAGGCCACCCATTTTACTGGACATACACTGCAAGAATGGGTGTGACAGCTGGGAATCAAGTGGAAGTTTCATGTGCCATACAATCCTACTGCAGCAGGCATGATAGAGAGGCACAATGGCTTGTTAAAATCAGGACTAAAGTCAGATACCAATAGTCTGCGGGGATGGTCAGTCTGCTTATGGACCGTGCTATGACGTTTGAACAAGAGACCCCGAAAGGGAGCCCTGAGCCCTGTAGACATGTTAACACATATCGCTGCCTCCCTTATACAACTGCGAGTACAAACCAAGGAAGAATCACTGAAACCAAGGTTCGGCCACCAGAATAACATTTTGCTGCCAGCACCAACTGCACTGAACCCCGGAGACTCCACTAAGTGGACGTGGCCTTGGATCTTTTGACACATAGACCAATGATGGCTGGCTCTCTTGGCACCTTGGGGACAAGGCCTGGAAGCTGACCTCCTGTGTATTCCTGGAATAACAACAGAGTGGCCACCAAAGGTCACAGTAGTATATTCTGAATGGACAGAAGGTAGGAGCATCTTACCAGGGAGTTTTGTTTTATCATTATGGCCAGTGCATCCATCTCCAGTAGCACTATATATAGACCCTTCAGTAACCCCTGCTGGGAAAGGAGTAAAGTATGGTATATTAGACCTGGAAGGGACCCCCTTCCTGCTATAGTCCTATCACAGGACCACTCTCTTGCATGCATCCTTTCTGATGGACAAGATTTGCCTATGTTGGTGGCATTAAAACATGTGTCTTATCTCCCCTAAAGCCTTTGTGGATTTGGAACTTCCTCTGGCTTGAGGATTATTATAATTTTTGTTACCTATATCAAAATCTTGCTGTATCTTAATTTTTATTATATCTAAGTTGTTGTTATCCTCTGTTGCTATTGTGGAATCTGGTTACCGTGCTCCAGCTTTCTCACAAAGGGACCATTGTGGAAGTTGAAAGTGTGTAGATTGTAAAGTGAGAATCCTGGAGGGGTGGAGTGTGGGGAAGTTGGAGTTCCTATGGCCAGGATCCTAACTGAACTTAAACCACCTGATAATGTAACTGGCCTGTTGCTAGGCTTCCGCTTCCACACCTTTAGGCAATAAGCTATTATTGTGCTATATAGAGAGCTCGGCCCAGTGCTCTGGGCGGAGGCAGAGACACTAGTGCTCGACCTACCACCGGGAGGACAAGCCAGGTAACAAACTCTTTCACCCCAAAGAACGTTTTGCTGTCAATTTCTTTGGTCACATTGAATCCATAGCGAACTTGCCTGGGGCTGAAACTCATTGGCAAGGTATAGCTTTATAGTCAAGGTTGTTGAAGCAGAGAAGTTAGATGAATGCCATACACATGAAACTAGAAGTAGTAGAGCTAGGCTCTTCATTAAAGCAGTATGGCTTCAGAATCAAGTGCTACAAGGATCCCTTAAGCGTGGTGGTCAATTAAAACAGTATCAGTCCAGGTATTGTGATCTTGGGCAAAAACCACATTAGCTTTTATATCTGAAAACTTAGGTATGAATTTACTTGATATCATGTAAAGTTTATTTCTGGCTTTAATTCTTTCCATTTTCTACAAATTACCTCCTTCCAAGGCATCCTTTCTCTCCTTTCTTCACATTAAAGCATCACTATCATAGGTCAGATAGTCCAAATTTGTTGTGCACCTTCAGGGAAGGTTAGTTAGGGAGTGGGGAAAACTGCAACAGAAAAGGGAAGTTTCTGGCAAGGAGGATTCTCTGCGTGTTCAGTCAAGGAGGCTCTGGTAGCCCGAGGTTGTCTCCCAAGGGCGAGCGACAGTGTACTCCACTGAGAGCAAAAGCACATGGGTGCTAGACGAGGGTCACACAAAAATGGTGAAGGGGTTTGGATAGGACATGACAGAGCACCAGCAGTGTCTGCTGTGATTACCTAATGTGTATTTAAAGAAAAAAATCTAAATATTTGCTAAAAATCTAAATATATTTATGAATGAAAATATCCTAAACATGTACATTTAAAATTGTGATAGGATTTAAAATGCTTTGTCACCATTAATATGGAAAATGGGAAGAAGTACAAATAAGGTAAAATCAATTGACAAAGAGGAAATAAACTTTTCAAGTATGTAAATAAAAAGATAACCAGGTTTAAAATTATCAAAGAAATATAGTTAAAAGAGGTACCTTTTTCATGTATTATATTTGTTACAAAAAAGAGAAAGAAACAAAGGAAAGAGAGAATGAAAGAAAGCGGAAGGGAATAAATACCAGGTGTTTATAACAATGTGATGACTAGAACAGTATTTTCCATTCTTGGGACTCTGGCAAAAGAAAAAACTTTTAAGTTTTATATAAAAATTATTCTCTAAATGAGTTGAGATACTGTAACTTTAGTAGACCTTTGGGACTATGAGTTATGACTGGGTAACTTAACTTCTTTTTGTTAGATTACTTGTTTAAAAAAATAAATAATTGGTGAAATATAAATTGGTACAGCTACTATGGAAAGCAGTATGGAGGGTTCTCAAAACTAAAAATAGAAATACCATACCCCCAGTAATTCCACTTGCTGAAATTTACCCAAAGAAAAAAAAATCACTAATCAGAAAAGATACATGCACTCTATGTTTATCACAGCATTATTTACAACAGCTAATCTATGGGAGCAACCGATGTCTATCAACAGATGAATGGATAAAGATGTGATAAATATACAATGGAATATTACTCAGCCATTATAAAGAATGAAGTCTTGCCATTTGTGACAATGTGGATGGACCCAGAGGATATTCACAAATACTATGTGATTTCACTTATATGTGAGGTCTGAAAAACAAAACAAATAAACAAACAAAATAGAAACAGACTCATTAACACAGGAAACAGAGTGGTAGTTGCCATATGAGAGGGGGTTAGGGAATGGGTGAAATAGGTGAAGGGGATAAAGAAATACAAACTTCCAATTATAAAATAAATCTGGATGAAAGTACAGCATAGGGAATAAAGTTACAAAAAATTAAGAAAACTAGATAAACGACCAGGAAAAGGAAGCAAGGACAAAAAGAAAATTGTGTGTATGCTCAGACCTATGCTTAGCCCACTCTGTGCCTGAAATCAGTAGGTTAGCAACTCTGCTTGGTTCACAACCTATATCCAAAGATCTGTCTCTTGGTCTGCTTAGCATAAGTGCTGTCTGAACTGTTAAAGGTCTTGCCTTCTTGAACTCTATGGCCACCTCTGTTTTCATGTTTTAAGTTCACCAATATAGGGTATTTATGTGCTAAGATAAATCCATTAAAGGGAAGATTGGAGAGAATTTATTTAAAATCATAACCAAACAAAGCCAGCCACATCTAACTTAAAGATACCAATGGTCTCCTACAGCTTTAGTGAACTTTTGTATATGAAAACCACTTGGGTGTAGATAAGCCCTCAGAAAGTAGATGAGAAAAGAAAAAGAATAGACTTGGTCCTAAGTAATAAAGCAAGAAATATGGGTTTTTCAAGAAGGAGCCCAGTAAGAAGAGAAGAGGCTCCCTGGTTCAGCTGGGTGGAGCAGTGTGGCAAGGACCAGCAGAGAAAGGAAAAGTGGGAAATACCCTGAGAGGTGGTAGCCTACAGACTTAAGAACAGGCATATCTAACAGGTTGTTTTTAAGTTTTCTGTTCCCAAACGCTGTATTTCTCTCCATTACCTTCACCATCAGTAAAGGAACTCACACCTACAGCCCTGAGACAGTGATGTTCTAGTGTAAAGGGAGGGGGAACAACAAGTAAAATGACAAAGGTTCCGTGTGGGTTGACAGTAGCATCAACATAGGGTCCTGTGTACTGCTGACCTCTCCAGAGACCTGATGCAAACCTGTCTTTTTTCCCACATTTACTCTAAGGGAGTGATTGATCTTAGAGAGCGGGGAGGAGGGAAAAGCCATGTTAGAGGAAACACGCATAATTTAGTTCTGGTTCAAACGTGTGTAGCTGTTACCACTTTTTACTAAGGAAAGGTGATATTTGGTGGCCATGTTCACTATATTCATAGGACTCTTTCATGGTAACCTCATCATTGTTTCTCAAATGTAAAAGGCATGAGAATCATGGTAAGTGGGGAGGATTATTAGAATACAGATTTTGATTTAATAGGTCTAAGGTAGGACCTGAGATTTTCTATTTTGAGTAAGATACTAGGGATGTTTTGAGGTATAAATTAGATAAAATATATAAAGTGCTGATATAGAATAGGTTTTTAACAAATTTTAAATATTTCCCAGTTTTTTAAACAATCTTAATTCAATTAAGTATATTTGATCTCGAAATGTTCTTCTAATTTTGAGATACAATTCACTCCATAACAATTCAGTGAGTTTTTCATATATTCATAAGATTGTGCAACCATCAATATTATATAATTGCACAGTATTTTCATTACCCCCAAAAGAAAGGCTGTACTCAGCCATCACCCCATTCTTCCCTCCCACCAGACCTTAGCAACCACTAATTTATAATCTATCTCTATGGATTGGCCTATTCTGTATATTTCACATACATGAAATCAAATAATATGTAGTGTTTTAAGTCTGGCTTCTTTCACTTAGAATAATGTTTTCAAAGTTCATCCATGGTGTAAGATGTACTGTTATTTCACTCCTTTTTTTATGGCTAAATAATGTTGCATTGCATGGATGGCCCATATTTTGTTTGTATGTTCATCAGGTGTTGGATATTTGGATTATTTCTAGTTTTCAACCATTAAAATAAAGCTATGATGAATATCTATCTTTGTGTAAACATAGGCTTTCATTTCTCTTGGTTATGTATCTATGAATGGAACTGCTAGGTCATAAGGTAATTCCATGTTTAGCTTTTGAGGAACTGTCAAACTGCTTTCCAAAACAGCTGCACAATTTAACATTCCCACCACAAGACTTCTTCCAGTTTCTCCAAATCCTTGCCAATACTTATTGTCCTTAAAAAAAAAAAAGGATAGACATCCTAGTGGATGTTAAATGGTATTTCATTGTGGTTATGATCTACATTTCCTTAATGACCACTGAGCATCTTTTCATGTGCTTCTTGGGCACTTGCATAGTTCTTTTCTTTTCTTTTTTTTTTTTTTTGAGAAATGTCTACTCACAATCTTTGCCCATTTTTTAAGTGGGTTATTTGTTTTCTACTGTTGTGTTCTAAGAGTTCTTTATATATTCTGAATACTAGTTCCATATTAGATATGTAATTTTCAAATATTGTGTGCCATTCTATGGCTTTTTTTACTTTCTTGATAATATCATTTAAAACAAAATTTTTAAATTATGATGAAGTACAATTTGGATTTTCTTGGGTTGCTTCTGCTTTTGTTATCAGATCAAAGAATCGATTGCCTAATCCACGTTAATAAAGATATATACATATGTTTTAGTAAAGAGTTTAACAGTTTAGCTCTAATATTTAGGTCCTTGATCCACTTTGAGCTACTTTTTGCAGATGATAGGACAAAGTGGTCCACTTCATTTTTTGCATGTGGTTATCAAGTTTTCTCGCACTACTTATTGAAAAGGCTATTCTTACCCCATGAATTGTCTTGGCACCCTTGTAAAAAATCAATTGCCATAAATATGGGGTTATATTTCTGGACTCTCAATTGCATCCCATTGATCTACATGACTATCCTTATGCTACCAACAGAACTCATGATTAATTTAGCTTTGTAGTGAGTTTTGAAACTTACTAGGAAGTGTGAGTATTCCAACTTTTTTCTTCTCTCTCAAGATTGTGTTGGATGTTCTGTATAGCTTATAGGTTTTGGATTCTCAGATGAATTCTTAAAATCAGCTTGTCCCTTTCTGAAAAAAAATCTAGCTAGGATTTTGATAGGAATTGCATGGAATCTGTAGATCAGTTTGCCATCTAAACAATATTAATTTTTCAATTGATCAGCATAGGGTGACCTCTTCAATTTCTTTCAATGGTTCTGTGGTATCAAGTATACTAAGTCATACTTTTTATGCAATATTCCTTTCTAAATATTTTATTATTGATGCTATTCTGAGCAGAATTTCTTTTCTTAATGGCATTTCCAGAGTTTTCATTGCAAATGTGTAGAAATAAGATTGACTTCTTTATATTGATTTTATATCCAGTCACCTGCTGAACTTACTTATATACACATATATGTTATATTATATTATTTATGTACATATACACACACATATATATATAATTGCTGTTGTTATTGTTTTTACAGACTCATTAGGATTTTCTATATACAGCACATGTCATCTGCAAATAAAGAATATTTTACTTCCTCTTTACCAATCTGCTGTTCTTTATTTCATTTTTTTAGCCTAATTTCCCTGCCAGTATAATGTTGAATAGAATTGGTGGGACCACACGTTGTCTTACTTCTGATTTTTGGAGGAAATATTTGTTTTTCATTATTAAGTATGAGTTCAGCAATGGAGTTTTCATAGATGTCCTTTATCAGGATGAAAAATTTCTCTTCTATTCCTCATTAGTTGATTGTGTTTACCATGAAAGGTGTTGGATTTTGGCAATGCTCTTTATAAACCTATTGATATGACCTGTGGTTCTTGTCTTTCATTCCATCAATTGATTTTTGAAATTGAAATAATGTTCCATTCCTGAGATAAACTTACCTGAATATGATATACAATCCATTTTACATGTTGCTGGGTTCCATTTGCTAATAGTTTGTTAAGGGTTTTTGTATCAATATTCATAAGGAACACTGATCTCTAGTTTTCATTTCTAATAATGTATCAGAATAACAATAGTCTCATAAACAAGTTTGGAAGTACATCCTCCCCTTCTATTATTTGGAATAGTTTGTGAATCGTTGTCACTTTTTCTTTAAATGTTTGGTAGAATGCACCAGGGAAGGCATCTAGTCCAAGATATTTCTTTGTGTGAAAATTTTTATTACTAATTCAATATTTTCATTTGTTTTGGGTATATTCAAATTTTCAATTTCTTCTTGAGTCAGTGTGAGTAGTTTGCGTGTTACTAGGAATGTGTTCATTTCCTCTCAGTTATCTAATTTGTTGGCACCCAGTTGGTCATAATATTCCCTTATGCTGTACACATATATCACTGTAGTAATGTCCCTTCATTCTTTCATGATTTTCATAAGTTGTGTCCTCTTTCTCTGTCTTCATCTGGCTTAAGGTTTGTCAATCTTCTTTTATTCAAAGAAGCAACTTTTTGCTTCATTGAATTTCTCTAGTGTTTTCCCTATTTTATTTCATTTATTTCTCCTCTAATCTTTATTATGTCCTTCTTTCTGCTTACTTTTAGTTCTTCTTTTTCCTATGCTTTAAGATGGAAGGTTAGATTATTTATCTGAGAACTTCTTTTTTAATATAAGCATTTGCAGCTATATCTCTCTACACACTGCTTTAACTGCATCACATAAATTTTGGTGTTATGTATTTCCATTCTTATTAATCTTAACCTATTTCAAATTGCTGTATGATTCATTGTTTGATCCATTGGTTATTTAGGAGTGTGTTTAATTTCCTTATATATATTGATTTTCTAAACTGACTTTTGTTGTTGATTTCCAATTTAATTCCATTTTGGCTGGAGAATATACTGTGAATGATTCAATCCTTTTAAATTTTTTGACACTCATTTATGGCCTAACATATGGTCTCTTCTAGAGAATATTCCATACACATTTGAGAAGAATATATATTCTGTAATCATTGGATAGTGTGGTCTATATACATCTGTTAGGTCTAGTTGGTTTTATCACTGTTCAAGTCTTATATTTCCTTCTCAACTTCTGCCTAGTTGTTCTACATATTATTGAAATAGGAGTTTTGTATTCTTCAGCTATTATTGTTCAACTATCTATTTCTCTCTTCAATTCTGATAGGTATTTTAAAATCTATTTTGGGGGTTCTGTTGTTAGGTGCATAAATGTTTAAAATTATTATAACTTCTTTATGAATTGGTGCTTTTATCATCTTAAAATATCCTTTTTCTAGTAACAGTTTTTATCTTAAAATATATTTGGTTTGCATTAGTATAGTCAACTCCATCTTTCTTTTTTTAGTGACATAGGAAAAAATGTGTAATAAACAAAGGGAACATTTATATTGCCTTTTTTGTTTATTGTGTGGTTGCCTTTACTGGTGCTTTTTATTCACATGCACTCAAGTGATTGTCTAGTGTCTTCTGCCTTCAGGCTAAAGGACTCCTTTTAGTATTTCTTGTAGAGAAGCCATGCCAGTAACAAATTCTGATTTTTTTTTAAATCTAGGAATATCTTAATTGCTCCTTCACCTTTGAAGGATAATTTTGCTGGATTCAGAATTCTTGTTTGACCATCCTTTTCTTTCAGTTCTTTAAGTACGACAGGTTTTTTGAAATATGTTCATTTCTTTGACTTATGTTCTGACCTAAATGGTTTCTGATATTCAAGAAATCAGTTGTTAATCTTGTGAGGCTTGCTGGTACATTGTGTGTCACTTCTATTTTGCTGGTTTCAAAACTCTCTCTGTCATTGTCTTTTGACAGACTGATTATGATGTGTCTAGTTGTGGATATCTTTGAATTTATCTTATTTGTAGCTTCTTGAATACATTAGATTTGTAGATTAATATTTTTTCATCAAATATAGAAGGTTTGGGGCTTTATTTCTCCAGATATTCTTTTTTCCTCTTCCTCTCTATCTTCTGCTTACTTGGTCTGTTCAATTACAGTTCCTGTTTTTCCCCAGGTCTTTGAGGCTCTGTTTATTTTTCTTCCTTTTTGTTTTTCTTTTCTTCAAATGTGATAATATCAATTTGTCTATCTTCAAGTTTGCTGACTTTTTCCTTCCTCCTGCTCAAATCTGCTGTTGAGCTCCTCTAGTGAAATTTTCATTTCAGTTTTTGTATGTTTCAATTCAAAAATACTTATCTAGTTATTTTATCATTTCTATTTCTTGACCAATATTCTCTATTTACTGACATAATTCTTATACTTTCCTTTGGTTCTTTAGACATGGTTTCTTTTGTCTTTGAACATATTTAAAATATCTCATTTAAAGTCTTTTTCTAGTAAGTCCAACATCTGGGCTTTCTAAGGGCCACTTTGTTTTGATTGTTTTTTTCCTGTGTATGGATTGCACTTTGTTCCTATCCTTGTCTCATAATTTTTTATTGAAAATCATTTTATATAATATAATGTAACAACTCTGGAAATCAGATTCATCCCCCTCTCTCCCTATGGCTTGTTAATATTGTTATTGCAGTTGTTTGCTTAATGACTTACCTGGGCTATTTCTGTAAAGCCATATGTGGTCACTGAAGATTTGGTTTGTTAGCTTATTGGATAGTCAGTGATTTCACAGAGATTTCCTTAAACATCCAAAGGAGCAAGTCTCTCAGTCTTTATCAAGTGGTTCTCTGTGTGGGGAGGGCATGCCTTTCATGCTCTGGCAGTAACTCTGCCTTTATCTTTACTTTATATAAAGCTTCAAGGTCTTTGTCAGGTCTTCCCTGAGCATGCACATAGCCTATGCACGTGTATGGTCTCCTATATTATAAGAAATATTTTGGGGCCTTCCAAAGCCTCTACAGACATCTCATACCTCAGCTTTCTATTTTGTTTAGCCTATTGTTTGCTCCAACTCTTATCTAATGTTTCAGACAGACACAAAGTTAACCAATTACCTTTAAACTTTTTAAACATGTTTCCCTGGGGAAAAGGTTTTTCATATTGCATGGGCTCTGAGCCAACTGAAGGAAAATCTGCCTTGTAATTGGCTCTCTTTCAGGGAATCACCAGATGGGTCAGCTAATGACAATTCCCTAGCAATGAGGCTTTCAAAAATGTCGAACTCCATTCTGCCCCCTCTAGTCTGCTGATTATCACTGTGATTGCAGGATATTTGTTTTCAAGGCTACTGTAGTGCTAGAGAGACAGGGATGGAACTAGGACAGCCTTGCAGTTCTTACTGAGATTGAGCCATTTTTATCTTTAATAAATGCTTTCCAGATTGCTGCTCTGATTAATTCCCAGAGTTCTAAAAAGTTGATTGTGACCATTTTTGCCAGTTTTTTCATTGTTTTTAAAGAGGAGAGAATTTTCAGGGGCCCTTCTCCATCATTTTGCTGACATCACTCTTAACATTCTTCTTTACAAAAAAATTAAAAAACCCAACATCACAAATTAGATACTTTGACATACAGGAGAAATCCTTGAGTACATAGACTATGTTATTTTATAGGTTCTTAATACAAGAGTCTTCTAATATATAATGCACTAATCCATCAATAAAATAGTGATAAAAAATGACTCTGAGGTGTTGCTAGATCCCTAAATATCCCTCTGCAGAAGTCAGTCAAGTTTGCTCAGGACCCATTTATTACTTTAGATTTCATTATTTTAACCCAGTTGACAAAGCCACCCACAGTAATAGGAAGGACTGAAAAGATGAGTATGAAAGACAATGAGCTTGGCCCCAGCAGCACTGAGAGGAGTGGAAAGGGTTACACAAAAGATCGAAAAGGAAAGTATTTGGGGCTAGTTGAAGGCAACCTAAGACAAAAAGATGATTTAAATCAGTCTTCTTACTTCCACCCCAATTCTTCAGGACAAAGAATGAAAGTGGAGACAGCATTTCTTCTTCTTGGTTATAAACTTGTCAAAGGCAACCCTTGTCAAGGAATAGCCTAGCTCCAGACCCTGGTTATGTGTTCACTAGAGAGCAATTGGCTCCTGAGGGGAGAGAGGTACCCAGAAAGAACAAAAGAATGAAGACTGACACATACTATTAAAATTGTGGCAAAAAATTGTTTTTCTACATTTCAGTCTGAGATTTTTAAAAAATAGATCCATACATCCTCCATATCATATCATCAAATATGAAGTTACACTTGGGAATAGTAACTTTTCATTAATCACATTAATTGATAGTACTTGGGTGCTTGTTAATATATGCACAGTGTATTAAGATTTACGAATTACAATTGTATTTGTTCCCCATTTTTAACATCATAATAATCCTGGAGTTAGGCAGTACTTCCCATATTTTATGAGCAATATAACTGAGATCCAGAGTCTCAAAAAATTATTGGAGTAGTAAGAATTCAAGCCCAGGTTTCTTAACTATTTGTTCAGTGCATTTTTCACTGCCCATATCCTTAATCATTTCAAAGAATCAAGAATTTACTAGTCACAGTATCAGCTCTTCCTGTTGCTTCTTGGATATACACTTTCCAACCATCAGGTATTTGAAACCTTTGTTTTCAGAAATATGTTACCCTAGCTTAGCTTAACCAAAGTCTGCAACTCATTTTAAGACTTCTTTGAAAGCACAGTATGGCACACCGGGTTTGATGGTGTGCAGAATTCTCTTTCTCCAGGATGACACTTCTAACACTATGCCTAGAGACAAAAGAGAGAATGACTCCATGATTTTCCATTTTCTCTCTCTGTCTCATGTACACACACACACATTTTTTACATTAGAAAGAAAGAAAAAAGGAAAGAAAGAAAAAGAAAGAATGAAAGAAAGGAAGAAAAAGAAAGAAAGAAAGAAGGAAGGAAGGAAGGAAAGAAGGAAGGAAGGAAGGAAGGAGAGAGAGAGAGAGAGATTGAGAGAGAGAGAGAGAGAGGGAGGGAGGGAGGGAGGGAAGGAGGGAGGGAGGAATGGAAGAACAGAACAGAAAGAAAGAAAGAAAGAGCAGGACTTTTCCATAGGAAAAAGGAAGGGGTTGGACAATTTGAATGATGCAAGTTTGTCTAAAAGCTTTAAAGGAGAAAGGTAAGCCTTTTACCCATTGGCCTTGTAGAATGATGAGATCCTGAGTGTGACTTGCTGGTTTGAAGGGTCACTGGAATATAGCTTCCAGGAAAGACTGTGTGAAAGTTTTCTGTGAAGGAAGTATAGGTTCCTCCAAGGCTTTTCTTCAACACACTTGTAGATTGCTACAAATTTTAATTTTCACAAACGTTTTGATATAACTTCTAAATCTTTCTGGGTCCTTCTTCCAGATTCCAATATGAAGATGAGGTATCTTCTGTCATTCTTTAAGCGTAGATGGAATTTCTAGACGAGAGTTCTCTCTTCTTGCTAATATATATACACACATATCACCTCAGTCCTCAGTGCTCAGTGATCAGAGAAGTTAAGCGTTCAAACTGGAGTTAAATTTCAGGAAACTAATCATGCTTTGCCTAACAGCTATCTTGCTGCTCAGCCACTTGTGAAGAGAATTCAGATGTGTGCCATGGAGAAGCATTAGTAATGCTAATTTTAAGTTTACTTCTTCAGGACTTCCAGAGAGACAAAGGACAACACGCAGAAAACTATGTGTGGGGTGGCAAATCATGTATAATTATTTGCAAATCTGCCTTAAATCAAGAGAGAACCAACAACTTTCATTAGGTCTGCTTGCTAGGGGAAATACTTCCTTGCTAATTGAATATTTCCCAAGGGGATTGTTTTTATCTTCATGTCATTTTCAAAGTGATTATTCTGAGATTTTTGACTAATTAAAAAAAATATTTAAACCATTAACCATAAATAGCATCACTTCAGTCTTTAATTTTATTCAATGCAATAGAAACCATAAGTTGTTTCCATTCACAATGATTCAGGGAAGGTCAGAGTTGGGTGGATTGTCTTATTCCAGTCCCTGGTGGAGAGTTTTTCACATAAGTCACCATCAGTACTGAAGGTGGATGCCATTCTAAACTCTTCTTGCCTGCTTCCAAAGCAAGGTGGCTCTCCTCTCAAAGTGCAATGCAAGGCAGTTAGCCTGTTTAGTCTCTCAGGGGTCAACTTTGCATTTCTCAACTCTGAGAAATTCCTGTGGGTAGATAAGCCCAAAGAGTTATCTGTTTTCACTTTCTGTCCTTACATGAGTCTTAAAATGAGTTGCAGACTTTGGTTAATCTAATCATCATTGTTCAGTATACTTTTCTCCAACCCATACATATAATCCCATTCTTATTCTACTTTATTCCCCGGATACTTAATACAAAATCTGCTTCCTTAGCTTCTCTTACTTCTTTACATGTCAGCACACACACACACACATTCACACACTCACATACACACACCCCTAGCACAAGTGTGCACAAACACAATTATTTGTTAAATGTCAGTCATATGTCCCAAATCCATAGTCAAAAAAGAAGACATTCACACATTCTTACATCCCATATTAATTAAAAACAATGAATTTTGAGACCTCGAAATGAAAAAAATAAATGTGTTAGCCACATGCCCAAGAAAAACAACAGAAACTTGGATATGATTTGTATGTTTTATAAATTATGTAGGATCATATCCATGGTTTTAAGGGATTTACCCTGATACTGTTTTATGGCTACTACATTCTAAAACACCCTCTGTTGAGCTAACTAGAATATGCAGAATATTTTGTTAAATTCAGATGTGCTTTTTGTATCATTCCTGTGAAACTCCTGTGCTTTTTCACAGGTACCAAAGATTGGGGGCTAATCTTACTTTGTATTTCCCATGTAAAAAGGAAACATGAATCAATAAGACATATTACCACTTTTATATTAACTAATAATTATTAGCACACATACATTCTTAAAATGCTAAAAATGAGCTATAAATTTATAGCAACGTCAAGTGTTGAACTTCACTGAGCCCTGTGCTCCTAGAAAACCATCCCCACAATTTTGGTGTTCAGAAATCCTTCTACCCTTTAATGGTTTACCACCAAGACCTACCCTTTCCCATATAACTCTTTCCTATGATTCCCGTAAGACTCACAGATGACCCTCTTGTTAACCTGTGATGAGGCCAGCACAGACATTTCTCCTTTTTCCTGAACCTGTTGAAAAGTGCAGACATAGACTCTCCAACTTCTTGTTCTTTATCTCATGAATGATTAGCTATGATTAAGTCTGTCCACCTAAAACTAGATAGACACAGAGATAAATACTTCCTGTTTGGCTAACTGAGGGAGTCTTTATTTAATTGTAAAACAGCCCCAACTCTGTGTCACTCTTCATTCCTCCCTATGAGAGTCAAAGGTGAAGCCAACGTGCTAAGATACCTTGATCTTTGGATCTGGGATGCTCTCCTTATTACAATTGCTTAAATAAAATCAGTTTCCTCACTTGTTCTTTTTTTCTTGGCATCAGTGGTACTGACCAAAACTACATGTCTATTCAGATAATTCCAAGCAAAACATTGGGGCCAGCTGATAACTTCATCACCAAGCATTTGTGTGAAGTTTATTTCGTTTACTCTGAATACTCTATTTCCTTTACTATCTGCAGACAGTTTCAGCACCACACACAGGCTTAGTCACATACGTATATAAACACACATCTGTACTTCAGTTGAATTCTTTAAAATAGGGAACTGTGTTCCACTAAATGGTAAAAGTCTCAAAGGCAGGTTAAAGAACATGTTTTCTAAGTCTTCAAAATAACTTGCAGTATCTATTTTGCAAGGGGTAAACATTGTTAGCCTTTTTGTTTTAGTTGGTATTTTTTCTAAATAAGCTAGTGTTTTCCTTACATTTTCCTTCAATTTATAAGCATCAAGCAAGTTTTTGTCCTTTTGAGATATACTTTCTTGGAGCCAAAACAGATGGGCCAAATCTGCTATGAGCTATTAATACTTATTTACAGTAATTTTGTGGGTTTCCTCTGAGGAGGTCATGCATTGTCTGTGTTACAGGGGCACAGAATGGAGAGAATAAATGCACATTCCCCTCGGGGGCTATGAGATCAGCACTTCTCACAGTGCCTGTTTGCTGGTCCTGAAGCTTACACACCCTACCAAGATCTAGCTTGTTAATGGCAACAATGTAGTGCCAAACTCCTGTAAACAAACATCTTCTGCAGAACTTGGAAAAGGCAGGCTCCTTAGATAATGCTGCACAGAGGCAATTTGGATAGTCATTCAATAAGAATACTTGCTACTCTTTCTGAGCTGCCTACCGCATGCCGACCACTGCACTGGGTATAGCACGCACAACGTTTTTCAACTACATAGCTAAGTGCTGAAAATCAGAATCCAGTCTGTCAGACTCTGAAATTTCTGTTCTTTCTCCTTAACGGACGATTGGATCTGTATCAAGAATAAATTTCAGGACCTGGTACAGAAAATAAGAGATATATTGTGGAGCACCTGAAAACCTTCATAGAGTAATAATTCCTCAGAAAGATGGTGGGGAAAAATAACTCTAAATTCGCACTTTTATCTTAATATTCTGTTAGATAAAGCAAGAAATAAGCCCATGATGGGCACATCAGCTATTGTGACCAAAGGTGTCAGGGGCTGGCACCCAGGTTGTCCCCAGTTTCTCTGAACAGATCAGTAGGGAGTCTCTACAGTGCAGACATAAAGTAAGCCAGTAAAGAATTCTGGAAAATCATCTGACTGTTTTCTCTCTATAGATTGTTATGAAAGTTATGTCCCAAAATCTGACGGAGCAGAATGTAAATTTCTAGAAAACACAGGTGAGATGAAGCCAAAGTGTTATTTATATAAACATGAACTCACATCAGTTCTTTCTGAATGCAGCTTATTAAGCTCCCTGTTTTAGGAATAATGAAGTTTGAAGCGCAGATGTTCTTCCCACCATTGTAAGAGAGCATTCCTGGAAGCTTTCTACATTGTATCCCTTCTTCACTTGTAGCTTCACTTAAAATTAACCTGATCTGGGAGTGGTGAGAAGCTTGCTAATTGCCAAAGAGAATTCTCTTTTTAGTCTGGAAAGAGAGAAAGAGAAAGAGAGAGACTGAGAGAGAACATGAACCCATCACATTCTGTTTATGACCCCGCTGGGAAGACATTTCTTTGGATATTTCCAAAGTACCAGGGACTCTGTGTTTGTCTTGTTTGATCAGAGAATTGTCAAGGCAAACTTCCATCTACCAGTCCTCCGGTTTTAGATCCAATAAAATGATTTCAAAAGAATAGACTTGCACAGTGAAATGATCTAAGAAAAATATAACTACCAGTGATAATGAAAGATACAAGGGTTAAAAAGGCAAACACTGATAAAGGACCAAGAATAAGATGAGACAAACACTAACGGTAACTTTGAGTGCCAAGAACACACTGCCCATGTTGGTACCCTAGAGTAGAGGCAGTCTGAATGCAATGCAAATAAATAAATAAATAAATAAACCTCTCATTACACACTCAGATCCTTCAACATGGAGTTCCAACTCATTTTCTACTTCTTCGGCTTCTCCTCTACACTCATCCTATATTCCAAAAGAACTGTGTAGGGCAGGCCAAACACTGGGAGTCCCATCTTGAGCTGTACAGGATGGTCTTTTGAGGCCCTCTCACTACACTTGGTGTAAAAAAGCTCTGTATTTGTGCTCCTTCTGCTGTGAGCTCAGAGCACAGCTTCTGCCAAAGAAATCCTCTTCAAAAAAAATCCTCCCCCCATCTCCAACTTGTTGTGCCATCTACCTAGTTCTTAGTTAATCTGTTTGGCAATTTTGGAATTGTCTTCTGGAATCTCCAACTAAATTTCATACCTATTTTCATCTCAGTGCCTTTTTCAAAATTTCTGACTTTACGTCCTGTTACACAGCATTCAGCAATTCCTAATTTGTGAGAGTGCAGTTAGGTGACATTCTTTTTTGAGTAGGATGTAGTTACAACTGGAATTCTTCAATTTTCCACTTTGTGCTTTTTGCCCTTGTAGAATTTATGAATTATAGTGTTTGTTTCATTTGTGATATTGTGCATTATGATGTAATGCACAAATCCATGAGAGTCACGATATTGTGAACAGGCATAACAAACTGGGGATTTTTCCAGTATATTTTTGGAGGGTCCTATATGTAAGACATAAAATATCCACAAGAAATAAATAAGGTTATTTTCTGAGACTTATGCAGAAAACAAACTGCTTCTCTTCAAAAAAGGCTGCCATGATTTACTAAGAAATGTGTATCATTATAATAACAATAGTGAGCTAAATCCAGAGAGAATAAGGAATATGCAACCATGGGAAGAGGTTAATGCTATCATTTCCCTTTGTAAAGTGTTCACATTGTCCAATGTTTTGAGAAACTACATTGTCACATACATGCTAGTGGATATTATGAAGAATATTATAGTTCTGCAGGCCAGCCTGGTTTCTGTACACTACATTTACCAAGGGAACCTACAGCTAATAAAAGAGCACCCTAGTACTCCTAGGAGAGTCAAGTCCTCATGGCTTTTGAGGATGGTAAACAGATTGGGGATACTGGGATGGCAGAAGAGATGTTCTGTGCAATCATACCAAAAAGACATGTTCTCTGTGGTCTAAAACAGCACTTCTCATGTACTGAGAGACTATGTAATTTATGTTTTGTTTGTTTATTGTCAGTCCCTCCCACAAAATTATAAGTTCCATGAAGGTATAGGGAGCTTTGTTTTGTTTTCTCTTGTATTCTCCATGCCAGGAATCTAGTTCATGAGAAGTTTGTGTAATTAATGAGCTAAGAAGAAAGGGTTATAGTATGGGAAGGCAGGTTTTTGGCTCAACACAAACATTTTTCTAATTCTGTATACTGTCTGCAGGCTGAGCAGTTCTCTCCAGCAACTCCCTAGGGCTATAGGATCTGGATGACTGTTGGGCTGGGACATTTTTGAGATGACACTTTGGAAGTGTTTGACTACCAGGTTCACTTCTGGCTTTGGGGTTCTAAAGTTGGATCTTTGCCAAAGAATTTACAATGGAGGGAACCCAGGACAGTGATTTTGTATTGTTAATGATGACAACTAATTGAACTTGGTATTAGAGGCAAGGAGTCAGAGAAGGCACTGAGACTTCCAGCCTAGAGATGTTGGTACCCTTGAAGGGGAAACTGGAAGTTCCATAGAAATGTTGGCTTTTGGGCAAACATTAAGCAGTGGTTAGAAATGCTGTGTTTAATGTGTTAGTGGATCACACAAGAGACATCAGAAGGTGATTATATTTAGGCAGATAATGGAGCTCAGGTGAGGTTGAGGTATGTCATGCTCATTTGTTAGAAAAATCCACACACCCCCTCTACAAGAAGGTATTTGATTATGATACTTAAAAGATGTCATAGGTGAACAGACCACTTAGCTACACCATTTCATCTAATTGTGTAGAATGTAGGTATTGTAGTTCCATTGCAAGATAAGAAAAAGAGGCTTGGAGTGACTTTATTGCTTATCAGGGGCAGAGCTCTAAGTTGAATCCCTGTGTTCAGAGTCTAAGTGTGAAGCTCTTTCTCCAGCATTCTGCATCAGGGAGCTTGGAGTCACCAGACTAAGATTCTTCCTTATTCTTCTCATTCTCAGAGATGAATAGCTGGCTGCTCATTGGCAGCGAGAGTGTCCACCACTTGTCCTTGACTCAGCTGTGGGCCCTCTGTCCTCCAATTCCAGTTCCAGAGCCTACCACCCACTATCAGTGAGCCTCACAGTACAACTGCAAGTTAATGATGTAACTGTTACATCAGCCAAACTTTCTTGGATTGGCTGGTACAACCTGCTCCCTGATACAAGGCTATCAAAGCAATGGGCTTTTTCTTTTTTTTCTCTCCAGTGATGATGTCTTCTGTGAGAGCAGCTAATGGGTAGTCAAGTGCAGTGGCTTAGGATCTGGGAGAAAATGAGCTCAACAGGGAACAATGAATAAGTTGTTAAAGCCAAGTGGAAATGAGAAGTGGAGGGAATTTGGAAAGGTAGATGAAGAAGGCTTGGGGGAGCACTGAGACAACACAGAGCGAATGCCGTGCCACTTCAGTTTCAGGGGAGCATTTGCCCAGCTGTGGCGCCGTGGCACCCAGTGGTACGCTGGATTTATTTCAGCGGGCAAAGAAGTGAGAGGCCACAGGAATACTGGGGGCCAATGAACTAGGAGTGCTTTGGAAAAGTAATTTTCTGTCTCATATAGCTGAGAGCAGCACCTACTCTAGTTTCACAACCTTTTGTATGAGAGCTAACTTTTATTTGCTATACAGGAAAGGCTGGCCAGTACCTGCCCAGCATCCACAGGAGGTGGAGACTGGATCAATTTTTACTCAGGAGGATTGTGCCTTGCTTTGGAAAGCTGAAGGAGTATAGATACAAGGGCTTATGGTATTTTTTTCACTAGCAATTTTTGGAACCATAATTCTGCACTACTGGATTAGGGCATGTTCCAGCAAACTAAAAATCAAAAGCCTTCCTATGGGGAAAGTCTCAATGTTACAGCTGAAAGAGGTGACAGCCGCATTTCAGCCATCAAAAATAATTTATAAACCATGTCTGTGCAAAATACTCTGATAGGCACCAAATCCCAGGGGTTTCCTGTTTCAATGCATCCTCTGCTCTCTGCAGTCTTTTCAGTGTACCGTTCGGCTCTCCACCTGTGAATAAAATGGATACCTAGAAAACTTCATCTTTTGTGGAGACCTATTGCAGGACAGGAGAACTGGTTCCATCATGCTGGCCAATCATACAGTGCTGGGGAGGTGTGTTGGGGGCTGCCATCCTCAACCTCTTATCCTCAGAGCTTGTAAATAAAAACATTTTTTTTCCAGTTTTCCCTTTAGACAAGGAAATCTGGGGAGAGTTGTCAAGCGAGGTTTTGCACCATCAGCATAAACCACGCTGAAGCTGGTTCTTTACCCTTTCCTTCCTCCTTCCTTCGCCCTGTTCCCTTGTCCTCCCAACAGGTCTCACGCTGCACCTGACATATAGGGACCCAGGTGCCTCCTTTTAAAAAAGGTAGTTATCAGAAAGCAGCCTGGAGAGAGCTGCCAGGGGTAATTGGATAACGGTCGTCTGCTGCACCAACATTTCTCAGGAACTAGAAGAGAAGGGTGGCTCTCCATCCAGCAACACCCGCCATCAGGCAGGGGAGGGCAGACACCCTCCCACAAGCCCTACCCTCTCCCTCGCCTGCAGCGTCAGTCTCTGACCCCACTGGGTTCGCTGTGGAGACCCGCTCCCAACCGGTCGGGGAGCTGCTTTTGCCACACACTTCCAAGCAGGGGGTTTCTTGGATCATTTATTTATCCGTGCACATTAAGAAACCACCATTAGGTGTTGGTGGGAGGCGCTACTCTGACTGAAGCCCAGCCCGTCCGCCGCGGTTCCGCGCACACCGCACCCGGCCAGCAGCCAGAACCCTCCTGGAGACGCCTCTGGCCCGGGGTCCGCGTAGCCCAGGATCCCCGACGCGGTTTCTCGCTTCATCTCCCGAACCGCGACCCGGGAGCGGCGCCGGGGAGTGATTCCGAGTTCTCTGCGGCTTATCGGGTTCCCTCCCCCGCGGGTCCGGCTGCACCCGCTGCGTGTGCCCCGTGCGCCCCCAGCCTTGGGCTCGCGGCTGCGGCGCAGCTCGCTGGAGTTTGACTCTCGGGCGGCGGCGGCGGCGCGGACCCGCAGGCGGCGGGATCGAGGCGAGCCCGGCCGCTCGCCCTCCGCTCTGCGCTCGGATTGGTCTCTCCCGGAGAGTGCTGGCCGAGGGTTGGCTGCGGGCCGGCTGAAGAACAGGTGCACCTCGCCGCCCGGACTAGCGGAGCAGCCGCCGAGGAGCGCGGGGCGCCGGGTCGGGGGAGCGGCGGCAGCCAGGTCGGCCCCCCTGTGTCGGAATGCGGCTCTCCGGCGTCCTGCATCCCGCAGCCGGCCGGCTCAGCTCCTGAAGGCGGCGCGAGGCCCAGCGGCGGCGCGGGCGGGAGCCCCGGGGAGCGGCCGGGCGCGGCGCCCCGAGGATGCCGGCGCGGCTGGAGCGCAAGCAGGCGGTGAGCCATAGCAGCAGGCGCGGGGCTCCGGCGTGCGGGAGGCCGCTTGGCGGGCTGCAGACGCACCCCGCCGCTCCCTGACCGGCCGGCGGCGCCGGGGGCCCGTCTCGCCCCTCTCGCGCGCTCCTCGCCGCCCTCCCCGGCCGCGTCCCCTCCCCCGCTCCCTCCTCCCCGCCCGCCGCCCGCCTCTCGGGGGGAGGGGCGTGGGGGCAGGGAGCCGATTTGCATGCGGCCGCCGCGGCCGCTGCCTGCGCCCGAGCCTGCCGCCGCCGGAGCCCGCGCCCGCGCCCGGTCCTCGCGGCCCCATGCCTCTGGCGCGGCCCTCGGGGGGGCGAAGGTGAAGACCGGCTCCTAGGATGAGTGAAGGGGCTTCCGCTGCCTCGCCACCTGGAGCCGCTTCGGCAGCCGCCGCCTCTGCCGAGGAGGGCACCGCGGCGGCTGCGGCGGCGGCGGGCGGGGGCCCGGACGGCGGCGGCGAAGGGGCGGCCGAGCCCCCCCGGGAGTTACGCTGTAGCGACTGCATCGTGTGGAACCGGCAGCAGACGTGGCTGTGCGTGGTGCCTCTGTTCATCGGCTTCATCGGCCTGGGGCTCAGCCTCATGCTCCTCAAATGGATCGTGGTGGGCTCCGTCAAGGAGTACGTGCCCACCGACCTGGTGGACTCCAAGGGGATGGGCCAGGACCCCTTCTTCCTCTCCAAGCCCAGCTCCTTCCCGAAGGCCATGGAGACCACCACCACGACCACTTCCACCGCATCCCCCGCCACCCCCTCCGCCGGCGGCGCCGCCTCTTCCAGGACGCCCAACCGGATTAGCACCCGCCTAACCACCATCACGCGGGCGCCCACTCGCTTCCCCGGACACCGGGTGCCCATCCGCGCCAGCCCGCGCTCCACCACCGCACGGGGCACTGCGGCTCCCCCGACGGTCCTGTCCACCACGGCCCCTTTCTTCAGTAGCAGCACGCCGGGATCCCGATCCCCGGGGCCAGGAGCCCCCAGTACCCAGGCCATGCCCTCCTGGCCCACTGCGGCATACGCTACCTCCTCCTACCTTCATGATTCTACTCCTTCCTGGACCCTGTCTCCTTTTCAGGATGCTGCCTCCATCTCGTCCTCATCGTCTTCTTTCTCTACCACCACCATCACGTCGGAAACGAGCACCAGCCCCAAATTTCGTAAGTAAACAGTGTGCCTGAACTCTGATTTACTACTGAGTTTCCTTTCTGCCCTCCTACTGGCTCTTCCCCTTGCCGCCCGTCTTCTAGCATTCCTCACCCCCGACCCAATCCAGGTTTGGAGCACAGACTGAGGTAGTTAAGACTGGCTTCTAGGGAGGAAAAAGGTGCCGGCCTGTTGTGGGTCCGTGTGGGGTGCGGGCGGTAGGAAGCGCAGGGAGACTGTCAGGCTCCACACGCCCTACTTCGGTGGGTCCCAAATGGGAACAGATCGCCGAACTCCCTTCAGAGGGTTAATGCGGGCGCGATTCCTCCTCACTGCAGACCTGCTGGCGAGCTGGCGACCGAGAGAGGGAGGGTCTCCGAGCCCTTTCCCTGTCTGTAGGAAAGAGCGAAAGAAAAGCACAATCCGACTGACCGCCGATAATCCACAAAGGGAAGTTAGGTCCATGTGAGGGCGTGGGAGAGGGGCTATGAGGATTAGATGTACATGTTAATAGGATGAAGCCTGGATACTTTCAGCAGCGCTGACCCGGACAGGGACTAGAAGGGTTAATTAGAAGCCGTTGGGAGAGGTAGGGGAAGGAGGCGATTTGGGGCAGAGGGCTAAACTGAACACCCCCAGCCTGCCCACGTCCATTCCAAGGGGTGGAAATGGATTCTGTGGCCGCCCAGAGTGAGTTAACTAGGGGGCAATATGATGGGGGCCCTACTGGGCTGTCGCCTCTAGGGTCCTGACGGAGGAGGAGTTTTTAAAGCTCTGCCAAGCATTTGCTTTTGTTCCTTTCCCAAAGATGGGGTGTGAACTTCATCTCCCCTCCTTCTGTGCCTGAATAATGTAGGCAGAATGGGCCACTCCAGAGGGAAAACACCCAGCTCTTTGAAACTGGTCACTCTTTCAGTGGATTGTTTTCAGTCTGCTTAGTTGCTGTCAGGTCTGGCCAGTTTACCCCAGCATGATAGCTTTCTGTGTATTTGTATTGAAGGTATATATTTTCTCTATGCCTTTACATATGTTTTAGATGACTTAATTGACCGCCCCCTCCCACCCCCACACACCTTGTTCTTATTCTAAGGAAATCTTAGGAAGCTTCTCAATCTGACTGTTGATCAGGATATGGGAAAGGTTTGTGCAACCTGTGAAGGTTATTTAGGACAAACCCCCCAGCTTGACAGTTCAAGTTCTGTGCCAAGGCTGTTCTGCACAAACTGTCTGGTTATGCTGTCTTTGTGCCGTATTTCAGTTGTGAGCCACAGCATCTGGTGGGAGAGGAAGATTCCTCACCTTTAACTCCCCAGTAGGAATACCTGGGTTGCTTTCAGTCCTCTGGTAATGTTTTATTGCCTTGGCCTGTCTTACCCTGAGTGTTATTTAACCCTTGAAACTTTTTTAAAAATAAGGATTTAGTGTGTTTGTTGGTAAGGTGTAAGAGTGAAATTCCTTATGCCCTTACTCTGCTTTGGGGAAAAAGACAGGCTAGAGGATAAATTGGGAAACAGGAGAGAGGGAGGGAATCTGCCACAAACCAGAATGGCAGTCAGACGGGTAACTTAGTGCTTCTCTGTCCTTCCGCTGAGGCAGTCAGCTTTGAGAGCACATTTTCTCAGGATGTGTTCTGAGGCTTCCATCTAGCTTGGGTTCTGTGGAGCGGTAAGGGATGTGCAAGTGCATGGTGAAAATACTCAGATGGATAGAAAATACATGTGTGTCTATCCTGAAGACCCCAGACTTTTTATCTTTTCTTTGGATGCGGTTGATAGGAATAATAGAGTATGGGTTTACTTCCCCACTATATGTGTTTGGGTGTGGGGTGGGGCATGGGGGGAGGCCTTGCACATGGCAGGGGTATTTCATGTTCTTTTTCAGTTGATTTCCTTGTGTTACATTCCTGAGGTCTTTAAAGAAAAACCCAAGGTAATTATTTCTACCTCTCCATGCTCCCTTCCTACATTCTGTAGAAGGGGATAGCAGCCTGTTTAATAAGTGATGATTATTGACAGGGTTCTCATCCCCAAGGAAAAGGGGGGGAGAATCTGTAAATGGTGTCAATGTTCACTTAGACGTATAAGCAGTATTTGTTTTATGTGTATCTGAGGTCCAGCTCTTGCCCTTTTTAAAACCTTCAACAAAGTATTAAGGGATAAAACCCAAGAATGCAAATCCAGCAGGAACTGACTTGGTTTGTATATATCAATAAGGGAAATTTTAATGAAAGGAAGATTATGTAGTTTCCATAAAAGATGAGCTTAAATAGGTAGATTGTATGGTAATTTAAATACAAAGGATAGTTGAATTCTTCTTCCTTTTTCTTTTCTTTTTTTTTTTGGTTCAAGATTTCAGGATGATTAACAAAAGGAAATAAAGATCTCATGTGAGGGATTATGAGCACTGGTACCATAGGCTGAAGAATGGCCGGAATATCTTGCATTTATATTTTTCACTTGTTTTGATTGTGTGTCTAAAGTTCCCAGGAGAGAAATTTCCCTTTTTCCTAGCTACACCTCCAGTCTTTAGCAGATTATTTTTTCTTTCTTTTTCCTTTTTTTTTTTAAAATGAAAGCCATTGATTGTGTTGTAGCATCTGAGGACAGCAAAGGGTCATGCTCTTTTTCAAGACTAACTCAGATTCTTTAATGATCAAGGTCTCTGCTCTTGAACTGAACATCCCAGGACTTAAAGAATGACTGTCTTTGTGTTTGTCTTAGGTCAGTCAGTCTTTAAAGGCAGCACAGCTCTTTGGAATAGAAGAGGTTGGTTCAGTCTAGAATAAACAGACTTGCTAATAGGTAATAGGATTTTTGCAAGCAAAAGCTGTTTTGGATATGGGAAAGTCCCAGTTTCTGTGTTTCTGTAGGATCAAAGACAAAGATTGAACTTGAAAGGCAGAGGGAGGAGGGCTTGGAATTGACTATCTTTTTCTCATCCTCCAACATTTAGACCATCAGCCGGACCTAAACTTTATTCTTTTACTGGAATATGTGTTCCCAGTTAGTTCCCCAGGACTTGCGTTTTCTTCATGCTTTAACAACAATGCTTTTAAAACAAATACCTTCAACATTGCCACTAGGAGGTTATCTCACCAAAAAAGTCTTTGAAGCATTTTACATCAGAAAGTGTAGGTTAGTTTACAAATTCTCAGGACACAGGGTAGAGGATCAGTGATTTTGAGCAGTGTACAAACAGCCTTTTCAGCACATTGAATTGTGTTTTCAGACTTGAAATCAAATATGGATAATGTATCAGTGCAATTGTAGGCTATTACTGTAACTCAGCTGAAAGCATGTTTAACAGATAAAAGAACAGTCACTGGTTAAATGCAAAAGGCAGAGAGATTTTTAATGGGTTATTCTTTGAATCACATTTGAAGATATATAGTTAATACTACAGTGGGTAAGATCACAAATCTCAAATAGTGTAGAAGTAAATGTAAGATGTATCATTGATATTTAAACATGGTCTGGGGTAATTTTAATACAACCACATCTATATAAATAAAACTTTACCCAGTCGTACCTATTGTGATTTTGAAGAAAGCCATTGATAACATTGACTGTTTTCCTGTCTGTTTTTTTCAAACGTTTTCAGTCTTTTAATAAGAGTACTCTTAGTTGCTTTAGAAGCAACCTCAGATATAATTTGTTTTGATAAAGTTGCTCTTACACATTGTCTTCTATCTACATGAATCAAGGCCTTTAAAGGAATTCCAGCTTAGAAGATACTGACCCCAATCATGTGTGGTAGCCAAAGTGAGAGGTCAGACCTGGAGATCAATATTTCTTATGAAATCCAATTAAGGGCATTTTTATGAGCATATGCTGCAATCCCAGTATATTTTGACTTCTCTGCTTTAATCAATTATACTGTACCTTTTGCTCTTTAGATCCCTATGTTATGTATCATGGTCCACACACACATACACATAAAAAGGATGGGGGCAGGGGTAGCATAGAATTGGCAAGGCTCTTTTAGGGCCATGTTTGGTTTGACCTCAGTATGTCAAGACAGTGTGGTGTAAGTCTTCCCCGCAGTTCCTTGGACTTGGGGGGGATTTGGGTGTTGCAGTTGCTAACTGAGAGTACCTTTTGTAGGTTTGATTTGTGAATCCAGCCACCTTGGTATTCGTGCATTTTCCCAGGTATCCTTTTTTTAACAGCAGTGTTGATCCACAAGCTTGTCAGAAAGGAAAAAAAAAAATCCAACAAACAAAAAAGCTGGTTTGTTGCAACTTCTCTCTGTTTCTAAAGAGACCAGCTTTTCTAAATCCAGGTTGGGCCATAACCAGAGTGCTGGTGGACAGTTTGAAATCCCAGCTATCCTGGGAGGTCTAGTGCAGAGAGGACCCAGCTCTCTAGTCCCTCTGGAATACTGTCCCAGCTCTTCCTCCTCTACATACCACAATGAGAGAGAGGCTGATTTTCAACTTGCTTCTTTTGTAGAAATTCCTCATACCCTCTCATATCCTGTGCCAAACATATCTCAATATTCTATCTGGGATGTTGAAAATGTAACATGAAAGTTGGCCCTGAAATATCTAAGAGCAAGGGAAGAGCCATAAATCTAAGTCTGTAAAATGCATTTGAGTTGCTAGTGAATAGAATTGAAATTCATTTTTCTTCCTTCGAATCTGTTTTTTTATCTCTGGACTTGTGTTCGATGAGGCAGAGTTGGTACTGCATTGACAAATATTACTATGGACTCCCAGGAAGGTGCTGCCTCCAGAACCATGTACATATTGACGGCAGGAGGGAGGAACAGACTCAATTTAAAGCTTTGTAATAGCAAAATGAAGCCCTGCCTAAGTAGGTGTTTTCCCATTCATACACTTATTAATGAAAGTCTTAGGCACATACCTAGTTTGGTTTTTCCATTTTTATCACTCTTTGATTGAGGACTTCATGTGTTCCTTACCTAATCTTTCGTGGAATTGATCATGGTTCTTCTGAAGATTCCTTCAGAAGTTCTGAAGATTCCTTCAGAAGTTCTGAAGACTAATTCTTTTAGCCCATTATTTCTTAGCTTATGATATAGCAGTAGTCATTAAAATACATTTTCTTAGCTCTTAACAGCTCTGTGTTACAACATAACTTGTTTTAACAGCCAACCTTTTTGCATGTTAAATTAGGTTGATGTAGAAAGTTAAGAAAAAAACCCCCACCCATTTATGCAATTGTGTTATTAAACTGTCTTGATGCTTTCATTTTTAAAGTCTTAAATTTTGTTTTAAGGATTCCAAAAGGTTGGTGGAAGACCGACTACTATTTGTTGTTCCACGTAGATTGGTATACCAATCACACTAGTTTTGCAGCACTTAGTATCTGATTCTACAAAACAATTGTATCATTGAACATAAGCTACTATATCTACTTAATATAATTATGTAGTTTTCATAATAAAGGTCATGTGTTTTGACTTTTAAAATTCATTTTGATGAATATTTATTAAATATCAATTTATGGCATTGCAATGCTGGTAGTGAAGTGGCTAACTTAAAAAGTCTCTAAAAGTAATGGTTTAAAAAGTGGAAAATTAAAATCAAATTTTGCATATATACAACAATCATTCTCCCATATTTTGATGTAGGGCCAAGGCTTCTTAAGTATGTGTCTTTTAGTTTGAGCTTAGTGTGTTTTTCTTTTCTTATTTTTATTTCACAAGCCACGCCTCTAATTACTTGTTTCTTCTTTAAAGACACTGATGAAGGAACCTGAACCCAGGTTCTTTCTGGGTTTCAGATGCTATATTTTCTACTCTGGGAATATTTTGCAGCTTTCTTGCCCATATAGTTCAACGTTATTTTATTCTTTTTTTTAAAAACAACTCACCATTTGGAATTTCTTCAAAGCATTCAACCACATTTTAGGAGAAACTACAATTATTTCTCATTTCTACAATCATATCATAGGTTTACATAAGATTAAATTACATAACAGGATAAGAACAACTAGCATAAACAGGCTTGTGCCCTGGGTTTTGACAGGTGGTTGCAGAGGAGTTCAAGGCCCCCTTGGCCTGGTGGCTGTGACTTTTTCTCCACGCAGTGGGCCTAGCCGTGTTCATCACTCTGGAGAAGTGGTCACAGTAAGCTTGCTAGGGGAATCTAGGTAAGAAAGTGACTCCTTTAGTAGGTAACAGTATTAAAAATGTGAGTCAGTCATGACCATATATTTTAGGGACTTCCATGGAAGGGTGACAAAGATTTGTATTACAAAAAACCCAAAACCTATAATCTTGAACCTTGTGATAACTGTACAACCCCAAAGAACTGGTTTAATCTTTCTGAACTTTAATTTCCTCCTCTGGGATAGTAAGGGTGATGCTAATAACCTACCTCAGATAGCACTTGGGAAAGAGCTTATAAACTGCAAGACAGTCTACTGTTTTTATGTGAAGAGAAAGGGGAAAGGGAATGGACTAGCGATTGTCATCCAAGAACATGTCAGGCCATCCAATTCAGTTGAAATATTAGAGCTAGTTTGCAACTGAGCTTGAGGGATCTTCCATCACAGTGAGGAATCATTGTGCTTGTAGGCCCTTGGGGCACTCCTGTATTCCTGTCTGACAACCCCTGGCGCAGTTAACACCTGGTGTGGAAGTGAACCTCAAGTCACCTTGGAAGAGTAGTCACAAACTAGATACTGCCATTTCTTATCCTTTGCTTGGCAGATGTGTTTTAAAGCCTATTTTAGACATATTTTATCAAAGAGAGGAACTGAAGTTTTGAGGAAAATGAGTGAGATTGTTGAATCATCTGGAAGTCTGAAAGCGACAGAAATTTAAAGATTCTTGATGAAAGAAAGAATGACCCATGGCTCCCTTTTGTTCCATTGCTACTCTAATTGTCATTGCTTCTTTGGTGTTGGAGAGAACATTAGTAAAAATAGGCACTGTCTGCATTTCATTCTATCCCCTCTTATTTTAGGAGTTATTATTATGATTAAGGTTTCAGAGGATTAGTTGGTTCCTTGCACCCATGAAGGAGCTCTTTTAGATGTATGCTTTTGCATTTTGGGGACCTTTAGTATTAGGATTTTGAAAATATTTGTTTCAAGTCTGTTTATTGGAAACTTTATCCTAAATTTTATTTCAACGTATTACTTTTTCTGTTATAAGCCTTTATTTTTCCAGCCAGGTTGTTGATTGTACATAAATCATAGATTGCCATTCCCAGGCTTAAAAAGAGGCTAGTCATAAACAAGTCTGCAAACTGAATTCAGAATTAAGTCTAATAATAGGAGTTTAGCAGCTTCCAATGATAAGGCTTTGTTTCTGAGGCCTTTTCCTAGAAGTAATAGTATATATCATTATAGCAATATAGGTTGAAAGAACATTAAAAAAATCATCTGAGTCTATGCAATTTCTTTAGCATTGATACCTTACAGCTAGGGTTGTGAGAATAGAATTTTTATTCTAAACATTTTGATAAGAATTATTGAACATATCAGCTTGACTCCTAAGACACCCTTCTGACAGCTACATGTGACCCTTGGCATGATCCTTTTGTGAATTGCCAGGGAGTTAGAAGTTCGCTAAGAAAAAATCATACCCTTATCATTATTTTGGGATCAGACTCTTGATTTTTGTGCTTTGAATTTTACTTTTAGAAATATGGAAGGATTCTTTCCAGAATCTCAATCTTGGGAGTGGCTTGGGAATTTAGATAATAACAATAGAGCTGCCATTTGTGGGGTTTTCCTGTGAGCCAGGAGGGCCAGCGCTTTACACACTTGGCCGTTGAGTGCTTGTAAATAAGACAGCCATCTGGGCTTGTAGCCTAGGTATGATTATCTCAGTCATACAGGTAATGGAGCAGGGCTTAGAGTGGTTCTATAATTTGCCTAGGACATGCATTAGTGGTATAATTTGATGTATTTGGAAGATGGAAAGATTATTTTACAGGTAATCTCTCCCTACCCCAGATCCTAATCCACTGATACATGTGGCTATATCTGTGTATATTGCTTCTTTTAAGTCCTTAACTCCTACACAGATGTGGCATTTGCCATGATAAACTTCATAAATGGCCAATCTGCTCTGTACCTGTTCTTTGCTATGGTAAAGAGAGCCTTTTTAACTGGAGAAATTGCCCTGGTTTTCTGCCCAAGGAGAAATTTAGGAGATGTTTCAACAAAAGATAAAGAATGTGTTCCTCTAAACTTCTATTCCTTGATCTTCTTAACTCTCTTTCTTCTACAGCTGCTTCTAGGTGATCCAATAGACCAATCATAGACTTTATTTCTCTACTTCCTAAGATCCAGCCAAAATTGTCTTCTCTGCCCATTCCAAACTGACTTTTGATTACAGTAGTTACTGTATCATATATGCTGAGACTGTAATACCAATCCTACTAAATAAATGTTTGGTGTTGCATATGTGTTCTGCAGAGCATCAGAATTCTCTCTCAGATCCACACTACAAGGTATCCACCGTTGACTAGCCAACAATCCTATGAAAAGCGATATTGGAGAGATCCTGCCAGTCTGCCAAGGATATCCCAAACTGGACCCAGTCATTTCTTACTCATTTGCCATTTCTGTGTAGCCAGGATCCCTAAGGAAAAAAACATTATGTTGTTTAAAGTGAAATAACATTATTGAGATTTCTACTTTTGCAAACTCATAAAAAGAAAATGGAAATAGGTCAAATACTAAGATTGGGCTGGACAGTCTGGGGAGCTGTGCTGAACGATAGGAATTCTGTGACGTTGGGAAGCCTGTAAAGTCAAGATCTCATAGTACTGTAAAGGAATCCCATAGACTTAGAGTGGCAGCTGTAAGCATAAAGAAGAGAAGTGAGATTGCTTGCTCAAATTTATTGTTAAAGTTTTTGTCGGCATAATGGCCAAAGAAGAGAGACTCTAGGAATGAAAAAGTGAAAATGGGGTGCAGAAATGTTTATATTAAACACTATCTTGACTGAATTCTATTACCTCACTTTTCAACACTATGTCTGTATTAAAAACTGGCAGATGTCCCCTGATGCTGAATAGCTGCAGTTGGTAGTCCTTCCACCTTCACCAAATGGGAGGTGTGTTTACCAAGTATCAGTTCTATTAGCTCTCAAATCTGTTTATGCCAGTTGTCCTTGATACTGTAATTAGATAATGTATTTAAATAGTATGCAAACCAATGAATTAATTGTGTTTTCTATTAAAACTATACGGTGATAAAGATAAGTCATTTAAAAAAATGCTTCTTGAAGAAGTTGTGGGCAAGTTTAAGGGAGATTTACTTATATAAGAAATCTGTATGTGGATTGCTTCCTATGTGGCTTTAAGTTCTCATTCCACAATAAATTAACAAACTGAAAGATTGTGGTATACCTTTTGGTGTGGTTTTTCGGAGAAAGCAGAAATTTTCTTAGTAAAAAACTTCAAATTCTACAACCAAATATTTGGCAAATGAATGTGCATTTGTATATCTTAGGTTAAAATAAACAATAAAATAGATTTCACTTTACCCATGTGACAGATTAACAAAGCCATTAAAGTGTGTTTTTAATAATTTTAAATATATTGGAAAATATTTATTATGTAATTACCTAAAACTTCATATCGAAAATGATAAGAGGTGCCAATTATGCTAAACTATGTAGATTAATAGACAGACTTAATACACAGTAACTCTACCAAATTGTTAATGGTGACTATCTCTGGATTGTGTAAAAGGAACACTATTAAATCTATTGTACTTGGCTGTATTTTCTAAGTTTTATTTAATAGTCATGAATTATCTCTCTAATTAGAAATTATTAAACTTCTGAAAAAGTAGAGCATAATAAGCTGCATGAATCCACTCAATTATTGGTCTTGGTTCTGTGAAGATTTTTTTTTTTAGTCCAAGAGTTTGTGTCTTAATTTGTGGTGTCAGCATTAAAGAGTTGACTGAGTTGGGTTCCTGCTGTGAAATGCAGATGTGTAGAAATACAAACGTGTTGCCCTTGCTCATGGGAAATAATGCCTTATTAAAGGCAGAGGGTCATACCCTGGGCCTTGGATTATTAGCCTTGACCTTATAAGGATAAAGAAGATGGAAGTTTCATGATACTTACTGGCTCTTCCAGGCTGCTGATGTTGGACAATCTTTAGTAGTATTGCTAGGTATGGATATACCCGATAGAAATAATCAATTGTGTGTATACTAATGGATTACCTCGTCTATTTTAGGGATCCAATGACAGGAAAATGTAAAGGCTAGTTTGCAGTATTGGGTTGTAGAAGGGAGGGCTTAAGTCAGATATAAACAGGTGGGATGACAAATTTAGAGATGTAGTAGATGCTTGTAAGTCTCTCAGAATCACAGGGTATTTATTTTCATAATAGAGTTAGGTGGTTGGACTACAGAAATAAATTCCATAGGCCAATGGAAAGTTGATTTGTAGGGCACATAGCCTTTTAATTTTGTGATGCGTTGTGCTCATAGTCTTTTAGAATAGTTCACAAATACATTGGTGAGTAAAAGTCAGAAGATAAATATTTTTCTGTTATATATGGTTTAATGGTAGAAGTCAAGAAGTTGATTATTTTGGGGAAAGAGGCAGGTAGTGAATGAAGAGACCCAAGATATGGGACTTTAGGATATTGATAATATTCTGCTTCTTGAGCTGGGTGCCAATTACATGGGTGAGTTCTGTTCATCAAAATTCACTAAGCTGTATACTTAATGATTTGTGCACTTTTTGTATGTGTCAATACAAACTTAAAACTATGAAATCTTTCAGAACATTCATTTGGCCTTCACTTCATGCAGCCAAGTTGGTGGCCTGAATTTATGGATTTTTCCATTTATAGATACTAGATTGTAACTCGGGTGTTTATTGTTCATGCTTTGCAGTCTAACAAACACAGGTCTTCTTGGCTTCAGCGGCTTTTTTTGCTCTCAGGATCTCTGCTTAGTGAGACTCCATGCAGACACCTATACCTCTTTTCAATTTAAGCCTTTCTGATTGGATATTTTATGTTTATATTATGTAATATTTTCTTTCACCCATATCAGGAGTGTTTCTGATGCCTCTAAGTGACCACACTTTTCACATATCTTACATGTGTGAAATGATCCTGTATTCTGAGAGTGACTTTATCAGTTCTGCAGGCATTTGAGTGCATGATGCACAAGAAAGATAGTTCATCACCTGCATTTATGGTATTGTTGAGAAGACCAGGACATATGTTCCAGAGAATAATAAAGTGCTGAAGCTGTATGATTCCAGCTGAGAAATGTATTAGGCCATTTCAGAAGACAGTGATCAGAGCAGATGTAGGTAGTGTCAAGGGAGAACTTGTCTAGGCAGAGAAACAAGAATTGAGGCCAAGGGAATAAAAGGCCATTCACAAAGGTGGAAGTGTGCATGTGTGCTCACTTGTGTGGGAGCCAGTGAGGGTCTGGTCTGGTGGGCAGAGAGGGTTTCTCTGAATTAGTGAGGCAGTTCACCTTTTCCTTAGGACAGGGCTTGATTAAGGTAGGAGGGCTTGGGAGGACAGAGCTAGGCTGCTAGAAAGCAGTCAGGGTTTGTCTGAGGAATTGGCACAATATCTGTGGTATTTTCAGAAGATACAAGGTCTCCAGGATGGCTTGGAGGGAGGAATGAGCATCAAAATTCTAAAGATTCTGCAAGGCTAATTTATCACAAATCACTTAAAGATATGGTCTTCGACTTGTGCTGAATATATTTGAATATGTCATTCCAGTGTTGCAGGAAGCAGTAGAATTGGATGTTTAAAAATGTTTAGTTTTCTCCATAGTCACATCAACAGAGCCCTAGATTTAACCCCAAACAGTAGCTTTTAAATATCTAAAAATTTTCAAGTAGGGTTAGAAGGACAATAACAAGAAGAAACTCTTGATTTTACTGCTTCACCTAAAATAAACCTGTGACTACCTTCAAGCTTTTCAGAGGCAAAAACTACTTTATGTACTGATTGCCACATCACCCTTCTGGTTGCGTATGAGGTCCTCTTTCCAGAAGCCACTCACACCTTTCGGGATTGAATGCTGATGTTGCATGGCACTGAAAAGGCAGTGGCACTGTTGCTTCCCTGTCTGCGGTCATCATGTGGTGAGGAATGAGAGGGGGCACACACTGTGCTTTGGAAGCCCTGAGGATGGGTCTGTATAAGATGAAGCTGTCCCTCGACCTGCAAGAGGGCTCCGGTCATATTCATAGCTGCTAAAATTAGTTATGTTACCCACTTTGTTTACTGAAAGAAAAACCTTCAGATTAGAATCAGATTCATCTCTCTTCCCAGCTTACTTGGGGTGCTCATTGTTACCAGATAGAGGGATAACACTGTGTAAGTACACACATGTTAAATCAGTATTAATAGCCAACAGTGTCTCTCCTATGTTTCACTGATCAGATAATTTTCACTTATGTCAACCTTTATAATATGGCAGCTGACATATACTAGTGTTATTTGCTCAGAATATTTTCAGCTTATCTATTTTTTCTGACTTAGGTAAAGGTCCTTTTTTTAGCTATTTGGGTCTTTGTGTATTTGACAAGAAGAGATTTTTGAAAGGAAGACAGCAGAGCTGTACATGGGTTTAACAAAGTCAGTATCAAATCTGTGTTTCCTCTTCATCACTTGGTTTTGTAAGCTTCTCAGTGACCTTCAGTGGCACCACGCTGATGCTCATCTTTCATCGTGAGCAGCTCTGAGTAATTTATGATAAATAATGAAATCCTGTTTCCTACAATGCCCTGCAAATGGCTGAGTGTTTTAAAAGTCTAAAGAGCTCTATTACTTCTAAATGACTAGATAACATAAAACTTAACCCTAAAGTAAAAAGGTCCTGTAGGACTCACTGCATGCAAAGCACAGTCCTCTTCTGGATACCTTCTGATAGGCCTTTTTCATCTGAACTCTGCAGGGACTGTGTCTGAACAAATACTTTCAAGAATGGCAAGGAGAGGTGTATGCCTTTCAGCTGGTTGGGTGGGCTAGGAGCAATAGCAGTTCATGTATTTGGAGTCAGAGAAACTAGAAGATTTGTTTAAAATTTGAAACCCTTAATTTTCTTAAAGTGGCATACCCAGTGGTAAGGACTTGGTGCTAGGAGGCAACAACATAAATATTTTGTTTGAGCAGTGATGCTAAAAAGAGATATTAAAAACCAAATGCTAGAATAATTGTATTAGAACAAAGCTTTCTGGCTGCCTGATTCTTTTTTTCAAAATTAACTCTTACCATGATGTTTTCAATCACTCACATATACAAAAAAAAAAAAGAAAAAAGATATGTCAAACATCCAGTGCAACTCTCAGCTCCCTTGTACTTTATAATGTATTAGTACAGTTGCTGAATGTTGTCCACAGTGAATGTGTGTGTTCTCATCCTGGTTGCTGTTGAATAGCTGCCTATCTAAGTGTTAGGGTTTGAACACTTTAATTGCCAGTTACAGAAAGTCTTTATGTACTACATTTCCATTGTGAAAATTGAATTAAATTGCTGGTCATTGAGCTCTTTATACTGACAGAAGAGTCTCTTTGTGAGCAAACCATAGAGAAGGGTGATCTTTGGCCAGCAATTTTTTTAAACTCAAACACTGCTGAAGTTTGCCACTGAATTTTCTCACATTTCCCCAGACATTATTATTACTGTGCCAAGTGATGTCATCTGTTTCTCCTACTAGAACTGCTTTCTTCCCTCAGGATAGCAGCTACAAGATATGAAGTGAATTGCATAAAAATAAATTACACATCCTGCATTTTGGGAAGAAGAACCCTTAGCTGTTCCATCAATTTCTTTACATGGCTGCGCTGGAAAGTCCACTTCAATCTCCAATTATTGGTTCCATGCAATCAGTTGAACTACTGGACCTTTCCAAAATATAAATGCTTTTGTGATAGGAAAATCATGCTGTTTGAATGTTCAAGAATATTTTTGCTTTTGATGAATGAGGTTGTTGCCATGTATTTATGGGAGAGAGAGATTCAAAGAAGAAAAGCTGTTCCCAGAAGCCTCTTTGGTAACTGGACTGTATGGCTCAGCTTCCTGACCATCTACCATCTGTCTAAGCAGTGTGGCATTATCAACACAGCCCACTTCAGGTACTTAAGCAAGGACTCTGAAATTGATAGACTGTCCAGGCTTTTTTTTTTAAATCTCTAGATCCCTAGTCTACCACTTTCTCTTTGATGCTCTGCCATTTTGTAAACTTTCAAAAAGGAATCTGAGGAACAGGAGGTGATTTCATTGGAGACTGAGGAGAGTCTTACCTTAGGGAAGTTTGTGTTCCTTTGCATAATTTTGTTAATTGTTAAGTTAGCTTTTTTCTTTGCTTCCAAGGAAAACTGGGAATAAGATAATTAGAAGAGTGGTTTTAAAAGGGAGAAAAGTAATTAAGACACAGTGGGAAGACCACTGGATCTGGTTTGGGAAGGGACGCTCAGCTCTGCCACTCAGCTTTTTAAAGCAACCCCCAGAATCTCAGGTTCTTTTGTAAAAGAGGCTGTTGGACTAGACCTTCTCTGAGTCTCCTTGTGGCAAAGAGTCCCTGAGGCCAAGTTTTGAATTTGAGATACAAATCTTAGTGGGATTTTTGAATTCCTTAGCATTCTGGACCTCTCTCTTGCCCCCTCCCTTACCCCAAGAGGAATTTTTGGCTCTCCGGAGGATTTTTTTTTATTGTATTTTTTAGCGGGATATTTTGCATTTTAGTATTTATTAATACCTATGTTTCGGTGTGCCACATAGGTGGGACTTGATTAGATCCTAAAGTCTGGTGAACTTTGCTTGTTTAGGACTTGGAAAAAATAATTTCTTATCCTTCTCCTGACAGATGTAGAGCTTGGTAGCCAGCTGTAGGTCTGTTATTGCAAAAGTATGTGTATGACATACAGATGAAAGTAAATAGATTCCAAAAACAGGTATGAGAAGGCCTGAGAGAATTACTGGCACACACAAAATATATCCTTTGGAAGTGTAGTTCTAGATATAATCACATATCTTCCTGCATTAAATAAACAGAATTCCTAGTTGCTGAATTTTAGAGAGTCATAGGAAGAACAGAGGACTAAGAAATGGTATTTCGAAGGCACTGTTATAAATGTGGCTTGATGGAAGACATTATTTCCGGCATGTTGATTGTCATAGGGATTTTAATATCAGGATATGATTTCATCCATTGGATTAGAACATAGCTCTGTACTATGATCGAGTCAGTGACATTTAATTCAAAGTTGAGGTGGCTAGTGTTAAGATTTTATCTTTTTATGGGAAGCACCTTCTTACTTATTATTAAATAGAGCATGTTCACTGTAGAAAATGAGAAAATACATAAGAGAAAAATAAAAGTCAACTGTAGTTCTACCACCCAGAGGTAATTACTGTTACCTTTTAGTTGAATGTTAGCCCAGTTTTTCTCTCTATGAATATGTATTTTTTTTTACAAAAGTGGAATTATACTCTAATACTCTTTTAGCTATCTTTGCACTTCATGTTAAAATATTACTGTGTCAAAATATCTAAACCCTATCTTTAATGACTCTATGCTAAAGTATATTGACGTACTGAAATATAATGACCTTATGAGCTATTGAAAATTTAGTTTGTTCCAATCTGGTCATTGTTAAATAAAATTCTGCCTTGAACATTCACAAATTGGAATGGAAACTTTTGGCCAATTTGTATGCAAAAAAACCTTACGGTTTTTACCCATTTTCCTAAATTCCCATCCAGAAAGATTGAGTAGTTCACATCCTTGCCGCTGTAGCATTAGAATGCCCTTCTTCCCATGACCCCCACCCCATCCTTGTAGGTATTACATATCATTAGCAACAATACAACCAGAAAACTCTTTGCCAACTAGACAGTTTTAAAACAGCATCTTGTTGGTGTTCAGTCTTGCATTTCTCCAATTACAAGTGAGAGTCAGTATTGTTAGATGGTTATTAAAATGAAAGGTGGAGGTCATGGGGGAGTTCATGAGCCTTTCTGTCTGCATGCGCCATGTGGCCAGATGCTCCTCTGTATCATCCAAGGCCTCGCCTCAGCCAGGAATGCTGTAAGGAAGAGCTGAGGCTTACTTAGAATTACTGAGGCTGTCTAGTGTAATTTAGTAACAGTTTTTTTCCCTTAAATCCAGAAATAGTCTTGTGGCTAGAAGGTGGTCATGGTCATGAGGAGTTGGCAACTAAGGAATAAGGTGCAACTATTCTTGACTAAGTGACCTTAGGGTTGGAGCATATTAGGTTATTTGGCATTAGCAAAAACCACTGTGCTAAATGTTAACCTGCAAGTACATAGCTAGTAACATTCTGATAGAAAACACAAAACACAGATCAAAAATAATAATTTCTGTATAACCAGAGTGCTTAAATTGCAACTTTCTCTGTGAGTGTAGGCAATGCCTGAGGACTGCCCCACTGGCTCTGACCCTGTCCTTTATAGGACCTCCTCAGCGTTCTGCTCCATAATATTGTTTCCACTCTTCTGCTCTGTGGTGTGGATGTTGAGCTGGAGATGAGGCTCATCTTCCAGGGACGTAGTATAAGCTCTTCTGCATCTGGGCCTTGCAACAGCTGATGCTTTCAGTGGCCACAAGTCTACTGCTGTTCCCACTAATAAGTGCCATGGAAACCTGGTGAGCTCCAGAGCTGGTGGAGAGGTGGGTGAACATTAAATTCACCCACCAAGTGGCACTGGGTTTTCGAATGTCACATTACAAAAATAGAGCCACCTGAGAAAGAAGCGGGGCCATGCCAGCATCCTATAGCTCCCTGCCTTTTGGCACCTGTGTCCCTTTGGCTAAGTCTTCTCCACGAGGAGCAGGGTGTTTCAGTGCTTCAGTTATCTGCATGGATTGGTCAGGCTGACATGCCCCTTCTCTGGCATATCATTAACACACAAACCACAAATGGATTAATTTGACTTGGATTAACAAATCTGACTCTCTTAAGGCTTTGCCGATCAATTACAAATCCATCTTTTAAGCTTTATAGTTGTAGGATCAAGGCAAGATACCTTAGCATCTACCATGTTGTCATCATTTTATTTTTACATTAAAGGAAAACTTGAAAATGTTGCATCACAGATCGATAAAATTCTGACGCTTCCAAATTAACAGACTTGCGTATTCAGGTTTTTAGGCCAAATACCCTTAGTAGTCTTAACTTCAGCTGCCCAAAGAGGAATGCCTAGCAATTAATCTGGTAGACTGTCGGATTTCATTTAATGTGGATGTTAACTTTTTGTTGCATTTTTCACTATCTGATGATATTACCATCTAATTAGGTTGAAAATCAGCAATTGGAATTGGAATGCATGTAATAGTTGTTATTTTTCTCTTGATCACAGTTACATTCTTAATGATGTGATTTATAGCCCATGTATATGTGTATGTGTGTGAGTGTGTGTACCTTAGAAACGTCAGGGGATGGCAAGTCGGGAATTAGGTTGAAATAATATTTTGCTTCTTATTATGTATCTGAGCTTGATGGAGTCTGTCTCTGTGAGCCTCAATTTCCTCATTTTCAAAAGCTGAGATAGTGACTACTTTTGAGTCCCCTATGCTGCTGCCCAGTCTATAGGTATGAAGCTGTCTTATAAACCAGGGTGTGGCATAGATTATACATTAGAAGCCAAGGGGTGTTAGGATATATGAGAATTGGGACAAATGGAAATTATTAGGAGTGGCCAGACATTGTTTATGTCATGTGCTAGTGCTTTTCTTGGGAAGCAAAATTTAATCTTAAACATTTAGTACTGTACTTCAGGATGGATGGTTTGAAAAAAATTTTTTTAGCTGGAAAACACTGTATATAAGAAGAGAACGATGCTCTGAAATTTTAAATCCCACAACAATGTTGACTAGAAAAATATCAGTTTCCGGGCATCTGGACATGAATTGCTCAGCCTTTGAGAAAGGCAGCCTCAACCAGCGTGTGCTTTTGGTATGATCGCCCCGGAAGTGTAGGATGCTCAGTTTGAAAGTGAGCTCTGTGTCAATCTCTGATATCTCAATTTCTGACACTCTCAACAATAGCAGGAGAGGAAATGTGCCTCTGAAAAGTGAAGAACGCTCTCTCATTTTCCACACTCCTATGTCACGCAATTTCTCTTCATGTTGATTGTTTTTAAGAACTGTGTTCAGTGCAGAGTAAAGAACTTTTCCAAAGCATTTCTTCCAAAGTGTATCTTGATAGATTCTGCAAGCTGTTAAGCAAGATTTCATATGCTGAATTAAAGTAAGAGGATTATATTTTTGGAGAAAGCTAAAATTCATCTCTCTGACTTTTTCCTCTCTTCATTTTCTTTTTTGCATATAAATATATATTAAAAAAAATCCACATATAGTAGTATATTTAATTTCCAGAGGATGAGACTTTAGGGCTTTGTTTTCTTCTGCTTGTATTGAAACATTATGATAAAAAAGTTTTAGGAGGGAGTGAATCTGTTCAGATAAGTTAATGGTATGAACAAGCATGCCTAACTTCTCGTCCCTGCAGCCCTTAGGAAGATCCTTCATTTTTCAACTAATTATTAAGCAACTACTACTTGCCAGATGCTGTTTTTGGGCACCTGGTTGGGCAGCAATAAGGATGAAGACTGACTCATGTATTGCCCTCCTGGAGCATTCTGTTGGGGGTTTCACATAGGAACACAAACAAGTAAGATAATTCCTACCAGTGAGAAATGTTGAACAGGATTATAGGATAGAAGGTTTGAATTTATATAGATGTTTAGGGAGGCTCTAGCTGAGGTCATGATAGTTGAATTGAGTGGGAAGAAGCCAGGTATGGCAATACTTGGGACAGAAGTGTATCAAGTAAAAAAATAAAGTTCAGAGGTCTTGAGGGACCGAAAATGTGTGCTTGAGCATAATGAACATGCCCGAGAGTAGGCGGAAGTGAAGTTGGAGAGAGGTAGACAAAGGAAGTTGGATTTGATTTTTATTGTAATGGAATATTGCAGAGGATTCAGGTAGGGGAAGATTCCTATAGGTTTTATGTTTTGCAAAGGTCACTCTGGGTGCTGGGTGAAGGCACATTCTAGGAGCCACAGCTGGAGACAGGGAGACAAGTGAAAAGACATTGCAGAATTCTAGCCAAGAGACCCTGGCAGCTGGGACTAAAGTGGGCACAGCTGTGGTGGGAGTTATGCGCTCTCAGGTTGCATGTGCCCTCGTGGGCAAGAAGAAGGAAGGGCTCATGGGGTAGAAAAGGCAGGAATGAATGAGTCAAGATCCCCCCTCTAGGTTTCTGTCCTGGAGAAGAGGGGAGATGGTGCCATCAGTAAGTGAGGTGGGGAGGATCGAGAGGTGAGCAGGATTTGGGGGTGGGCATGGGGATGAAAGAGTTATTTTAAGCATCTTGTGTTCTCCATTCTTCTAGATGTGCATGTGGATATTTTGAGAAGGTAATAGGGTAGAGAGTGGAATGGAGGGGAGAAGATACCCCTTGAAAGAGCAAACAATATTAAAAAGGGTGGTGGTGAGGGGAGCAGAATGGGGCTCCTGCAGCAGCGCTGGAAGCCAGAGGTAGGGAACCACTCTCTGCACAACTGGGAGGAATTTCTTATAGATGAAGTGCAGTGAGGATGGTATCAGTAGCTCTCAACCCTGGATGCATCTTGAAACCCATGGGGGAGCTGTAAAAATATATACCCATGCCCAAGAGAATCTCTTTTTGGAGGGAGGACAGGGGCAGACATCAGTTGTTAGAAGTCCCTCAGGTGATCCTAACGTGTTGCCAGGGTTATGGGCAGCTGGAGTAAAAGGAAGGAAGGGCTGGCCTAGGGTAGTGCCTTTGCAACTGGAAAGTAAAAGCACCTCAGCAGAACCTCCCAGTCTTCATCCTTTGGAGAAGAAAAAGGATGGAAGTTGAGGGAGTGCCGATCTTCCAGGGCTGGGGATGGGAATCACATGATCTCACCAGTACCAACAGCTGGCGACCAAAGGCCGCTGAGACCCTTTGGTCATTCAGCAGGGTTGGCATGTCGGGAAGAGAGGGCATAGTCCCTAAAGGGAGCAGCAGCCAGAGAGAAGTTAGAGGGTGGGCTTCCCACACAACTCCATGACGAGTCAGGCACCAGGAACACTTCAGTCCAAGGCAAGGCTCCCATGGCAATTCTGGGTCTCAGATTCCCTCTCCATTTCCGGGGCTGGCTGAATCTACCATCTGAGCAAAGTCATTTACAGAAAATTAAACTTTTTCTGCCTCTAACAATTTGGCAATACATTTTATTATAATACCTAGCATTATTAAAGGCAGAGTGAAATGAGTGGGAATATATTTAAAGTGAAATATTTCAGTATATATCCTTACCATTGTCCAGTAATTCTACTTCTAGACCTTTATCTGGGAGGATGGACGGAAGGAAGGAATGAAGGAAATTTTTGTGTGAGGGAGTTTATCACAGAAATACATGCAAAGATTTACTAACACATTTTTAACAATGTAAGTGTTACACATCACTTCTTTAAAATCATAGCATGGGAGAAAACATTTACCATGTATTAGGAGATGAAAGCAGGCTTAAAAAACAGATGTAATTCTAGTTATATGTGAATAATTTAGAAAATAAACATTGGAAAAGAGAAACAAAAGTGTAAAAAAATCCCAAGTTGTTGAGTGATGGCATTGTGGTCAACTTTAACTCTTAAATTTTTCACTTAAATTTAATTTTATCTCACTTTAAATTTCCTTAATTTTTTATGCAGTTCAAATGTCCCAGAGTTTTAATAACAAGAGTTGAAATGGTATTTAAAAGAGATTGATAAATAAGTTCTTAATTTTACATGAGTTTAATATCTGATTCTGTAAAATTGGAACCCTCAGCCTCTCAGAGATGTTACAAGAATTAAAAGAGATAACCAGTGGGAACGCATGCTGTAAATTCCCTGGTAGATAATAGAATCTCTTCAGTATGAATGCACTGCTGCCTCCACTTCTAACAATGAACTTTATTCCATGGAAGTACAGTTTTTAACCTAACATTTTGTTAGTTTAGGTAAAATAGCACAGTAGATGTAACACAGTTTCACCCTGTGTACTAATTGATAATGTTGGTCATTGGTAAAAACTGGTATCGCAAAGGGATGAACTGCGATTGGTAAGTCATCCATGGTGGTTCCATTGCTCTTTGCCAATGATTGGTTTAGGAGAGGGCATTTTTCTAGCCAAGAGGAAGTAAGGGGGAATGTGCTGGAGGCAGCAGGAAAGGATTTCTTATGCGAAATAAAGGCAGGGAAGCCACCAGAGAACTTGTGTGCTCTGATCTATACTTGCTAACTTTCGGTGGGATGGTGAGGTCAGGAGCTGCTGCATCCATCTTGGAACCATGGAGCCTCAAGCCTGGAGCTGAAGGGTCTGGCCCTTGATGACTCCATGGAGCTGCCACAGCAAACAGGCTGCCTACGTTGGGCATTTTGTTGACTAAACAGTCTAACAGTCTGGAGGCCTCTGATGGTCAAATGTTTGTCATATGCAACGAGCAGCTTTGCAGCTGATTGTGGAATTTGACATCTGGATCCCCAAAACAAATAGAAAAGTAGGGAAAAGAATCTACTGTATGTCTGCTTACTTTAAACATGTATGACACCAAATTTTTTCTTTCAATGCACTTTTTTCTTCCTACAAATGCCTAGCTAACTTGGCAAAATAATTTCATTTAATGTTCATGCAAACTTACTGCTCTAAGTTACTCCAGAAATCCAGCCAAATGAGTTTGGAAAAGCCTGAGAATCTTAAATAAATACAGCTTTACAGAACACTATATCAAATATAATGTCCTCGAGTTTAGACGGCATACCAGTAAGGCTTCTTCTCATCATGCTGAGATTGCCACAGCCACTGAAAATTTCATTTAAGTGGATTTTTGTAAAATACTTCAGATATTTACATTCTGATTATATCAAAGTCTAGAATTAAAGTTAGCTTAGGCTATCCTAAAATTTTATGTGTGTCCTTTAGAGAAAATTTGTCCTAGGAAGGAAATGTTGTAAATTATAGCTTGATTCCTTGAGTAATTTGAGGAAGTTCTGTGTAAACATGAAAACATTCAGGGCACGTGTTATTATTTATCCAGAAATGTAACTGAAATACTGCTTTATTTTAGTTAATAATAATAACAAGTGCAAAATTGTAGAAGTGGCTTTGCTGGAATTTTTTTTCCTTCAGGATCATACAAGTTTTCTATTTATTTTTAGCAAGTCAATGATATAATGAACACAAGTTATATACTAATGAAATGTAAAGTTTAGATGAAAAATAAGTGTTTATTGCTATTTAAAGACAATTCCCTCTCTCTCTTTCTCCTTGGTGGGGGTCAGGATCCCCAGATCAAGAAATCCTAAGGGAAAGAAAGACAGGGGTGGGCTGGGTACAATGTTCAAATAATTAGACTACCTTGGGATCCTAAGGCAGTCACACATTCTTAGTGACTTTGCTGATGTGGTCCAGGGTGGGGGCTGAGGGGCTCTGTCCATGCTCTCATCTCTGCTCCCTGTGAAGTGGGTGGAAGCAGGCTGGCAGCCAGAGCTTCCCTATGCATCCAGCGTGGAGACTAAAGGGAACTAACAAGAATGTGATTGAATTGTACAGTTTCCTCTAGGGAGTCTTGCATTTGGATTAAAAAAAAGCATAGTTTCTATATCTGAAATCATGGCCATTGGATAGTAAAATTTCAATTTATCAGGTCACACATTAAACGAAATCTTTGACAAACTCCAATAAATTACTCTAAAATTAAGAGAGATTGCTGGAGGTGGAGGGCAGGTTTGTCTGTTTTGAAGATCACCTGATTTTTACAGAAAGAACACAAGCGACACACAAATGGTGGTTACCCTTTGGCCACACTTTGGACCATTCATTTAGCTTACATGTTTTCTCAACAGCAGTCCCAGAAAGTGTGTATTAGTATGTCTACTTCATAGGTGGTAGGATAAGCTAGTTTTCAGAGGTGAAACTGAACTCTGACACCGTGGAATTATGGTCACTCAGTAGAAGAGGGTCCTTGTGAAATTTGTGAAGGTGTCTCTGTGTATATGTGAATGGTCTTGCTGATCCTCTTAGGATTGAGCTCACAGGGTACTTGGTGTTCCCTTTTCTTTGTAGACACACATCACAGGAGTCTCAAGCCGAATCCCACACATCAGAATTTCCTTTTAATATAAAGAAAAGGGACTTTCTAGAAGCAAAGGACAAGAGTTGAGAGAAGAGGAAAAGAGGTAACAGATTTGCCTGACACCGAGAAGCCCTGGCCTGCAGGTGGAGATGGCTTGAGCTAGGGTGGAGGCACCAAGGTGGTTTATAGGTGGCATAGGATGCAGGGTTTGTTTTCCAGTGGGGTGATTACAACCACTGCTTCTCTAGCTTCAAAATCTTTGGTGTTGGAGTGAATTTTACCTTCTAGTTTTCTAAAGGAAACCAATGAAAATAGTAATGATGACTGTAACTATGCTGTATTGAGCTTTTCCTAAGCACTTATCATGGATTATAGACAATGTCTCATTTAATCATCAAGACAGTGTGATGGGGCAGGTACTATTATTATCTCTCTGTCACTGAAAAGGACCTTGTAGTGTAGGGTAGCAAAGTAATTGGCCCACGTTCTCCCTGCTGCTGATACCCGGGGTCTTGGTTTTGTAACTAGGGTTGTGATTTAAAGATCTCTGTTCTATTAGTTCCTATGAACTATTCACTTGGACTCCAAAATATGTCAAAAGATGTGCTACATATAATATAGTACATAAATAAATGGATTGTTTTTAGTTTTTTTTTTTTCATTTTCATATAGACTCAGAGCCCCTGTCCCCCTGGCACGTGTGGTTCCATCTCAGTCATCACCTGCCCCCAGGTGCACGGCATGTAATTGTATCTCAAAAAGATCTTGCCTAGCTATGTTGGGAACCACGATAGGACCAGCTGTGTTTCTCATAAAAGATTAGGCACAAGTTATGAATGCGGTTTTTCTCAACTCTGACTCATGAAAGCCCAAGTGGTGGGTTAATGTGATAAAAGAAAACAAAATGAAATAAGCTGGTGTAAAACACAGGGCGACCGACTTCCAGAAGGGAGATAAATGTTGCATGGAGATACCGAGCGGCCAAATTGCTGTCTCTGATATTTCTGTTTGGCTAATAGTGCTTAATATTGGTTGAAAGAGAAAAGTATGCCGAGAACCAGTAGCTCATAAGGTCAGCAGAGCCTGGTTTCAAACACTTGAGTGAACCCATCTGGAGAGTGTCATCCACCAGGGCCCCGCAGCCTCATTAGCTGTCTCTGAAAGCCCTTGCTCAAGCACAGTGCACATTGCTGTTGTTTCAGGGCAGTGGTGTGGAGGGAAAGAAAACAAGCATGTCTGACCGGTTTGTGTTTCCCATGTTAAAATCCAAACTCTTCGGTGATCCAGCAGAGCCCTGAGCCCTGCTTCTTTGGAAATGCTAATCAGTAAAGGGCATCTTATGACCAAGGTGACAATCATGAATATAATTGCCTTTGTGACTTAGGAATATGTCTTAGTAATACCACAAACCTGCATCTTCACAGAATCTCACAATTTGGGGAAATCTCATGGGCTTCTAGTCTAACTGCCATCTCTTGTTTGAATCTCATGACTGTCTCCTGATAGAAATGGGTGCCCAGCCCTGCTTGGATTCCTCAGTGTCAAGACTCACAGTCTGCCCATACTTTCCCTTCTACTGCCAGATGGTGCTAATCCTTAGAAACACTGTCTCATTCAGTCAAATTCTGCTTTCTACCCATGCTCCTGAACCTTACTCTCTGGAGCTGAAAGAACGAGTCTGTCCCTGTCACACCGTGTGAAGACTGCAGTCTAACTTTCACTGGACCTTTTCCTGTCTAAGAAAAACCAACAATCTGACAAATTTCCTTTATTTTTTTATTAAGGAATCATTGTTACACACACTTATGAAGGTTTCACATGAAAAACATTGTGGTTACTACATTCACCCATATTATCAAGTCCCCCCCATATCGCATTGAAGTCACTGTCCATCAGCGTAGTAAGATGCCACAGAATCACTACTTGTCTTCTCTGTGCTACACAGACAAATTTCTTTTTATAAGGCAGGACTTCATATCCCCACATCATCCTGGTTGCTAATTTTGGGAGTGCAGTACTTAATTCCAAACTGTCTAGCCACCTTCCTTGGAAATAATGGTGATTTTTGTCAAGTCATCTTCTCTAGGCCAAATTTTCCTCATCTTTAAGACCCAGAGTATCATAGTACCTCTCTTGAAGGTTATGAGAATGAAAGGAGATGATACTTGCAAAAGCCCTGTGCTTGGAAAATGGTTGACCCTTGAATCACATGGTTTGAGCTGTGCGGTTCTACTTATTATGGATTTTTGTTTATATATTAGAAACAGTTTTGGAGACTTGACACAGTTTGTAAAAGTATTCTCTTCTCTAGCTTTCTTGTGAGAACACAATATATAATGCATATAACATACAGAGCATATGTTAATCAGCTGTTTATGTTATTGGTAAGTCTTCTGGTCAACAGTGGGTTATTAGTTAAATTTTTGAGGAATCAAAAGTTAAATGTGGATTTTCGACTGTGCAGGGGGTGTCGGCTACGCTAACTCCTATGTTGTTCAAGGGTCTACTCTAGTTAGTGTTAAAAAATGGTAGGGATTGTTATTTTCAGTTTCTCTTAACTGTTAAGCCCAGGACTGAATACCAGGCCTCCAGACCAGGATCATCCTGCACCTTTCACACAGTGTATTAGCTGCTCCTCCCAGCTTTATAGCATTCATCAGTTTGGCATCATGCAGTATTATCTAACTTTAGTCCAAAAGGAAAAGGCATCATTTGGCCTGATTTTTCTTTATAGATCCTCGTAGGCTGTACGTGATCGCTGTTTCAGTGTTTTATGCACGCACAAATCCCGCTGCCTTTTTTCTTTAGGTTATGGATTCTATCTTCTTCCCCGTGTTGCAAATTACTGTATTCAGTTATGTTCAGAGTTCTTTCAGAAACTTTCCTGTTCTTCATATTCCTGCACATTTGGGGAATATGCCCTTCTCTGCACATCCTCTGGCTACCTGGATGTGTTATTTCTTGGATCACAGGCCTGAATTTTAGAAGGTTGAAGTGTGCACTTTTGCCAGACTTCCTCCTGGCCTCCTAGCAGAACATGGCATCAGAGAGGATCTGAGAAACAATATTCTCTTTCACATCCGTTTCTGTGGTTCTAATAGCCCCAGCAGGAGACAGAAAAATGTCCTTGTTAGATTCAATAGTATATAACTTAAGGATCCCCTTTGGTTATTCTTATATTTTTATTACAATTTTCAACACATTCTGGAAATTAATACATTTTTCCTATTTTGTTCTTATAGGCCATTACTGCTTAAACAGCAGTTGCCCTGTACCCAATTTTCATGTTTTCTTCATGTCCTTTAAAAATTATCCCTTATGCTATGGGCTGGATTGGCATTTTGGATGCATTTGCTTCTGCTCTACACTGGGGTTGTTTGTGATGGCGTAATTGAAATTTGCCTTTTGAGATTCTGCCAGAGCTCTTGGGTCATTTCGGCTTTATTAGAGGAGGCAGCCCTGTTCAAAAATAAGTAGACTTTAAATAGTTCCATAGCCTTACATTTTGTAATTCTGTTTGTTAATGTTGCTTTTAAAAAGCCTTCTTGATCAGATTAACTTTGCGGGTAAGCAAACTTTTCTAGGTATTCTGCGTGTCACGGTTACTTCATCTATAAAAAGAAATAGTAATGTCCTGATCTCAAGGGTTGTTGTAAGAATTGAACAGGTTTTAAAGGTCACCCATAACTGGGTGTTTTGGAATGCCCAGACCAGTGCTGGGCATGTGCCTGATGAATGTTGGCTACTATTACTGGTCGTCCTCATCATCATCATTCTCACTGAGAGAGAAAATTTCATTAAAAAAAAAAAAGACCACTTTCTTCTATATCATATGCAGCCACCACTTCCAGATGTTCTCATCTCGTCCTACATCACAATTGTCATTTCACCGAGAGCTCATCCTTCATTCTGTGGTTATTATTGGATGTGCTATTTTAAATAGGCTGGTTGGAGAGGAGGAGGTAGCAATGAGAAAGTTTTGAGAAAGCCAAGAAAATATCTGCAGAAAATGTGTCCCAGGCAGGGAGAGGAGCATGTGCCAGAATCGTGATGGGGAAGTCTGTTTGTCCTGTCCAGAAGCAGCATGGCCTCCAGTGTGCCTTGGCACGGAGGGAAGGGGGTGGGGGCAGAACGGCAGCACACGAGCACTGAGAGCCAAGCTAGCTAGGGTCACGTTATGACAAGAGCTTTGAACTTGCTGTGTGAGAGATGGAAAATAGTTGGAAACTGCTGAGTGGCTTGCGTAGAAACTAGGCGATTGAGGGGTGTGCGTGGAAGCCAGAACAATTGAAAGGCTCTTGCAGTGGTCTGGGCATGAACTAAAGTAGGAGCAGAAGAACAGGTATCGGGTATTCTGATGGGAAAGATATTTTAAGTGGGTCTGCAATAAAGATTTGTATGCAGTAGGCAGGGACAAAGAGGTTAGGTAAAGAGAAATCAAGTGTGAGGAGAGGGAGTTTTGTCTGTTTGTTTTCTTTAATCTACACAAAGGACCACTGGACTGGAAGAGCTTTGGAGTGTGGGAGTCACTAGCTTGGCTTGGCACCTGTTAAATTTGAGGTGCCCGGTAGTCCGTGTTCCTAGGAAAAATATGTTTCCAGGAAAAGCTGCACCATTTGAAGAATTTTCTAGTTTCTGTTTACCACCTGTGTTGCACTTGACCTATTTTTGGGAGGAAATTAATTATTTAGGGAAAAAAAATAAAAAATTTAAACAAAACAAGCAGTAGATTTGTTTTTAGCATTTGTATTTACTTCTTTGAAGAATCGTAGAGGACCTGTATCCACTTCTTAAAAGAAAACATAGTAGCTTCTGAATATACATGCTAATTAGAAGCTCAAAGCTCTATTTTTACTGCTATAAGAAAAAAAAATTCATCACTGTGTATTATAGTGACTTCTCTGGCGGGGACTGAAATAGTAGATGATGATTGAACTTTCACATTACAAATACTTTAGTAATTCAAAATCTTAGGAAATAATAGCGATACATACCTTGCTGATGGGTTAAATTTTTAAAATACATGTGTTTTTTTCATTCATATCATTTTTAAAACAATTATCTTAATTACATTATAACACTGAGTATCAAGTTGGTAAATGAAAAAAACAAGTAAAAAAGCTATCTTTAAAGGAACTGATATAAGGAACCTGTGGTTTGTAAATACTTTTAGCTGAGAGTATTGTGATTGGCTGGATAACTGGGTAGATCTACTGTTTTGACCCTAAATAGGGAGCTGGAATGTACAGAATTACATCTTGCTTTGGGGAATGAATTTTAACGTTTCTTTTTTTTTTTAAATATTGAGGCTTCTCAGTTTGTACCTCAAAATTACAAACTCCTGTATCTTTCAAAGTTTTCAGAAGTTGGGGTTTAAGAAAGTGCCTTTTTAGTTTAGGGATTGTATTCTTAAGGCACTAAGCTAGTACAATGAGATGAGCAAAAGGAATCAATATGCCTAATTGTGTTTATCATTATTTTTTTGTCTTTACCAGATGCTTTTAGAACACAGGGGCCCTCTTTAATTTGTTGATGCTTAGATGCATGATGTGGATAATCTTCATTAACATACTGATCAGTGCTCTCATGATTCCAAAGTTTCTTCCTGATTGCTTGATAAAAATTCTACCTCAATATGTTTTGAGAAGACCTCCAGGTTATTTCTATTTTATACAGGTGCACAGAATTACTATTAGAGCCGTCCCACTTTGCAGTGGAAACATTTTCAGATAGGTATTGTTGTGATTAGGAAACATCTTTCTGAAATGTCACCACTGTGATACCACCATTGATAGCAGAGTGAATATTTAAATAATTTTATCTCTGGGTCTGGTCTACACGTTTTTGTGATAAGTGTAAATGAGACTTAAAATGAGCCAGTGAGCTGGTAGTAGGGTGGGGAGTGCTCACAGTTTTCATATATAGCTTCCTAATATTCAATAGTAGGTATTAAAATATACTATACCCACTTTTGTGGCAAGCAGTCTTGTAGAATTGACTGAATTAGGAAATCTGAGTCGTGCCTCTGATTCCACGAGAAGCTGATTCACTGACTTTATATAAGTTATTTCACTTTGCTCGATAGAGATCATTTCCCCTGTGCTGTGTGATTATGGGGTTAAAATGAGTGATCTTTGATGTCTCTTTCACATCAAACCATCCTTGTTCTCTGTGTGGGGATGCGGAAAAATGGGCTCATCAAGCTCAAACTAGAAGTTTGGGGATAATAAAGGAGAGATCCTAAATCTGTAGCCCAAGAAGCAGGGGTCAGACCACTCATGGCTTAGTTACATCTTGTGGTGTCAGCTGCTGAACACTGAAAGTCCCAGTGTTGGCCTGAAGGGAAGTTACACAATTATCTTACTCATAAGGTTTTCTTAGTAGTGGTGATGAGGAGGGAAGCTGGTAGTGGTGGGAGTGACGGTTCATGGAGGCCATGGGAGGTGCATTGGTGCATTAGTTTCTTAGGCTGCTGTAATAAAATACCACAAATTGTGTGACTTAAAGCAGCTGCAGTGTACTCTCTCATGTACAGGAAGCTAGACGTCTGGAATCGAGGTCTTGGCAGATCCGTGCTCCCTGTGAACACTCCAGAGAAGTATCCTTTCAGAATGCCTCTTCCAGCATCTGGTGGTTGCCAGCAATCCTTGGCATCCCTTAGCCTTTATATTTATCATTCCAGCCGCTGCTACCTCCTTTCCATGGCCTTCTCCCTTCTTTGTTTCTGTGCCCAGATTTCCCCCTTCTTAGGAGGATACTGGTTATATTGATTTGGGGCCCACCCTACTCTAATCTGACCTTGTCTGGATTGTATCTGCAAAGACCCCGTGTCCAAATAAAGTTGTATTCCTGGGTTCTGGCTGGGCATGGATTTTTGGAGGAAATTCAGTTCAGTACATGGGTGATGGTAACGGTGTGGTGGTGATGTGATAAGATGGGGGTGGTGGTGGGGATGTGGGGGCAGTACTAAGGCAAGACGCCCTTTTGAAAGTCAGGCAGAATAGCTTTTAGGGTTGCTGCCCTGCAGAGAAGTATCCACTGGCCCATTCCCATGACCAGGGTGAACTGGTGGGTTTGGTTCCTTATACAGACTCTCCTGACACCGTTACTCAGTCTTGAGATGAGGCAATTTGTGGAACACTGGCATAGAAAAGAGATGCTGTGGCCACCCAGCTGTGATTAGCACAGTCTTTTCCACCTTTGAATGCTTAAGGAATACTTACAAGTATTAGAAATTTTGGAAGGGAGGTGAATTTAAAAAGGTTAATAGACTTAACACAAAATAAGTAAGAGATAATTTTAAGCAGTAGTGACTGTGTCCTAAAGGAATGCCTCCTGAGATCCACACATCTCACTGATTTGTATTTGCACATTTGTGTCTTTGTATTTGACATCTCACATTCACTTGATTGTATCTTGGGGTGGCTGGCCTGGTGCCCTTGCTTACTCCCACACAGCCAGAGAACGAGGCTCCGGCTCCACCATATCCAGAGATTAGAGGCTCTTCGAACTGCTCCATTTGAGCTGTTCAGCTTAGACTTCGATCTCACAGGATATGCACTCAGTTGTAGCAAAAGTGCTTATTGCACATTGATCCAAATTTGGCTGCAAACCTGTGAACAGTCCTTGGCACACGAGCCACTACAGAGTAATGAAGAATGGCCTATTGGCAATGCCGTAAAGGCTCTGCGAGCAGTGAGGAGAGGGAAAAGTTAGCTGTATCCACATGGCACCAATGCAGATGCTTCTCTCTCTAGGAATACGGCAGAGTTTGTGTCTACAGAGCAGTGTCAGTTTCTTAGAGAGCAGTAATGTTTAAATGTAAGGCACACTACTTTCAATCAAAATAGGAAAGAAATAATAAATCCTTTTAAGAAAATATGCACAGCTCTTTTCTTTTTCATATTTGAGATAGTTTTCTTAGTTTTTTATTCAGATATGATTGACATATTTCAGGGTACAGCATTATTTGTATTTTTCATATTTGTATATATTGTGGAATATTTGATGTTTGTATATATTGTGAAATGACCATCACAAGTCTAGTTAACATTCATCACCGCCCATCATTACAAATTTTTTTCTTCTTGTGATGAGAACTTTTAAAGTCTATTCTCTTAGCAACTTTCAGATATACAATACAGTATTAACTGTAATCCCCAGGCTATACATCACAGCCCCACTTTTATTTATTTTATAACTGAAAGTTTGTATCTCTTGACCTCCCATTTTGTCCACCCCTATCCACCCAACCCTCCACTTCTGGCAACCACCAGTCTGTTCTCTGTATCTATGAGGCTATTTAAAAAAATTTTTTTGTGTGTGTGCAAGTTTGGGTTCCATATATAAGTGAGATCCTATAGTGTTTGTCTTCATCTGACTGATTCCACTTAGCATAGTGCCCTTGAGATCCATCAATGTTGTCAAAAATGGCAAGATTTCTTTTTTAAGGCTTAATAATCCCTGTGTGTGTGTGTGTGTATGTGTGTGTGTAAACACCACATTTTCTTTATCCATTCATCCAGTGATAGGCACTTAGGTTGCATCCATGTGTTGGTTGTAAATAATGCTACAGTGAACATGGGGGAGCATATGTTTTTTTGAGTTGTGTTTTTGTGTCTTTCTCTTATTTCTTCTAAGAAAGTTTACTTGTTTGGTCCTTGCATTACTCATTGTCCCTAAAATTGTATCTCTTCTACCCCTTGCTCTGATATTTACCTTATCAGGGTGATCTTTGCTATTCAGTTGAATAAATGAATAATTTTTCTGCATAGATTATTTTCTCCATGAACATTTTTACTGCCAGTACATACTGTAGAGTCCTGTAGGAAGACATATGGTGGTCATGGCAGGGGATAGCATGCGAGTCACCCATTCTTTCCTTCTCCATAATCTGCTCCTCATGCTGTCTGTCTACCAGATACCAAGTGAAGTAATAACCTTTTCCTATTCCCCAGCTCTAGCTTGCCTCAAAGGACAAGCAAACAAACAAAAAACACCCAAGGGGAGAAGATGTTTGAAAAGGGACACAGAAATCCAAATCCCTTCAACAGTGGTGACAGGAAACGGAGCCCTTGAAGGCTAGAGTCCTGTGCGGTCTGTAACATTCAAAGAAAAAATGCTTCAGAAAATTGGTCAATACTAATTTATAACAACCTACATTAAATGTAATCTATGGAATATGATGAATTATTCACCTTGCATATGTTTTAAACTTGGTGATAAAAATTCTTAGACCAAAATGCAAATCTCCAGTGTAGCCTGTTTACCCGGGAAGCGTTCCTCATTCTGCTCTGGGCCACCCAGGGCTGCACCACTGGCGGTATGCCTGCCACACCTGTCAGTTGTCTGGGAAATAAGATCTGCTCAACACAATTGTTTTGATAAACTCCTTTCTAAGAGGAGTTCTATTTTCTCCCTCAAATTTATCCTTCAAGTGAAGCCAAGTTACTCAGTAGAATTTATCCTTAGAATAAATGCAGATTTCTGCCAGTAGATACTCCAAAAAAGTCCTTTTTATTTGGTTGCCAATGTTAGTATAGCCATGACTTCCCTGTCAGTTTGATTCATGCCAAATGCTTCCTTTGCGAGCCTTGCTGCCATGTCTGTATCAGCAAAGCTGTAGAGGTATTTGGGCATTTGACAAAATAATTGCCAGTTGTCCCAATTATCCAACTGGAGAATTCATTTATTTTTGAGCTAATAACGGATTTTAAAAATGGGATTTCACTTAAAGCACTAACACAGACTAAAAGCGTGGTGCTGTGCTAGTCCTGGGAGCTCATCCAGAGCCGCAGCTTCCCCTCCCTGCCTTCCTCAGGACCCAGTCTTCCAGGATGCTTTCATCTTTCCTCAGCTCTTGCCTGAGAGAGATTTTTACATTTGCAATGGAAATAACCATTTCTGCAGAATCACTCTTTTGTGGCTTAATGGCTGGGGAGGTTGGGCATGGCATAGTCTTATTTGTGGCTCCTGATTGGGGTGTTGGGGTGTGTGTGTCTTCCAGCCCTAGCACAGACTTAATTTTTTTTTCTTATGAGAATATCAGGACATTTCTTCCTCAACTGCTAATTGTTCCTGCCATTGTTAAAACTATTCGTTTCACTTCCAACCCTCCCCCTACCCCTGTCCTCTGAAAGCGATTCTTTAAAGGACAGAGGCAATGCAGTTAATTTCTGAATTACTTGCCATGCCTTTGTATATCTAACATAGAACCTAAGCAAGAACGGCTTCTGTTTAAGTAAAAAAAAAAAATTTTCTTGCAAAAAAAAAGAGATTGTTATTGCTTAGAGTTGCCATTATGCTTTTGAAATATATTATGAGAGTAATATATGTTGATTACCAAACATTATAGAGTGCAGGCAAGCAAAAACACAATCTCCAAAATCTTATCCTCCAGAAAAAAAAACACTGTTAAAATCTCAGGATAATGCTTCCAGATACTTTTTTTCTCCTTACTTTTCTCATTGCTTTTTCTTCTGCTGTTTGTATTTTATTCTAGGCCTTGAATGGGGTGTATGTATATGTGAGAGTATATTAGAGTGCGTGCGTACTAGTGTCTTTTTACATATAGAGTATTATTTTGTGCTGACTGCTCTAAAACCTACATCATTCATGTTTTAAAGGTTGGGGGGAAACAGCAGTGTCACAGAGAATACTGTAGAATGCATGACCAGAGAAATCCTTTTTGATGAGTGACATTTATAGTGAGATATTAAGGTTGAGATCTGTAGTCATGATGCTAAGAATGTGAACATTGCAAGTGGAGATAATAATAGGCAGGAAGGTCTTCATGTGGGGAGGGAGCTCAGCTTACTTTTGCATCTGGAAGAACCATGGTGCTGAAGTACAGAGGAAACTAGGATGATAAAATATAAAGTTGGCAGAGATCAGATCATCCAGGCACCTTATAGGCTAGGCTTATTTAATGTGATTTATTGTGATTCGCTTTTCATGGTCAATATTCTAAAGGCAGTAGAATGTGGTGTTAAGAGCCTGGCCACAGAAGTCAGATAAATCTGCTTTGTAAACTTAGTCAAGCTAATTAATGTCTCCAAGTCTTAATCTTTAAAATGGAGGTGTTTGTACATACCACCTGATGGGGTCCTTGGGAGGAAAAGTCAGATAATACGTATAAAGCAGTGAAGAGCCTGGCATGACCTTTGATCAGTTTTATGGTTGAGTTTATTCAAAATATGCTGGTAGAGTAATGGAGGCTTGCTCAAGAAAGGTTATTTAGCAGGAGCTATAATGGAGCTTCAGGTAACAAAGCAGTGAAACCTGCAATTGTCCTGCTCACCACCTTTGGAATAATGAGCCGAGGTGCCCCACGTGCTGGTATGCTCCTGCAGAGCCCTGTGCTGTTACTGCTTTTAAGATACTAAGAGCAGAGCCTTGGCTTTTCCTACTCTTCCTCACCTAGCACCTCACACAGCACTTTTGAAGTAGAAGATGGTCAGCAGGTCTGTATGGAATGCAAGCTAAGTAATCATGGCCACTGCGAATATCAACCTTTTCTTTTCCAGAAGGAGGATCACACTTTTACTCCATTGAAGACTCTATGTATATAGAAAATTTAAAACACATTTTATAACATGTTTTAAAGGTACTGTGACTTTTAAAAAGGAGGTTGAAAATCTGTACAATGACTTTATGATTCCAAGAAAACCATTGTGTACATCAGGAACAGCTATGGCACATGCACCAACTGGCATAGCTATGCAGACTAAGGTGACATCCATAAAGACTGTCCCCTTCTGAGGTGCCACACTGTCTACCAGTTATATCAAAGATAACCTCTGTACATGCATCAGTAGTTACTGACATATTAATGGTGATTTTACTCTTTGGTTTGTGAAATTAAAGATATTTAAATATTCTTGTTTACATTTCTGTAATCATATTTTTTAATTTAATTTTTTGTTAAGGTATTATTGATACACACTTATGAAGATTTTACATGAAAAAACAATGTGGTTACTATATTTACCCATATTATCTAGTCCCCACCCATACCCCAATGCAGTCACAGTCCATCAGTGTAGTAAGATGCCACAGATTCACTATTTGCCTTCTCTGTGCTACACTGTTTTCCCCATGACCACCCACACCATGTGTACTAAACATAATACCCCAAAATCCCCTTCTCCCACCCTCCCCACCCACCCTCCCACACCCCTCCCCTTTGGTAACCACTAGTTCCTTCTTGGAGTCTCTGAGTCTGCTGCAATTTTGTCCCTTCAGTTTTGCTTCGTTATTATACTCCACAAATGAGGGAAATCATTTGGCACTTGTCTTTCTCTGCCTGGCTTATTTCACTGAGCATAATATCCTCCAGCTCCATCCATGCTGTTGCAAATGATAGGATTTGTTTCTTTCTTATGGCTGAATAGTATTCCATTGTGTATATATACATACCACATCTTCTTTATCCATTCATCCACAGATGGACACTTAGGTTGCTTCCGTATCTTGGCTATTGTAAAAAGTGCTGCAGTAAACATAGGGGTGCATATGTCTTTTTGAATCTGAGAAGTTGTATTCTTTGGGTAAATTCCAAGGAGTGGGATTCCCAGGACAAATGGTATTTCTATTTTTAGTTTTTTGAGGAACCTCCATATTGCTTTCCACAATGGTTGAACTAGCTTACATTCCCACCAGCAGTGTAGGAGGGTTCCCCTTTCTCAGCATCCTCGCCAGCATTTGTTGCTCTTCTTAGTCTTTTGGATGCTGACCATCCTTACTGGTGTGAGGTGATATCTCATTGTGGTTTTAATTTGCATTTCCCTGATGATTAGTGATGTGGAGCATCTTTTCATGTGTCTGTTGGCCATCAGAATTTTTTCTTTGAAGAATTGTCTCTTCATATCCTCTGACCATTTTTTAATCGGGTTATTTGCTTTTTGGGTGTTGAGGCGTCTAAGTTCTTTATATATTTTGGATGTTAACCCCTTGTTGGATATGTCATTTACAAATATATTCTCCCATACTGTAGGATGCCTTTTTGTTCTGTTGATGGTGTCCTTTGCCATACAGAAATTTTTTAGTTTGATGTAGTCCCATGAGTTCATTTTTGCTTTTGTTTCCCTTGCTCAAGGAGATGCCTTCAGGAAGAAGTTGCTTATGTTTATATTCAGGGGATTTTTGCCTATGTTGTCTTCTAAGAGTTTTATGGTTTCATGACTTACATTCAGGTCTTTGATCCATTTTGAGTTTACTTTTGTGTATGGGGTTAAACAGTAATCCAGTTTCATTCTCTTGCATGTTGCTGTCCAGTTTTGCCAACACCAGCTGTTGAAGAGGCTGTCATGTCCCCATTGTATGTCCATGGCTCCTTTATCATATATTAATTGACCATATATGGTTGGGTTTATATCAGGGCTCTCTAGTCTGTTCCATTGGTCTATGGGTCTGTTCTTGTGCCAGTACCAAATTATCTTGATTAGTGTGGCTTTGTAGTAGAGCTTGAAGTTGGGGAGCATAATTCCCCGAGCTTTATTTTTTCTTCTCAGGATTACTTTGGCTATTTGTAGTCTTTTGTGGTTCCATATGAATTTTAGAACTATTTGCTCTAGTTCATTGAAGAATGCTGTTGTTATTTTAATAGGAATTGCATTGAATCTGTAGATTGCTTTAGGCAGGATGGCCATTTTGACAATATTAATTCTTCCTATCCATGAGCACGGATGTGTTTCTATTTATTGGCATCTTCTTTAATTTCTCTCATGAGTGTCTTGTAGTTTTCAGAGTATACGTGTTTCACTTCCTTGGTTAAGTTTATTCCTAGGTATTTTATTCTTTTTCATGTAACTGTGAATGTAATTGTTTTCCTGATTTCTCTTTCTGTCAGTTCATTGTTAGTGTATAGGAATGCCACAGATTTCTGTTTATTAATTTTGTATCTGCAACTTTGCCGAATACAGATATTAGATCTAGTGGTTTTGGAGTGGATTCTTTAGGGCTTTTTGTGTACAGTGTCATGTCATCTGCAAACAGGGACAGTTTAACTTCTTCCTTGCCAGTCTGGATGCCTTTTATTTCTTTTTGTTGTCTGATTGCTGTGGTTAGGTCCTCCAGTACTATGGTGAATAGAAGTGGGGAGAGTGAATATCCTTGTCTTGTTCCCGATCTTAAAGGAAAAGCTTTCAGCTTCTCACTCTTAAGTATAATGTTGGCTGTGGGTTTGTCATATATGGCCTTTGTTATGAAGTATGTGCCCTCTATACCCATTTTGTTGAGAGTTTTATCGTGAATGGATGTTGAATTTTGTCAAATGCTTTTTCAGCATCTATGGAGATGATCATGTGGATTTTGTCCTTTTTGTTGATGTGGTGGATGATGTTGATGGATTTTCAGATGTTGTACCATCCTTGCATCCCTGGAATAAATCCTACTTGATCATGATGGATGATCTTTTTGATGTGTTTTTGAATTTGATTTGCTAATATTTTGTTGAGTATTTTTGCATCGGTGTTCATCAGGGATATTGGTTTGTAATTTCTTTTTTTGTGGTGTCTTTGCCTGGTTTTGGTATTAGAGTGATGCTGGCCTTAGATGCTGGCCTCATAGAATGAGTTTGGAAGTATTTCCTCTTCTTTTACTCTTTGCAAAACTTTAAGGAGGATGGGTATTAGGTCTTCACTAAGCGTTTGCAAAATTCAGCAGTGAAGCCATCTGGTTGAGGCATTTTGTTCTTAGGTAGGCTTTTGATTACCAGTTCAATTTTGTTGCTGGTAATTGGTCTGTTGAGATTTTCTGTTACTTTCTGGGTCAGCCTTGGAAGGTTGTATTTTTCTAGAAAGTCGTCAATTTCTTCTACGTTATCCAGTTTGTTAGTGTATAATTTTTCACAGTATTCTCTAATAATTCTTTGTATTTCTGTGGTGTCCATAGTGATTTTTCATTTCTCATTTCTGATTCTTCTCATGTGAGTAGACACTCTTTTTTTCTTGATAAGTCTTGCTAGGGGTTTATCTATTTTGTTTATTTTCTTGAAGAATCAACTTTTGCTTTCATTGATTGTTTCTATTGTTTTATTCTGCCCTAATCTTTATTATTTATTTATTTATTATTCTATTTATTTATTTCTGCTCTAATCTTTATTATATCCCTCCATCTATTGACATTGGGATTCATTTGTACTTCTTTTTCTAGTTTTACTAATTGTGAGTTTATGCTGCTCATATGGGATTGTTCTTGTTTCCTGAGGTAGGCCTGTATTGCAATATACTTTCCTCTTAGCATGGCCTTTGCTGCATCCAACAGATTTTGCGTTGTTGAATTATTGTTGTCATTTGTCTCCATATATTGTTTGATCTCTGTTTTTATTTGGTCATTGATCCATTGATTATTTAGGAGCATGTTGTGAAGCCTCCATGTGTTTGTGGGATTTTTCATTTTCTTTGCCTAATTTATTCCTAGTTTCATACCTTTGTGGTCTGAGAAACTGGTTGGTACAATTTCAATCTTTTTGAATTTACCGAAGCTCTTGTTGTGGCATAGTATATGATCTATTCTTGAAAATGTTCCATGTGCACTTGAGAAGAATGTGTATCCTGCTGCTTTTGGGTGTAGAGTTCTGTAGATGTCTGTTAGGTCCATCTGTTCTAATCCATTGCATTTTATTTCACCTTTTAATTCTGTTCGTATTTGTTGCACATATGTAGGTGCTCCTGTGTTAGGCACATAGATATTATAATAGTTATATCTTCTTGTTGGATTGACCCTTTTATCATTATATAATGTTCTTTGTCTCTTGTGACTTTCTTTGTTTTGAAGTCTATTTTGTCTGATACAAGTACTGCGTCTCCTGCTTTTTTCTCCCTATTGCATGAAATATCTTTTTCCATCCCTTCACTTTTAGTCTGTGTATGTCTTTGGGTTTAAGGTGAGTGTCTTGTAGGCAGCATATAGATGGGTCTTACTTTTTTATCCATTAACTGACTATGTCTTTTGATTGGTGCATTCAGTCCACTTGCATTTAGGGTGATTAACGATAGGTATGTACTTATTGCTATTGCAGGCTTTAGATTCATGGTTACCAAGGTTCAAGGTTAACTTCCTTTCTATCTAAGAGTCTTAACTCACTCCATATGCTATGAGAAACATAATCTAAAGGTTCTTTTTTTTTCTTCCTCCTCCATTCTTTATATATTAGGTATCATGTTCTGTACTCTTTGTCTATTCCTTGATTGACTTTGGGGATAGTTAATTTAATTTTGCATTTGCTTAGTAATTATCTGTTCTACTTTCTTTACTGTGGTTTTATTACCTCTGGTGACAGCTATTAAACCTTAGGAACACTTCCATCTGTGTAGTCCCTCCAAAATACACTGTAGAGATGTTTTGTGGGCGGTAAATTCTCTCAGCTTTTGCTTTTCGGAAAATTTTTTAATCCGTCCTTCAAATTTAAATGATAATCTTGCTGGATAAAGTATTCTTGAGTCCCTTCTGCTTCATTGCATTAAATACAGCGTGCCACTCCCTTTTGGCCTGTAAGATTTCTGCTGAGAAGTCTGATGATAGCCTGATGGGCTTTCCTTTGTATGTGATCTTATTTCTCTCTCTGGCTTCTTTTAATAGTTTGTCCTTACCCTTGGTCTTTGCCATTTTAATTACTATATGTCTTGGTGTTGTCTTGCTTGGGTCCGTTGTGTTGGGAAATCTGTGCGTCTCCATTGCTTGAGAGACTATCTCCTTCCCCAGGTTGGGGCAATTTTCAGCAATTACCTCCTCAAAGACACTTTCTATTCCTTTTTCTCTTTCTTCTTCTTCTGGTACCCCTATAATGCAAATATTTCTCAGTTTGTATTGGTCACACAGTTCTCTCAATATTCTTTCATTCTTATAGATCCTTTTTTTTCTCTGTGCCTCTGCTTTTTATTCATCTTCTTTAGTTTCTGTTTCATTTATCATCTCCTCCGCTGTATCTAATCTGCTTTTAATACTCTCCATTGCGCTCTTCAATGATTGGATCTCTGACCAGAATTCATTCCTGAGTTCTTGAATATATTTCTGTGCCTCCATGAGCATGTTAATGATTTTTATTTTGAACTCCCTTTCAGGAAGATTCATGAGGTTGATGTCATTTAAATCTTTCTCAGTAGTTCTATTAATAGTTTTACTCTGAACCAGGTTCCTCTGGCATTTCATATTTGTATATGGCGCCGTGTAGTGACCAGAAGCTCTACTCTCTGGAGCTGCTCAGTGCCTGAAGCAATGTCAGGGGTCTCAGGGGAGTGGTATTAGTACCTGGGTGGAGGAAAGAGCTGTTTCCTGCTTCCTGGCTGTTATGCCTGACTCCACTGCCTGAACCAGTGGGCCGAGCACACAAGTATAAGCCTCTATGCTTTGCGTTTGTAGTTGCTGTAGACAGATCTTCCCTCTGTCTGGCCTAACGCCAAGGTAGGGTTTGCCGTTTTGCGAGCCAGGTGGGGCTGGCCATGAGACAGGCTCAGTAGGCTGCGTATCATGGAGGGGGCCCTTGGAGCTGTGTAGCTAGGCAGGGAGCTGGAGCACCTGAAGATCATGAAAGCTTCCAACCTTGTCCCATGACGTCTGCTCTTTTCTCCAGGTGTATGCAGTCTGGCGCAGTCCTCTTTCCTGTTGCTCTTTCAGGAGTAGGTGTATCAATTATATTTTCATATTTTATGCGGTTTTAGGAGGAAGCTCTTGTCTCACCTCTCACGCTGCCATATTTAATCCTCTCCTGTAATAAGCATATTATTACCTTTGTAATGAGAAAAAGAACTTCAGTAGTAATTTGTTTTTTTTTTGTCACAGAACTCTTCATGCAACTTCACATTATTTCCAGCATTTCTAACTCTAAGGATCATGTCCCTATGTTTTTTTAGAATTTTTAAAATACATTCTACTGGGTGTTCGAAATACTGTGATCATAACACTGATAATGGGTTTCAGTAGGGTACTTGATGGAGTCATTTCAAAATATGCATGTTGCTCCCGAGAGACTTGAATTTTGATTTGTGATGTGGCCATTTACTAAATATCAGCTCTTGGGCTTTGTCAACTGTACAGTTGGGAAACAGTACCTCCCTTATGTAATTTATAGGTTATCTGATGATTCAAAGTAGATATGAAAGTACTTTTAGGCGATCAGCACAAATAGCAACCCCTATTTTTTGTTATGATTCATTATTGGAGTATCTCACAAAGGCCGCAGGCTTAATTTTTGTCTAAGGTCACTTGGGCAAATATTTTACATGGGGATAATTTATAATTTATTAAACAGTTTTCTCCTCATTAATGGACTATTCTCTTTGGAAATTAGATATTAAAATTTACAGTTTCTGTGGCAACACAGGTGTGAGCTGTGCTGCTCCTCCATCAAGGGACATTGCTCATATTTTAAGCATTAATTAGACCAGGACATCTTTGCTTTTTCCTCCTCAAACCAGCGAGTGGTTGTCTAGGTTAGATTATACCTGATGTTCTGTGCTGAATATGGGACCTGAGAGAGGCTGCTTTCTTCACCATGTCAAAATTACAGAAAGCGATAGGGTCTTCTTAAGTGACGAAAGGAAATGAGCTGTGTATTGAGTAGTTAGGAATATACCTCTTTAAATTTTCTTGACATCATAGCCCAACCAACTTCTATATAATTGTCACTTTCATCTTTCACCAAAATATGCATTATCAAATAATGTTTGAAAATATCTTGGGTGCTCAGCCATGGACATTTTTTGAATCAGTGAGTGAAGGAGCTACTTGATGCTGTTAAATGTGGAGTGTTGGTTTATCACTCCAGTAAATGAGTCAGGAGAGATGAGTGAGTTAGCTACCTGCTGGTACATCCCCCTCACCCCATACTGGTAATAGCTGGTTATCTAGCACTCTGTGACATTCCTGAGAGCCTCCTAGATGCCAGCACATTTATTCCTCTACCTCCCGAGGAGACTGGAAAGAAGTGCGATAACTGCTCTGTCTTCTGAACCTCAGAGGAGCTTTGAGATGGCAGGAAATGCTTATTCCTCTGATTTCAGGACAGGCTTATCTCTCCATCAAGATAAGAGACAGTGCTGCCCAGTAGAAATATAAGGTGAGCCAATTAAAACTTAATTTTCACAATATGTGATTCAGAATTTTCTAGTAGCCATATTAGAAAAGTAGAAAGAAACGAAATTAATTTTAATGATATATCTACTTTAACTCATTATGTAAAATGTTACTGTTTCAACTTATAATCAATACAAAAACAATGTAGAATTTTACTTTTTTATTTCTTGTACTAAATATTCAGTATCTGGTATGTAATTTACACTTGTAGCCCATCTGAATCCAGGTTAGTCACCTGTCAAGTGCTCACTAGCCTCCTGTGGCTAGTGGCTGCCATGCTGGGCCATGTAGATCGTTCCTTACCAATCTGGCTCATAGTAGGAAATGTCATTCCCATGTAATAGCCTTTTTCCTCTCAATAAGTTATTATCAGGCATCTCATATTTGCACTATTTACTCTGTTTTGGTTAATATAACTCTAATGTCATATAATTTGAATTTCAATCAATGACTCAAATTCTCAAGAAGATAATAGTATGTAGTATAAATAAAATGAAGTTTCTAAATAACTGTTAATTGTATCACGCAGAATCAGCTGCATATGAGTTTTTGAAAAGTTACAGGGTAGCTTGGGATTGTCCAAGTTAAAATTATAGGCTATATGGCATTAAAGACTCCTTGGGGGGCTCTAGGTGGCATCAAAATTATGAGTCATTTTCCAAACGCAGGTGAAATCAAGGTCAAATGGTGAACCCATGGGACTGCCATTGAAGAGAAGTAGCATACTATTTAGGTGCCAGGTAGAGAGAACAACACTGAGGAAGATGGCCAGGAGACAAACTCTTGTACAAGGCAGACACTGCCAAATACAGACATCAGTTTGCATTTGAAGTGCGCCTTTCTTAGGCATCTCCTGAGCTGTGGGAGGAAGGCTAACAATGTAAAATAATACTATGCCTTATTATCAAGTGTCTAATTGTGTTAGTCAACATTCCAAAGGGTTTACATATTTTTAAAAACTTAATTTTCACAAGAGCTGTCACCAGGGATGCACTATTATTATGTCTATTTAATGGGTGGAAGTACAGTGATGGTAGGGAATGGGTCAGCCATCATATGCCTATTAAGCTGACTGACCAAAACTTCAGCCCAGTTCTACCCAACCCTAAAATGTGTATTTCTGGTCTATGCAACTCCCCAGATTAGATGATACTATGGCTTAAAATATGAATAACCAGTCATATTATAAAAACATACCTGGATTAATGGAGAAGCTTGATTACATGTTGTCTAATTTTTAGCCAGGTTAGATTGAAATTAAATTATTAAGTGCACTTAAATCATTTAACTTATTCAAAAACCAATTCAAATGCACTTTCTATAAAGAGCCCTACTTCAAGCCCCTCATTTGGAATTCATCTTCGTCCTTCCATCTCCCCAGACAATTTACACATCTCATGGTGCATAACAGCCTTCTCCTTCGATTGTACAGCAGATAAGCACATTTTATCTGTCTTTCCAGCTGCTACATGTGCCTTATGCAAAGTAACTGCTCAAAATTTGTGTCAAATGGACGTGCTAAGTGGCTAGATGGGCAGATAGATGAATGAATGAGTTAATAAATGAATGAATGTAAACATTCTTGCTTTCTTCAAAATAAGAGAACTGTTGTATAAATTACCTTCAGAGTGGATTTTGGGTGAGACCATTTGATTATGATGATAATATGCAATGTAACTATTGGAAGGGTGTGTTTTAGAGCTCAAATAATTGTGTGCTTGAAATATTAAAGATTCATATAATGCATGCCCTGGTTATATCACAGAGAGACAGTTTGTCTTTGATGCCACAGAGCTAGCTTCACACATTTTAGAAGACATCTTTTCCTCCTGACTCCCCAACAGTTTGTAGTGTACCCTGCAGAAGTAATTGTGAGATTTTAGCAGGAAAATCTGTTTCCATAACTGGTAGTTTTCAGGGGGCTATGTTCACTGTTTACCCTTTTCATGTGTTTTACAGAGAAACCACACAGTAATGAGCATTAGTGCAGTGGGAGATCTTGGGTTGGAAAACTTCTGGATTGTCCATCATCTTTGTCATTCAAATGCATATGCCATGCTCAGAAAACAGAATAGAGCTATGGCCTGAGTGGAAAAGAAATTGTTCTATCATGCTCAAATGTATTTTGGACACCATTTGAAATGCTTAGGAAATAGTTGTTTAGAACTCCTCCCCACCCCCATACCCATGCCCGGCCCATGAAAGTGGTTTCGATCACTCATTCATTCATTCACGTGTTATTTATCTATGTATATATTCCCCCATCTTATTCCATAAAGGATTTAAATTGGCCCATACACGTGTGGTATTTGGAATGTTTCTGTATAGATCAGGGACTAGAGTTTCCCCATGAATTGATTTAAAGAACTGCAGTCCTTTGACTCCTATGTGAATTAAGTTATTCTATTATTCTTAAAGGTTTTTTTCTCTAATATATGAACAGAGTAAAACAAATGTAAATTTGTGACAGCATTTTGGATTTCTCCAATCAGGCAGTTAATCATCTACTCTGGATTATGTACAAAGAAATACAAGATCATTTTTTTCCTGTTACCCAGTTTTTCTGTTTGTCAGTAATATTTCATATACTCTCTTTCAGCAGTTAGTAATGAAGTACAAAGATAAACCATTTTAATGAATGTATTACTTGCACCTGTGGCATGTATTTCTTTTCATTGATATCCCTGGAAAATTATTTTAAATTCAAAAGAATATGCCTAAGGGAAACAAGGACTTGTTAATAGAGATGTATTCTTTTATTTTACTAAAGCAGTACCATTAATTTTTTCCTAGTATTTTACCTGCTGCAAAAGGTTTCTGTGATCTGTTTATACCTCTGTATTTCTCATACAGGCATTTAAGTGACCAAAGGAGTGAAAGGAATCATTGTATTCCCTGTCAAGTTTTAGAATGCATATAGTAACAATCCATTGCTTTTTTATTTATTTCACCCCATTAAGTATTATTATCATAACTAAAAAAAAATGCTGCTTTGGTTCAATTATATTACATAAGCCTCCTGTTCCCATATTTTTGGGGGGCAGTAGGTATAAGAAATAGTTCATCATTCAGTAGCTATCTGTTGAGTCCCTGCTAGGGTGAGCTGAGGGTTTGTATGGAAAGGTCTTGGCCTAGAACTTCATACATAAGGGCCTAAGGTACTTGCTAAGCTATGAAGTGGGTCACAGAGTTGAGAAAGTATTGATTCAGCACAGGATGTAAAAATGTCTGGGAGCTTTCAAGGTCAGATGGACATTTGCCTTGAAACCAGGCATTGACACTGGATCTGTTTCTTAGAACTCTTTCAGTTGTCCTAATCTGTGGAAGTGGAATCATTATATTTAATTTGAATGCACATCATAATTGGCAGTAACGTGAGGTTCATAGCATATATTATTAGGGATTCGTAAAAACACTGGCTGCAGTATTATTTTCATTATCATCATCATTACCATCCTCCTCATCATTCAGTATGACCCATTACTTCAGATAGCTTACAGTGTAGTTGGGGAAAATAAGATTGTGTGTGATTGTGTGTGTGGCTTAGAGATGGGGTGGAGTTCTTAGGAAGTATCAGTTCATTGCCAACCTGAATTTGGCCAATGACCAACACCACCCCAAAACTGAGGGGAGCTGGGATTGAATATTGGGAAACCTAGTACACCAGAGCAGGGCAACTAAAAGACTTAAGATCTAGGCAAAAATGAGACTCACACAAATATGCAGAGCCTGAGAATTCAGTCTGAGGAGCAGATCTATGGGAAGAGGTCAGCAACTGGGGTGGAGCTAACAGTTCAGGGCAGCATGCAGTGAGCTGTATCCCTCTTCTGACAGGCTTTCTTTGAATTTGTTCTCTCAATTTGCTTCTCCTTTCCACTGCTGCTGGCCACGCCAGAAATAGACAGTAATGTATGAAAAATTAAATAACAATAAAAATAACATTATAAGATATGTCTCAAGGCGGAATGACTGTCAAATGCCAGATGACGGTAGAATTAACGATGCTAAAGTTCAGCAGGCACAGACATCTTATGGCCTGAGGTGTAAAAGATGCCACTGTGAGAAAGGAAGCTTTGACGTAGCTTCTGAAGAATTGTGCAGAGTATCAAAGGAAAAAGGAGGGTTGTAAGAGAGATGAGATCTGACTTACACCAGATGCATCATCTGCCACCTGCTTGGCAGACTGGAAATCTTAAAAGTCACCTCTCCTTATGCCCAGGACCCTGAAACCAAAAAGAAAATGGAAAGAGAGACTCACTCCAGTTGATTTAATTTCTGAAGACTCCCTGGCATTTCTTCAGAAACTTTGCTGCCCTACCACTCTTTACCTTGCTATAGTACACCTCCCTCCAATCTTACTCCTTCCAACCAATTGCCATAGGGGCACCCAGGCTTAATAAGCATCATTATCCATTAAAAAAAAGTGATACTAATTGTTGTAAATTGTTAGTTTTGAAACTTTTCTCATCAAATAACACACAGAACTCTTTAAAATAGGTTTAAACAAAATGAAATTCCAAGAATTTATAGTTATGCCAACCAAAAATGCTAATTAAAATGATTATTTTTATGTATACTGCTAAGTTTATAATACTGTGAGTAATGTTACTACATCAATAAGTAGACATTCATCACCTTTCACAAAACATGGGGTCACTTATTTCTAATCTCTTTTATCTACTTAGTGTTTTATGAACATCTGTCCTTCTCACACATATACTTCAATAATGCCCTTTTTTTCAAGGATCATTTTAGAAATATGTATTTTGTGATCACATGGTATGTACATTTATAACCTTTTTGAAATATGTTGCCAAGTTGCCTATCAATTTATGTCAGATGGGAATATTTGAGAGTGCTCCTTCTTGGACTTCCAGCCAACACTGAGACTTGTCATAAAAAATTCATGAAACAAAAGCCTTGCTACATGTTTTTTCAAATGGCTATTTTATTTTTAATTTATTTTAATTGAGGTATATATAATAATATGTACAAAATACAGCTCGATGCATTTTGATATGTATATACACTCATGTAACCATCACCTAGATTAAGATATCAAACATCTCACCCATTTTTTCCCCCTTCACCTATTTTACCCATCCCCTCATCCCCCTTCCCTATGGCAACCACTAGTCTGCCCTCAGTGTCTATGAGTCTATTTCTGTTCTCTTTGTTTTGTTTTTTAGATTCCACAAAGAAGTGGAAGCATATGGTATTTGCCTTTCTTTGCTTGACTTATTTCACTTAGCATAACACCCTCTAGGTCCGTCCATGTTGTTGCAAAGGTTAGATTTTGTTCTTTTTTATGGCTGAGTAATATTCCATTGCATATATGTAGCAAATCTTTTTTATCCATTCATCTATCAATGAACATTTAGCCTGCTTCCCTATCTTGGCTATTGTAAATACTGTTGTGGTAAACGCAGGAATGCATACATCTTTTCAAATTAGTGATTTTGTTTTCTTTGGATAAATTCCTAGAAGTGGAATACTAGGTTGTTTGGTATTCTATTTTTAGTTTTTAGAGATAATCGCCATACTGTTTTCCATAGCGGCTGATTTAAAATCCCACCAGTGTACTGGGGTTCTCTTTTGTCCACATCCTCATTAACACTTATTATTTTTTATCTTGATATTAGCCACTCTGACTGGTGTGAGGTATATCCCATTATGGTTTTGATTTGCATTTCCCTGATGATTAGTAACATTGAACATTTTTTCATCTGTCTGTTGGCTATTTATGTGTCTTTGGAAAAATGTGTAGTCAGATCCTCTGCCCATTTTTTAATTGGATTATTTGTGTTTTGGGTGTTAAGTTGTAAAAGTTCTTCATATATTTTGGGTATTAACCCCTTATTGGATATATCATTTGTAACTGTATTTTCCCATACAGTAGGCTGCCTTTTCATTTGGTTGGTTTCCTTTGCTATGCAAAAGCTTTTTGGTTTGATATAGTCACATTTGTTTATTTTTGCTTTGGTTTCCCTTGCATGGGAAGACATAGCCAGAAAAAATTACTAATGCCAGTGTTCAAGACTGTACTGCTTATGTTTTCTTCTAGGATTTTTATGGTTTCACGTTATATATTTAAGTCTTTAATCCATTCTGAGTTTATTTTTGTGGATGGTATAAAACAGTGATCCAGTTTCATTGGTTTGCATGTAGCTGTTCAGTTTCCCCAGCACAATTTATTGAAGAGACTGTCTTTTACCCCCTGTATGTTCTTGCCTCCTTTGTTGTATATTAATTGCTCATATAGGCATGCATTTATTTCTGGGCACTCTATTAAAAACCTTGCTACTTTGATGGGAGGAAAACAGATTTCATTATATCATCATGCTAATTTACACTAACCTAATTAATGAATTTTAATTTTTTATTAATGTTTATCTTTTCTATTATTTATATTTTCTTAGTTGTGATTTGTTTACTCATATTTTCCTATATTTTAAAAAGTTTTTCTATTTTCTTATCAGTTTGTGAAATACACACACACATGAAGATATGTATGTGTCAATACGTACATACAAACACACACATATATAAAAGCATGCTAAATATATATTAAGAGTAGTACTCCATCTATATTGCATATAATAAGCCCTATTACAATATATTCCTAAGTCTTTGCATTTTATTCTTGTCTCATTTGTGAATTTAAATGGAATAACACAAATATTAAACTATCCAATGTGATAGTAAGGAAAATGCTCAGTATTGCTATTTTAGTAGACATTTTAAATTAGGAATAAATGAACTATTTTAGTCTTTTTGTTATCTATTGGGACATTTTTTTCTTTTTTGACTTAGTTATATTAGGGACTAAATTTAGAATACCTATATTGATACCTATTTGCATTTTTTGAGTAAATATTCCTATTATATTTTATGTTATTTGATTCTTATTGATTTAATATTTAGGATTTTGTATTTATAGTCATATGAGAAATTCATCTCTGGTCTTCTGTACTTCTATCTTCTGTACTTCTATCTTCTGTACTTCTGTTTTTCTATCTTTTAGGGGGGCTCAGACTTTGGCATTAGTTTGTGCTAGATTCTTGCCCAATTTGCAGACTATTCCAACCTTTCAGTGCTCTTAAGGTAAGTTTGAAAGAATTGAAAACTGGATTTGGAATAGTAGTCTTCAGAAAATATTTTTAAATGTCCCTGTTATTTAGTAACAAAATTATAGAATGTCTTGGTTGTGCTTAAAAATAATCCCAGGGACATTGTAGAAGGAGTGTCTGTAGGAGTCATATGAAAATGAGTATATGTGAATTGCTTCATTGTACATTTTTTTTCTTTTGTACATGTTTGATATATCCCATAATAAAAAGTATCTAAAAGTTATATACCCTGAAAAAGTTTTCAGTGGCTACTGGCTTATTCAGATTTTCTAATGCTTCTGCTTATTAGGAAATAGCATGAGATTTTAGTATTTTTAAATGTGTGGCTTTATCAAGTTTCTCATGCCTAACATAGTCTATTTCTATCTTCTCTCTTTTAATTTGACATTTGACTCTTTAAAATAATCTCTCTAAATCATACCTCAGATCATACCACCCATGTGTATGAAACCCCTAAACTTCTTCCATCAAATTTAGAATTTCTTGTGGGGCAGGCAACAAGGCCTTTGTTATACTGACCCTAGCTTGCCTCTAAAGCCCAACTCCAGCCTTGTATCCTGTCCGGTTTCCCCACACTCCTGAGATGCTTGGATCGTCCTTTCTCCTCTGCCTCAGGCGTTGGCTTAAAAACACCATACTTATTCTCTGAGACCCCTGCAGAATTTTGTTTCTTTTAAGCCTTCCATAAACTCTCCCTTGTTTCTATTTCCTCTCCCTTCTCTGTATCACCCAATATTTTGCTGAGGCTGTGGTGTATCCTTTGTTACACTGTATTAGGTTTGTATATTTGGAAACTTACCTCATTCTTTCCTCCATCCACATCACTAGCGGGGCCTCTGGCATCCAGACATGCGGAGAATATGTACGGTATGGGTATGCTATGGAACAGGCTGCTTGCTTGCCTTACTTAGGCTGTCGGTCTCGTTGAATGTTCCTAGAACTGAGCAGAAGTAGGTGCTCCTGAAGTGCTTGCTGGATGCGTGCTGAGTGAATGGAGTGGGCATGATAGACTCAGGTCATCAGGAACCCGCTGGGGCTGGACCCAGTGGGATTACTGGAGAGAAGTAGTGGGAGGTAACTTTGGGTCATGATGTCATTCGGTTTATGGTTGGGAGAGAGTAGAGGAAGCTAACATGTCCATGGGCTGTGTGGATAAGTTAAGCTGGTGCCCTTTGATGGTTACCACAGAAATGTGTATCTTTTCCAACTCATAATTTAAAGGAAATTATGTCTGTGTTAAGGTAACTAAAGTATGCCCCTAAAACACATTCTTATCATATCTCAATCACTTTGTTATCATTTGCTTTAGTGTAATTTCATCAAAATGACTAGAGTAAAAGAATTTAGAAAGACAGTTTTCTGAACTCGGAAGCAGTTTAGACAGAATATTTACCAGACTTGGCTTTTCCACTGTCTGGCTTTGGGTTCAGCTATGGTGGTCTTCCCTTGAATATCAAGGCTATTTTACTAGTTCATGGTAGCCCTATCAGATTTCCTGGAAGCATGAGCTGCACCAGTGAGCATGTTTGGTTGGAGGAGGTCAGTAGTATCCCAGTCCAGTGGTTTGGTTGAGGTGGCCATCAGCATGTGTGGTCGGGGTGCAGGCTTTCCTTCGTGGGGGTTTTAGTCTTCTGACTGTAGTTGTGAAGTAATATTTTAGTTAAGGCTTTGGGCGTTTTTTCTAATTTATTCACTTGTCTCTTGGTTTGCTGGTATTAATTGGATGAAAGAAGGTGTGTTACGGAAGGAAGATGGCCAGGATCCATAACAATTGTGAAGTTCTTCATCTGAATGAGTTTTCTATTGCATAGTTACTATACTATAGTTCTTTTGTGTGTTGGGGATGAGGGAGGAGGGATATATGTATAATTTGCATACTATGTATTTGCAGGTGATAGAGAAAACAAAGGCCTGAAGAGGGAAAAAAGTACCAAATTGATTTTAGATTCCTAAGCTTTCTTCTAATCTAGTGCTCTATGTATTTGGTTAATAGCTACTTAGAAAAATTCATCATTTGACCACTGTAAGGTTGCATCTGCATTGTCCGGCAGGCCCCAAAGAGCTTCGCAAATACCCTGCATGCAGCTGTCATCACCGGTTATACTGGCAACAACCAAAATGATTAAAGAGCTGTCCACAGATACAGTGGCCTATCTTGAGAAGTATGCAGCCATGGGCTGGATAACCACTCGGGAGGTATGACTAGACGGAATTCAGGTGTAAGATATAAGGTCCCTTCCTTCTAGTCTATCTTTAGGATGCATGAAAGGATACAGGATGTGGGAAAGCTGTTCAGGAATCAGAATTTCACTTGACTGTATACTGTTCAAAAGCAAGAGAATGGATTAAACATTTCTGTTTCCAGAATCTAGCAAAGTGCATGGTGTTATGTGGGTAAGCAATAGATGTGTACAGAATTAGATCTGATTCTGAATAATTGATTACATTGTCATTCTCCAGGGAAATTAGTGAAGGGTGACATACTGAGGTTATGCTTGCAAATACGAAGTGCGAGTTGGAATTAATTATCCTAGTCTTTTTTAAGGAAGTGCATTCTCTTGTCAACTGAGATGAGTGATGCAAAAGCACCTTCTGGATTTGAATTAGCTGCATAATTCTTGACTTTGCTCAAGCCTTTAAACTGGTGGGAGCTTTAATGGATATTAATTCGTGTGAAAGCTTTTTATTCTTTGAGGGTCTTTTTTTTCTTTTCTAAAAGAGAAATCTATTTTGATTGACATATGGATCCCTCTGTTTCATGATTTATTGTTTTTGAAGAAAGGGGCTTTGATTTCCTGCCAGGGAGCTTTCATAAAAGGACCTTAGCATGCTGAGTCCTGATTAAACATCAGGGAGAGGTGATGATTCTTTTGTCTAGCTCTCTTCCGGAAGGTGAACGGGCCAGAATTACAATGATTCTTGGAGAGGTGTCTGCTGAAGGACCACATTCAGCTACGGGAACATCCACCATTACATAAACAGCAGTAAGGTTAGGATGCAAATGCCATTTTCTCCTATTTGATGACCACTTAAGAAAAACCTGTGGAAGAAAGGGCCATAATGATACTTTAGAGGAGAGAATAATTGGGTTAGTTTTATATATTGCTGTAGAGTACTGACCTACATAATTGAAAAGTTTTTATGAAGTAAAACAGATTTTCATTTAAAGATCCTACTAATTTTAGCAGATTTAAGGGATTTGCATGGCATGACCAGTGTTTATGTAAGTTAAATGGCTCACCTTGTTTTGGATTTACTAAATTTGCTTCTTCTAAATCTATTATTTTAGTAGTCCTGTTTATCAACCGTGTTTCCCACAATCAATGATCAAATTCAGTTTATAAACAAACAAAGTTGGCTTACGAGCAAGGCTGAGCATCAGAAAGAGTGGTGTCTCTGAAGTTATAGGAGCCTCAGCTTTAATCTTCAGATGTAGCCAGGCTCTGCCACTTACTCGTCATGTGGCCTCAGGCAACGTTTTAAGTGCTCTGAATCCCACTATAAGTATAAATGAAATAAAAATATTTACCTGGTGGAGAGATTTTGAGGACTTAATCAGATAAAGTGCATAAAGGGCCTAATGCTTTGGATTTTATAGCTCTGCTTGTGGCAACAATATTGTAATGTAATGGCATAAAAATAAAATAACCAGAGATTATAATTGATGATTGAATCATTGTTCTTATCCTTAGCCAGACATAAAAATAAATGACAGGAGAATTTTTGGGTCATTTGCAATTCTTTTGTCAAGCATAAGGTGAACATGATCATGTATCATTTATTTACTCTGGGTGTGACTGAAAACACAAACCCCAAGGCCCATCAAGAAGTGCTTAGAAACTGAATGCCAATTTTTTCTTTCTCTGTACTTTTTCTTACTTGTGTTTATCAACTGAATTCTTAATATACTGTCTGCTTTAATTTTCATCTTCATCTGAAAGAGAATGATCATAGTCTAAATCTCCACTTACTAGAACTTAGAGTTGGGTCAAGTGTTCTTCTAAATACCCTTGGCTAAGATGACTAATTCCAGCTATTAAAAAGGATATTAACTATCATGAGATCAAGTTAATATTCAGCAAATGAGCTATTTGACTTGTTATTAATTAATGTGAAATAAAGTAATGTAAGTTTAAGAACATAGCAAAAAATCACTATCTTGACAATATATTGAGTCAGTCATTATTTATTTCATTAAATTAATAGACTTTCTGTTTTAGAGCAGTTTTACATATATAGAAACAGTAATCAGTATGCAGAGTTCCCATAAAATTTCCTCTCACCTCTGCCCTCAGTTGGGAATATCTATCATTAATTAAAAATAATATATTATTGTTAATTGAAGTCCAGAATTTACAGTGTTCACTCTGTGTTGTACAGTTCTATGATTTTTAACAAATGCAGAATGTCATGTATCTGCTATTACAACATCACACAGATTAGTTTCACTGTCCTAAAATTACCTGGGCTCCACCTATTAGTCCCTCCCACCCTGCCCCCACTATTTTCCCACTCTTCCAATCCTTGGTTCCCGCTGACTTTATAGTTTTGCCTTTTCTGGGATGTCATATAGTTGGAATCATACCATATGTAATCTTTTGGCTTCTGTCGCTTAGCAATATGTTTTTAAGTTTCCTCCATCCTTTTCATGGCTTGATAGCATTTCTTTTTACTGCTGAACAATATTCCAGTGTATGGCTGCACTGCAGTTTATTCAGACATCTTTGTCATTTCCAGTTTTTGGCAACTGTGAATAAAGCTGCTATAAACATTCATGTAAAGTTTTTGTGTGGACACGTTTTCAGCTCACTTTAGTCAATATCAGAGAGCATGATGGTTGTATCATCTGGTAAGAATATGTTTAGTTTTGTAATAAACTGCCAAACTGTCTTTCGGAAGTGAGTGTACCATTTTGTATTCCCACCAGTAATGAATGAGAGTTCCTGTTGCTCCACATACTCCCTGGCATTTGGTTTTATCTGTGTGTTTTGGATTTTAGCCATTTAGTTAAGTATAATTAATTAATAATTAATTTTCATTTTCCATTATAACGTAAGTGTCATGAGGGCATAGATTTCACCTTTGTTTATGGCTGGATCCCAAGGCCCTAGAGAAGTTGGTGACATATACTGGGTGTTCAGTAAATCTTTGTGGAAAGGATTATTAATGAATTACAGCAATGAAAAGTAAACATCCTTAGGGATAATTTCTGTAAAGAGACACCATTGCTAATGTCCTAAGAATTAATAACAAAGGGCAGATAACATTTATTATAAACAATGATAAATTGATGTTTACATTAGGATCCATAGTTGTCTTCAAGTCAATAAATCTTTGCAAGTAAATCTTACCCTTGAATTGAAACAGACAGATTCAAACTTAAGTCTTTTTAATTTTGACTTTATAACAAGCCAGAATGTATTTATATTCATTTACTTACTTTTGTAAACAAATTCTCTGTTATTTATAGTTAAAGGAAGCAATGCATTGGGTAACATCTACCATTTAATTGAATCAAGAGCATGACCTCTGGCTTCATGTTAACATCACATGGAGAGCTTTTCATAAAATCTCCACTGCCTGTCCTGGTCTGCAGGCATTCTGATTTAACTGTTCTGTCCCACATCCCCCACCCAGTTCCCAGGTAGTTCTGTGAGTTTCCAGATTCTTCCAATGCAAAGCCAGGGTTGATATCAACATTAAGGTCTTTAAAAACTCAATATTGATTTTAGTCAAGAGATATTAAACTATTTGAAAGAAATAGCTATATAAAAATATTGTAAAGGATTTATACTGGATTTTAAAGCATAAAAGCTCACAGCTTATCAAGCATTGTGTCTGCAGTCCTCAGATTACAAAAGCATGAAGCAAATTGCAGGAATAGCATGATTCTCTTACCCTCCTTGCCTACTCTACCCAACAGCTTGGTAAGAAGAGTGAGGAAAGATTTGTTGAAATGGTAAGCAGGTGTTAACACTGCTCTATGAGCAGCCCAGAGGAGTGAAATCATATTTAAACTGGTATCCCCATTTTTAGGAGAAGGCGGTTTCTAATATTTAAATTTCATATACCTTTGGTCCAGAACTCTGTATCTAAGACTTTACCCAGCAGAAATAAATTTTCATTACAGCGTTACATATAGTTACAAAAATTTATAAATATCCTAAATGTCCACTAATAGGGAATGATTGAATAGGCATCAGGTGCTCTCACAGTGCGGACTCCACTATACTTAAAATTTTTAAATAAGTATATCTATATGTATGGAAATGAATTACACCGGTTATTCACTATTAAGCAACAGAAACAAGTTAAAGAACAGTTCTTAATGTATGATGCTATTTTTATGAAAATAAACTCTCTTTCATCCACCGTAAAACATTTAGAAATCCTCTTTGTGTACATGGGGTTCTTAATATTTTGGGAAATAATTGAAAGATGTCCAATAAATGATTACCTGTGATTACGTCTGGAGAATGGGTTTGGGGAATGAGAGAACTTCTTATTTAACCAACAATTAAAAAAAATTTTTTAATGGAGTTAACTGCTAACATATTTGTAACTTAAAGGAAAGAAAAGGAGTCAGGCTCCCTAAGTCCTTAGGAGTTCCTTTATGTTTTTTGAAGTTGACATTTCTATTAAGAAGAGTGCACTAAATGTTAACACTCATGGAAAAATTCAGTCAGTGATGGCTAACATTCTAATAAATATTTAGTTTTGTGTACAGATCCCCTCACTCCCCATCTGTTCAACTCAGAGTTCTGCAATTCCTGTAGTGCTGAAATGAACAAAAGCTGGATTCCTCTCAAATGGACCATGATCATGTGACCAAGAATTAAAACATAATAATCTTTTGAGAAACATCAATGAAGGTGCAGTATATACAGTTTGAGAAAGACAAGAAGTGAAATTGTAGCTTCTACAGAGTCCGTGGGTTGAATTCCATTTCCAAAAGCTCAAAGGCCATTTTATATGGGGTCCTAGAGTTCTGGAGCCCCTCTTAGGGCAATTGAGACATGTTTTCCTTCAATGGGATAATGCCACTCACCAGCTCCTTCCTCAGACTTCCCTTTGCTTGTCTGGGAAGAAATTGACCATTGTATTTATGCAGTATATTTACATAGCATGGCTGTTCTCATGAACAAAGTTTAGGACACCTGTGGAGTTCCAGGCCCCAGAGGCTCTTTCATTTTCCTTGTACTTTATTCAATATGGTTCTAACTTCATGCACAGTAGAATCACTTACATGAGCCCCCAAACTACGGTGGGACTGATCTGGCTGAGCATTGCTAGTTTATAAAAGTCTGCCACGTGATTCTAATATGTGGTCAGCACTGAGAGCTTTGTGTTTAACTGGATCCCTTTCATGAATACTGTAGACATTTTAGTTAAATGCTAAATATCTGTAAAAGAAGCCCCACTAACGAGGTCAGGTGTTCAAGCTTTTTAAGATCAGATGATAGATACTGCCCCACTCCACCTCAGAGTTTCCACACTCCCCCACTCCAACCCTAACATCCTTGGCTTTACTGTTTTGAAGCACTGGAGAGTGGTGCCCTGTGGGGTGGTCCGGCTGGAAAAAGCTCACCCGGTGGCTCAGGTTATCACTGCTGTCTGTTGTGCTGCTGTAGGCGGGACTCATCAGTGCTGTATGGAGTGTCATTGCCCAGGGTGCAGGCTCAGGGACGTATCCTTTTGAACCCAAACTGAGATGCAGTTCAGTTCTGGTGCTAACCATCTGGAGTTAGATAAATTAAAGGGCAGAGTCCCCAACAAGATGGCTCTCACTCCAGACAAAGTGGCTACACAGCTGTGGGCTCCCATGACCCCACTAGGCTTGATAATTCACTAGAATGGCACACAGAACTCACACAGTTATACTTGTGATTAAGGTTTATTATAAAAAATACAACTCAGGAACAGCCAAATGAAGAGACATACAGAGCACACATCCATGCCCTTTTCTTAGAATCAGGGCTTGTTACCCTCCTGGCACATCAGTATGTTCACCATCCAGGTAGTGCCAACAAGTTTCAGTGTCTAGAGTTTTTTTTAAATTGGGGTTTCATTTCATTAACATGATTGGTTGAATGTTGACCATGTGATTGAACTCAGTCTCCAACCCCCCCCCCCCCCCCCGCCTTCTCTCCATGGACGTCAGGCTGGTTCAAGCCCCAACCTTGTAATCACATGTTTGGTTCTTCTTTTGACCGGCCCTATCCTGAGTCAGCCTATTTCATTGTATACTCAGGTATGATCTGAGGGGCCCATAAATAACAAAAACAGTCATATTACTGAGGAAATTTCTAGGATTTAGATTCTCCATCTCAGGGATAATAACCTTTCTTTATCATACAACAGTAGATCTTCCTGAAGCCAGAATGGGAAGTAAGAGGTGGCTGACTCAGCTTCCACATAGTCCCTGGGCTCCTGAAGAGAGATGCTCCTGGTGGTCCACACCCTAAGCCGCATATCTTGGATTGTCGTGTCTATCTCTTCTTGGAAACTGTTCCAAGGATCAGTGTTTTGTCTTCCAGAAACTCCTTTCTTCACTTTTCACCTTGGGATTCATCCTTGACCCTACCTTCTACATTTCCTCCTCCAGACCCTTCTCATTCCTAAAACTCTAAAAATCTAAACAAAACAAAACACAGTAACAGAAAATCCATCAACTCTCCTTTTGCTCAGTAGAATTTAATTGCCCATTACACTTAGAACAAGTGGTCAAGTTTCAGGAGACACCAGTTTGGATTCCCAGAAGGACTGATGGACTGAATTTGCACTTCTAGAAGGCCATGGAGCTAAAGCTTTTACATTTCATTCTTCAAGAAAGAGAATGAATAAAAAGAAAACCTTTACATTTGAGAGTCTGAATTAGAAATTCAAGAAGAAGCGTGAAGACTACTCTTTGATACAGATAATAAAGGATTCTTCAAAATCCTTGAGAAACCAGTTTTGAATTTACTTTCAAAGTTAAAGTTATTTGGCACAATAAATTGTATTGAGTTAGTTTTAAAGGAATATATACTCATGTATAGTCTCTTTGAAATGTATTCCAAAGATTATGCTTTATATGATGTTTCTGTCATATTTCTGGTAAAAACAATACAAGAAAGAATTAATCACTTCTCAAAAGGATCACATTCATCCATTTCCAGTTACTTTTCAATATTATTTTTCGAAGTAGTAGGTGTTTGATTGCCAAGTAACCATCCAAAAGGTATTGGTCTTTCTGACTTTTAATGTGATTCAGGACATAATGAAAGAGAATTATGCCTCTAAGAAGGATAGATAGAAACTAACACAATGTTTTGTCTGTTACGTGACCACAACAGGCTTCATACTATTAGTTTTCAGATACATGATTTCATTTAATCACATTTAGTTGCCATTGCAGTTCTTCAAGGTAAACACTTAAGCCAAGTTTTACAGATCAGAAAATTGAATTTAAGAAGATGTTATGTTCACTAATTAATGAAGTGATAAGTGGTGGACAAAAGATTAAAATTATTTTGATAATTCAAGCTCATTCCACAATGCCATGTAATACTTGTTTCCAAGGTACTCTATACAACATACACTTACAGCTACCACTCAGTTCTCAGTGTTTAAATTTGCAAAGTGTTGTTCTCAGTAATACTGGATCAGAGTATATATCCAGCAGGTTATTAAAGGTAAGCCAACTATTAGGTTCATTCATTCAGTGCATTTTTACTGAGTGGCCTCTGTGTGCCAAGGGACTGCTTGAAATGAGGTTGGTGTGCATGAATTATGCTCATTGTTCTATCCATTCAACAGTGAATCACATTGTTGTAGAGTATTGCATGGTGAAGTTGGTTAAAAGTAGTGACAGACTAATGTGACTTTTGAAAGCCTTTAAATCATGAGATACAAAGAATGATTTCTTCTACCATGAGCTCTCAGAGATTTAAAACCACTATTTGGTCTTTTGTTTGAATTGCTATTATTTAACCAATTTTACTTAATTGTTTTTAATTTTATGACCTTTCAAGTTTGTATCTCAAGTGATCATGCCAGGCAGATCCCAAATTCAGAAGTTGTAGTGCGTTTGACACCGCTTACAGCAACTAATAACTGGGTTCAGTGACAGAGATCCAGTTTCAGCAGGTACTGTAATTGCAGATTATACTCTTCATGGTTTCCTCTTTGTGTGAATAGTAAGTGTATGAAATCTTGAGTCAACATTTCCTTTTCTGTTGCATAAACAGTGCTGAAAGCTTAATGATCAGCTGGAGAAGAGGCGTAATGAGTAGTTGCAGCATTGTTCATTACACACCGTGGCGGCTCGTTCTTTGCCATCATTTCATCTGTGCTTGGATTGTGCGTTTCCTTCCAGTCTGTCATTCTCCTTGAGCATTGGACACTCCCCCTGAGGTAATGGCTGTGACACACACCCAGCTTCTATCATAAGACAGTGGAATACCTCTCCTCCTCTTTGAGCTCACTGCTCTGGAGAGACTATACTTCTGAGGATGGTAAATCTGCAGAAAGTGACTCATCCAATTGACCTTCAGGAGGGAGATATTTTTAGTTAAATATGTGGCCTTTTGCATAATGAGGCATTTGTGTTGCTTTTCTGTAAATTAGGAGTGAAATTTTGAATAAATGAGATTGGGATCTGTGGTGTTTTGCTATGATGGATTTCAGATCACTACATGTATGTATATATATATATGTATATTTAACTTTGTTCCCATCCTTGTGTACTTTGTATTGTAAATATTAAAAAGTGATGCTCTATTTGATGAATTAAACTGCTAAGTTACTGAAATGTTAACACATGCAATTCTGTGGCAGTCTTTAGTAACCTGTTAACAGATTGTGACAATGTACTATTCCTATCTCCCCAGGCCAAAGCTTGGTGAGGTGCTAACTCAGTAAGACGTCTTACTGCAAAAATGGTTTCCAGAACACAGGCAGTTAATAGAACTACTACTAATAGGATTTTATTTCACCCGAAGTATTTAAACCATGGCTGTGCATTCTATTAAGCTCTTTTTTATTCACTTATTGGAGCTTTGGAATCCTGTACAGGAAACGATTCCCAAAGATAGCTATTGAAATCACCAAGTGTGCTTTGGTTTAAAGTGTAGAGGAAACAAATTTCTAAAATTTCTAAATAAATAATTAGCTTCTTCATGAAAAAGCATGGGCTTATTTGGAACAGTGTAATCAACTGTGAATGTGAGTTAGTTAGATGAGGTACTCCCATGCTCTCTTAGGTATTAATGTGTCATTTTGGGGAAAAACAACTCAGTGGAGTTCTATTCATTATATGAATAATTTGTGGTAATTCCCTAAGCAACATCAGAAGCAACCAGATAATAACTCTTTTTTAAAAATTTGCCAAGTATATTTATCCTATTAGGATGGCAAGTGAGTTAGCAAAAGATAAGTTTTATTAGCTAAAAACCTTTAGAATTAAGTTACGTTTAGGCGGATTTAACTGCCAAGCTTTGTTTTAATGGCTAAAGTAGCCTCTTTGTCATCTGTGGTCTCTTTCAGAGAAACAAAAACACCTGTTGGGGAAATCATCCCCTCCTCATCTTTTTTTTTGTTTTAAATTCATTCTTGACAGAAAGATTAGCTGCTTAAGAGAGTTGGAATTATTTTGGACACCTTGTTCCATAAATAAGTTTTTACATACATTAGAATTTTCAATAAAATGACCTTTTTGTTCAGAGGCATTATCATAAACATTCATAAAATATTGATGTTCTGAGAATGAGACCATAAGCAGCTGTCTTCCTAAAAGTCACTAATTCCAAAATTTTTACCTAAAAAGATGTATTTTTTTTTTAGCCCTCAGTAGCCATACACTTCTTATTTTGTTTTGTAACTGCTTTTAAAGCTTGTTCATTCATTTTTTTTCCAAACAGCCACTCTCCACAGTAAGTTGATGTGATTCCAGGCTGTGACAGAGTTCATGCTCTTTTCATCTGTCTGTCTGTCTGGCCGGGACAGCACAACATGGAGTTCTTTAAGTGTACTGAGATCATTTGTTGATTCCTTTTCTGCCTGTATGGGTGCATGTCTGCCACGGTAATTTGAGAAATAAAGGAATATAAGAGAAAAGAGAAAGGGGAGCAGGAAGGAGTGAAGCAGGAAAAGAAAGAGAAAGAAAATGAAGGGAAACAGAGAGAAAGGAAGAAAATATAAGGAGAAATGGAGAGAGGGAGAAAAATCAATTGAGGGAGATAGCAGAGCTAAACTAAAGGCTCAGTGGTCTACTTTTGCCAGTGTAGTTTTTGCCCAATGGCTTTCTTCCCTTTACTTTGAATCCTTTCACTTTAAACATGAAGACAGTTTCATCTGAGGAAGTTTGAGAATTCTGTTATTTTACTTGGAATACATAGTGCACCAGGATTAGGTGTTTTTGAGTTAAAATCATATTGTATTCAAGGTATGTGCAGTGTTCAATTGCAGTCTATTTTAGAATTTAAGTAAATAGATTTAAGGTAATCTATTTTAGATAGCTCTTAGCTAGTTTTCTTTTTATCTTAAATTGCTTATATTTTATTGTTCATTTCCTTTTGGATGAGTAGTCAAATAGCACTCATGGTTTTATCATTTTACATTTACTGAATCATAAAAAACGTCCTTCCCCTCCCCACCCTGCATATACACAGTCTCTTTTCTCCATTACGGGAAGAAAGAGTAAACAAAAAACCAAAAAAACCCCAAATGTCAGGCTTGTTGCATCTTCCTCAAACCTCCAATGACTGCGTACTTTGCATAAAATCTAAACTTTAGGCCCACACTACAAGCTCTTACTCCACACATCCTCTGCTGACATCCTTGAACTTGTCTTCTATACTCCATGATAGAGGAGCCTCATAAGTGTCTGCTCCTCAGACGTGCAGGTATGTTCTGCTGAGGATTTTCACTTGCTGTGCCTTTCCCATGGCCACTCTTCCCTCAGACCTGCTCCCACTCCACATCCTTGCTGTAGTACCCTGCCTCTGAGGAGCTTCCTGACCAATCTAGCCAAATTCCCTTTGGCTTCCCCTACAGTAGTTCGCTGATTCTCTCAGTTTGCCTGGCTTTTTCTTATAATACTTTTCAACACCTGTATTTATATATATATAATTATACACACACACATATACACACAATATATATAAAAACGTGTATAGATAAACACAAACGTGTGTGTGTATGTGTACTGCTTACATTACAGTGTCAGCTCTCTGAGGACAGGAATTGGGTCTCGCTTACCCACTGCCACATTCCCATTTGCACAGCAGTGGGCTGTTTGAGTTATGGTGCTTCCGCTTTTCACAGTGCAAGTGGGTTGACGTTGATGGGAGGAGATCAGTTACAGTCCCTGTATTAAGTGCTGTGAGAAATAAGAGGGACCCCATAGGAGAACAATTCTCCATGGCATCTGAAAAAGGTTTGAAATTGGAGCTGACATTTTAATTGACATCGAAAGATTGGTTTGGCATTGACTGAGAAATATAGGAGATAATTCCACTCAGAACAACTGGGTAACATTGCTAAGTGTGGAAAGAGTAGAACATTTAGAGTATGGAAACGGTGAAGTGAACTGTGATTAGAGCTTCCAAGACAATAGTTGACAAGGGAAAGTTGAGTGAGGTGAGTCTGGAGAGGTGTTTTGGAATATTTTGAAGGCATTTGTAAAAGTTACTAAATATGATTACCTCTGTGTTTTATGAATATATTCAGACTACTGTGTGAAAGATGGATGGGAGGGAGGCACAAACGGAGTGAGGAGGTCCAGAATTAGGGCTTATTAAATAGTCCATGTAAGCAAGGATGACATTGTATACCGTGTGCATGGAATTGAGCCGGAATAGAGAATCAGGGCTGACTTGAAATAGGAAATACCAAAGAAACCTTGTGTCAGTTAACATTTAAGTAAGCTGACTTGGGTTGTTATTTTGGCTTGCTCCATAAGCTGAAGACTTAGGCTCTTTCTAGCTTTATCACTCTGCCGTAACCAGGGAATAGGCCTTGTCTTCATGGTCCAAGATGGCAACTAGTGCTTTGGCCACTAGATTGCTCTAGACTGCGTGGGGGTAGGATAAAATAATTGGGTATAAAGCTGGCATGCTTACTCTTTTCTTTTTTCACTGTGATTAAGAACAAATAATATAAAATTTCCCATCATAATTGGCTTTAGATGTACAGTACAGTGGTGATAGCTGTATGCACATTGTTGCCGAACAGGTCTCTAGAAATTTTCCATCTTGCAAATGTGAACAATACCCTTTGAACAACTTGCTATTCCCCTTTCCCCTAACTATTGGCAACTCCCATTCTACTTTCTGTTTCTGAGTTTGACTGCTTCCAATATCTCTCATAACCAGAATCATGAAGTATTTCTCTTTTTGTGACTGGCTTACTTTCTTCCATTTAGTATAATGTCCTTAATGTTCTTGTATATTATAGTATACGAAAGGATCCTTTTTAAGGCTGAATAAAATTCCATTGTATATTTTTCTACCACATTTTCTTTATCTGTTCATCTATCGATGGACATTTAGGTTGTTTGCATCTTTGTGAATAGTGATACAATAAACGTGCATGCAGCTATTTCTTTGAGATCCTGATTTGAGGTTTTTTTGTATATATCCTTAGAAGTGAGACTGCTGGATCATATGGTAATTCATATTTTTAAGTTTTTGAGAAAATCTTTATACTGTTTTCCATAATAGCTGCACCATTTTACATTCCTACCAACAGTGCACAAGAGTTCCAGTTTCTCCACATTCTCAACAACAGTTGTTGTCTTGGTTTGTTGTTTTTTAAAAGAATGGGTATCCTAACAGGTGTGAGGTAATCCTATATTGTGGTTTTCATTTGTCTTTCTCTGATGATTGGTGACATGAGCATGATTTCATGTGCTTGTTGGTTATTTGTGTATCTTCTTTGGAGAAATGTCTATTCAAGTCATTTGCCACATTGGGTTGTTTTTGTTGTTACTGAGTTCTTTATTTATTCTGTATATTAACCCCTTATCTGATATGTGTCTTTGAAGAAATAATTGCTGAAAATTTCCCAATGTTAGGGAAGGAAATAGTCTCACAGTCCAGGGAAGCCCACAGATCTCCCAACACAAGGGACCCAAGGAAGACAACACCAAGACAATAAAAATTTAAATGGAAAAGATCAAAGATAAAGACAGAGTATTAAAGGCAGCTAGAGAGAGAAAAAAGATCACCTACAAAGGAAAACCCATCAGGCTATCATCAGACTTCTCAACAGAAACCTTACAGGCCAGAAGAGAATGGCATGATATACTTAACGTAATGAAACACAAGGGCCTCAAACCAAGAATACTGTATCCAGCACGATTATCATTTAAATATGATGGAGGGGTTAAACAATTTCAGACAAGTGAAAGTTGAGAGCGTTTGCCTCTCATAAACCACCTCTACAGGATATCTTAAACAGACTGCTCTAGATGGAAGCACCCCTAAGGCTAAAAAGATGTCACCAGAGAAAATAAAATCATAGCAAAGAAAACAGACCATCCAAATACTAACTAAAGGCAAAGAATAAAACACCTAGTATATAAGAATGGAGGAGGAAGAATAAGAAGTGAGAGAATAAAGAAACATCAGACTGTGTTTACAATAACTTAACAAGAAAGTTAAGTTAGATTGTTAGATAGTAAAGAAGCAACCCTTGAGCCTTTGGTAACCACAAATCTAAAGCCAGCAAAGGAAATATCTATCGATAATCACCCTAAATGTAAATGGACTGAATGCACCAATCAAAAGACACAGAGTAACAGAATGGATAAAAAAGCAAGACCCATCTATATGCTACTTACAAAAGACTCACCTCAAATCCAAAGATATACACAGACTAAAAGTGAAGGGATAGAAAAAGATATTTCATGCAAACAACAAAGAGAAAAAAGCAGTTATTGCAGTACTTGTATCAGACAAAATAGACTTCAAAACGAAGAGTGTAGCAAGAGATAAAGAAGGACATTACATAATGATAAAGGGGTCAGTCCAACAAGAAGACATAACCATTATAAATATATATGCACCCAATACAGGAGCACCAGCATATGTGAAACAAATACTAATAGCATTAAAGGAGGAAATAGAAAGCAATGCATTCATTTGAGGAGACTTCAACACACCACTCACTCCAAAGGACAGATCAAACAGACAGAGAATAAGTAAAGACACAGAGTCACTGAACAGCACACTAGAACAGATGGACCTAACAGACATTTACAGAACTTTGTACCCAAAAGCAGCAGGATACACATTCTTCTCAAGTGCACATGGAACATTTTCCAGAATAGACCACATACTAGGCCACAAAAAGAACCTCAGTAAATTCAAAAATATTGAAATTGTACCAACCAACTTCTCAGATCACAAAGGTATAAAACTAGAAATAAATTTTAGAAAGAAATCAAAAAGGCTCGCAAATACATGGAGACTTAACAACATTCTCCTAATTAGTCAATGGGTTAATGACCAAATCAAAACAGAAGTCAAAGAATATATGGAGACAAATGACAACAACAACACAAAGCCCCAACTTCTGTGGGACGTAGCAAAGGCAGTTCTAAGAGGAAAGTATATTGCAATCCAGGCCTATTTAAAGAAGGAAGAACATTCCCAAATGAATAGTCTAAAGACGCAATTACTGAAATTGGAAAAAGAAGAGCAAATGAGGCCCAAAGTCACCAGAAGGAGGGACATAATAGAGATCAGAGAAGAAATAAATAAAATTGAGAAGAATAAAACAATAGAAAATATCAATAAAACCAACAGCTGGTTCTTTGAAAAAATAAACAAAATAGATCAACCCCTATCCAGACTCATTAAGGGAAAAAGAGCATCTACACACATAAACAGAATCAGAAATGAGAAAGGAAAAATCACGACGGACCCCACAGAAATACAAAGAATTATAAGAGAATTTTATGAGAATCTATATGTCAACAAGCTGGAAAACCTAGAAGAAATAGACAACTTCTTAGAAAAATACAACCTTCCAAGCCTGACGAAGCAAGAAACAGAAAAACTAAACAGACCAATCACCAGCAACGAAATTGAAGCAGTAATCAAAAAACTACCCAAGAACAAAACCCCTGGGCCTCATGGATTCACCTCTGAATTCTACCAGACATATAGAGAAGAAATAACATCCATACTCCTTAAAGTTTTTCAAAAAACAGAAGAGGAGGGAATATTTCCAAACTCATTCTATGAAGCCAGCATCACTCTAATACCAAAACCGGGCAAAGACCTCACCAAAAAAGAAAATTACAGACTAATATCCCTGATGAACGTAGATGCAAAAATACTCAACAAAATATTAGCAGACCGAATGCAAAGGTACATCAAGAGGATCATACACCATGATCAAGTGGGATTCATCCCACGGACGCAAGGATGGTACAACATTCGAAAATCCATCAACATCATCCACCACATCAACAAAAAGAAGAACAAAAACCACATGATCATCTCCATAGATGCTGAAAAAGCGTTTGACAAAATTCATCATCCATTCATGATTAAAACTCTCAACAAAATGGGTATAGACGGAAAGTCCCTCAACATCATAAAGGCAATATGTGAGAAACCCACAGCTAACATCATACTTAACAGCGAAAAGCTGAAAGCTTTTCATCTAAGATCAGGAACAAGACAGGGATGCCCACTGTCTCCACTGTTATTCAACATATTACTGGAGGTCATAGCCATGGCAATCAGACAAAACAAAGACAAAGAAGGCATCCAGATTGGTAAAGAAGAAGTCAAATTGTCACTCTTTGCAGATGACATGATATTGTACATTAAAAACCCTAGACTCCACTCCAAAACTACTAGAACTAATACCTGAATTCAGCAAAGTTGCAGGATACAAAACTAACAACCAGAAATCTGTTGCTTTCCTATACACTAACAATGAACTAACAGAAAGAGAAACCAGAAAAACAATTCCATTCACAATTGCATCAAAAAGAATAAAATACCTAGGAATAAACCTAACGAAGGAAGTGAAAGACCTGTACTCTGAAAACTACAAGACACTCCTAAGAGAAATTAAAGAGGACACTAACAAATGGAAATGCATCCCATGCTCTTGGCTAGGAAGAATAAATTTTGTCAAAATGGCTATACTACCTAAAGCAATCTACAGATTCAATGCAATCCCTATCAAACTACCAACAGCTTTCTTCAATGAACTGGAACAAATAATTCTAAAATTCATATGGAACCACAAAAGACCCCGAATAGCCAAAGCAGTCCTGAGAAGGAGGAATAAAACAGAGGGAATTACGCTCCCTGACTTCAAGCTCTACTACAAAGCCACAGTAATCAAGACAATTTGGTATTGGCACAAAAACAGACCCACAGACCAGTGGAACAGAATAGAAAATCCAAACATTAACCCAAACATATACAGTTAATTAATATTTGATAAAGGAGCCTTGGATATACAATGGGGAGATGACAGCCTCTTCAGCAGCTGGTGTTGGAAAAACTGGACAGCTGCATGTACGAGAATGAAACTCGAGTACTGTCTAGCCCCATTCACAAAGGTAAACTCAAGGTGGATCAAAAACCTGAATGTAAGTCATGAAACCATACAACTCTTAGAAAAAAAACATAGGCAAAAATCTCTTGGACATAAACATGAGCGACTTCTTCATGAACATGTCTCCCCGGGCAAGGGAAACAAAAGCAAAAATGAACAAGTGGGATTATATCAAGCTGCAAAGCTTCTGTACAGCAAAGGACACCATCAGTAGAACAAAAAGAGATCCTACTGTATGGGAGAATATATTCATAAATGACATATCTGGTAAGCGGTTGACATACAAAATATATAAAGAACTCACGCACCTTCACAAACAAAAAGCAAATAATCCAATTAAGAAATGGGCAGAGGACATGAAAGACACTTCTCTAAAGAAGAAATTCAGGTGGACAACAGGCACATGAAAAGATGCTCCATCCACATCGCTAATCATCAGAGAAATGCAGATTAAAACCACAATGAGATATCACCTCACACTAGTGAGGATGGCCAACATCCAAAAGACAAACAACAACAAATGTTGGCGAGGATGTGGAGAAAAGGGAACCCTCCTACACTGCTGGTGGGAATGCAAATTAGTTCAACCATTGTGGAAAGCAGTATGGAAGTTCCTCAAAAAACTCAAAATAGAAATAACATTTGACCCTACTAGGAATTTACCCTACGAAAGGAGCAGCCCAGTTTGAAAAAGACATATGCACCCCTATGTTTATTGCAGCACTATTTACAATAGCCAAGAAATGGAAGCTACCTAAGTGTCCATCAGTAGATGAATGGATAAAGAAGAGCTGGTACACATACACAATGGAATATTATTCAGCCATAAAAAGAAAGCAAATCCTACCATTTGGAACAACATGGATGGAGCTAGAGGATATTACGCTCAGTGAAAGAAGCCAAGCCGAAAAAGACAAGTATCAAATGATTTCACTCATATGTGGAGTATAAGAACAAAGAAAAGAACTGAAGGAACAAAACAGCAGCAGACTCACAGAACCCAAGAATGGACTAATAGTTACCAAAGGGAAAGGGACTGGGGAAGAGGGGTGGGAAGGGAGGGATAATGGGGAAAAAGGGGCATTACGATTAGCAGATGTAATGTTGGGGGGGCATGGGGAGGGGTGTACAACTCAGAGAAGACAAGTAATGATTCTATAGCATCTCACTATGCTGATGGACAGTGACTGTAATTGGCTTGGTGGGGGGGACCTGATGAAGGGTGTAGTTTAAGAACCATAATATTGCACATGTAGTTGTAGATTAATGATACCAAAATAAATCATAAAAAATAAAAATAAAAAATAAAACAGAAAAAAACCTATGGGATCTTTAAGGTTTTCTACATGTCAGATTATGTCATCTGTGAAAAGAGATAATTTTATTTGTTCCTTTCCATTTTGAATGCCTTTTTCTTTTCTTTTCTTTTTAATTGCTCTGGCTAGGACTTCCAGTACTAGAAGAAAGAATGTAGTATTTTAAGGTACTTAATCTATATCCTATCCCATCTTAATTCTGCGAGGCTTCTCGTTTTATTAATGGAGCAAGCTCTGAAGCCCTCTTGTGTGTCTGTGATATATGGGATTTTACCTTCTCATTTATGAAGTTACAATAGATGTATAATTTTTACCTTATTATGTATTCTCTAAGAAGCTCAGTAAAAATAAAATGAAGCTTTAAAAATTTTAAATGATACTGTAGGGAATCCAAGATGAAAAAGATATACAATGCCAAATTACTTCCACCCACGTTATTACATACCCTATTAACAGCAGGCGCAAGAGGCGATTCTATTTCTGGATTTTACCACCCCCTTTCATAATTTTTACTTGTGATTATAAGAGAATATGGATAAGAAGGCAGTCTATTGGGAGACATTATGCACTTATGTCACTGAAGCTCATCACCACTGAAAATTTTGCTTATTAATCATTTTTCTTTCACTAAAAATTGATCAAACGTAAGATTAAAATACATTTTGGTAAGAAAGTTTTGTCGTTTGGTGACTAACTTGAAGTTTGCATTTTTGACATGGTGAGGGGGTAATGATTCTGGGCAAGTTATATTACTTTCTGTATGTGTATATATTAATTTTAGAAGAAATACTGTGAGTGAAAACTATAAATGTTGTAAAATATTTCAGAACACTTACATATTGCACTCATGCATTAGCTTCCCTGGAGGAAAAAAAGAAGTCATTCTGAGGCAAAACAAACCACTGTACTGAATCATGCTGCTTTTATCTTTTAACAGAAAGACCCCATTGCAGAACTTAGTTCATCAAAGTTTGGCTTTTCCTCATTCTTCCCCTCTCCACTACCTCTTTGCAGACCTAAAATTTCATGAAGTATTCCTGTACATTAGAATATATGTTTAGTGGAGGAAATTTATCTTTGCACAAATGAATAATTCAAAGGACAGAATTTTCTCTGAGATTATTTTATGAAATGAAGACTCTGACCCAGGATTGAAATTTCTCGGGCATCAAAGATGTTTGTGCTGTTTCCTCTACATATCAGAAATATGGTTGGGGTTCAGAGCTCCACTGAGAACACATTCTGGGAAAAAAGAAGTGAAACACCTGAGACAGTAGAACAGGCACATTCTATCCTACAGAAGCCACCCTGTTTTTTTAAAAATGTATAGTCCTCAGCTTTGGCCGTGGGTAGGACTTATTATATCAACTCTTTCTTCAAGTTATAAATACACATAAGGTTGCTTCCAAAATAATACACCCCCTTCTATAATTAGGTGGAGAAAACAACTGTTATCAGTTCATGACTAGTGATATTTTCCTTAAAAATTCCATTTTTCTTATATAAATTTTATATATATCTTAAACTAACTAGATTTTTATTTTAAGTTGTGAAGACAAATATATTTCAAATTTCCAGACTTTCTAGTGAATCCGTGCCAAGCCCCTTAGCTGCCCTCAACTACCATCCTAGTTTTAATTTCTCATTCTGATTGTATTTTTGTAATTCCATTGGGGTGCTTTGTATATGCATCAGGTAAACCCTCTTAATAAACCAGCATATAAGAAGACAGACAGCCAATGTATGGTGAGTTCATTTAAGATGTAATTATGAAATATAAATAACATACATGATTTTGTGATTAGTCTTTTGAGGATTAATAAATCAAGAATCTACAAACATTAACATCAATCTCCTCAGTTCTTAGAATATTACAATTAGATTCTTCTAAATGGGAATGGTTTTCTGTTTGTGTTTTGTCCCTGTGACACCCATTTTTTTATATGACATCATTTCCCTTATCTCGTGGACATGTGTTTTACTTCCTACCTCCTATTTCATTGATTACAGACATGGTTAAATTTTGGTTAGTGTGTGTCATCCTTAAAAAATTCTGGTTTCCTAGTTATCCATGCTTCTGGAAAACATTTCTTGAAATAGCCTCTTCCAATTTCCCACTGAAATGCCCACTAAAAAAGACAAGAAAAGAGGAATTCTTAGAATTGCCATCCCATTTCCATCTTACACTGGCAGGCAACCTACAGCATTTGAGAGGGGATGGGTGTAAAGCCAGCATGCCTGGATTGAGAACAATATGAAGTGACTTAATCTTGATATAAACTACAAAGTAGAGAGAAAACTATTCTGAAAATGGAAGAGCCCCTATTACTGGTTTATTGTCTGGTTCAGAGGCCAAAAGTCACCAATTAGAAAGCAGAACATCTGTTTATAACAAACATGTTGCTTTTACTATAGCTTAACATAGTATTCTTCTGCCATTGATGATTTTTAAAAAATATTCACTCACAGATTGCACCACCCTGATGAGAGTGGGGTGCCGTTGGGAGGAATTCAGTCTAGTGGTGACTTAGCACATTGTGGTTGGTAGACGTGGTCCCCTTGGATTGGGGCTGCGATGGGAAGGACCAGGGTGCAAGAATGGACTTCAGAGACTGTCACCCTTGTGTCCTGAGAGCCGTAGAGCAATGGGAAGGAGAAGCTCTCATCTCAGTCCTGGAAAGCCACAGTGGATGAATGACTTCTGGTCCTAGACACAGCTTGTGGCAACCACCTATTTTAAGCCTCAAATCTGAGAAGGGGATTTAATGACTACTTAACTGGAAGTAAGCAGATATAAAGAAATCCGCATGCTGTACCTAAGGGCAAGTATTAGAAAGACAGCATAGGACCCATGATAAAGGGCTGCAGTATGCCAACAACCTGCATATTTAGAAGAAGCATTTATTATTTTTATACATCTGATACACTAGGAATAAACTAAAATAAAATTTTGGAAAGTAATTTTGTAGCTCAAGAGAATTTAGAAAAAAAAATCACATAATATGCAAATTGTCAAGAAATATGCCACCATATTCTTTTCTTGAAAGAATAAAGGAAAACTTAATTTGGTTTTCAGAAAAAAAGTGACAAATAAAAATTAAGTGCCGCAAATTGAGGAATTTCACTGTAACGTGAAGGAAAATAGTGTTTGAAAACTGTTGAACTTAAAGGTAATGATTGGTAATGTGGTTATAAAAGTAAATGATTTGCAAAGGCCGGTAAGGTCAGGAGAAGGCAAGGCATTAATGCGGCAAGGCACCTCATCTTTCATGTTAGGAGTCAGATATAATTTCATGCTGGACTTGCATAGACTGAAACACTGAGGTGACAGTGAATCAAGAGGGAGTCATTGTGAATGCTTTGATGAAATGAAACTTCGTATCTTGAGCTGTAAGTCACAAATGGAAATTACTCACTCTGTTAAAGCACTCAAGGCATATTGTCAAAAACTGTAGAAGTGTATTTACTACAAACACTGATCTAAAGTCAAAACCCTCAGTCTGGTAAGATCTGGTCCTCTGGGGTCTGACTTTTCCTGCCATCTATGCCCCACTCAGCACCAGCTGTGGCTCCAGCCAGATTCCTCTGCTTCTGGGCTCAGGTCAAACCCACACCAGGATGATGTGATCGGTCCCTCCCCCAGGCCACCTAGACTCACGGCCTGTTCAAACAGGGCCTCTTCAAGAGGCCTTCTGCAGCTCTCCTACTTCTCAGGGATCTTTCCCTTCCTAAATCAATGTCCTAGTCATTGTCTGAATATCTCATTTGACTCAGGCAGATTGGGCCTCTGTTGTTTCATGTCCGTTGTTTTTCTTTGTCTCTGATTTGATTGTAATTCCTGGAAGGTCTGGATGATATCATCTTTACCCGTCTTTTACTTAAAAAAAAATCTTTTCCAAGCGCTAGCCCAGTATTAATTGGATGGTTCACTGAATGAACAAGAATGAAGGTAGTAAGATTCTTTACCACAGCATTGCTTTTGGCAGTGCTGAGCTACATTTTATCTTTATCTCTGCGTTCTAAGCTGTGATTTTGCCCATAAATGTATTCTGGGAATTGAGCCATTGGTGTTTTATAGAACACATAATATTTTTGCTCTGAAAACAAGAATAATCTTGTACTTTAAAATCTTTATATAAGTACAGTTAAATAAGGCAAGATTTGATACGGTCGTACAGTAAGGGAGGCTGTCCTGGGTCCACATATGCCACCCCCTCCCTGGCAGTTCGTAAGTTGACTTCTAACCTCAGGATGTGATCTTATGTAGAAATAGGACCATTGCACACATAATTAGTTAATTTAAGATGAGGTCAGACTGGAGTAGGGTGGACCCCTAATCCAATATGACTGATGTCCTTATAAAAAGGGGGAGATTTGACATAGATATGGACACAGAGTAAATGCCATGTGGAGAAGTCAGAGGTCAGGTTAATACATCTACAAGCCAAGGAATACCAAAGGTGGCCAGTAAACCACTAGAAGCCAGGAGAGAGGCATGGACAGATTCTCCCTCCCAGCCCTCAGAAGGTACCACCCTTGCTGACACCTTGATCTCAGAATTCCAGTCTATAGAAATCTGAGACAATAAATTTATGTTGTTTAAGCTCCTCAGTCTGTGGTACTTTGTTATCCTAGTCATAGCAAGCTAATGCAGATGGTATTTTTATTAGAATGAGGAAGGGAAAGGCACTCTTTTGTCTGTATGTTTATGTGAAAGTAATTGTTCTTTCTTTGTAACCTAACCATCTAGTGAAACCCAGTTGGAAGACGTGCTCTATCTACACTTAATTGCAAGGAGGGCTCTTGCAGCTTGGGAGACCTGATGTACCAAATACTCTTCAGGGAAGGAAGGGGTGTTCAGTTTCTAGTTTTCTGTAAGGAAGGAATTGTGTGTGTGTGTGTGTGTGTGTGTGTGTATATGCATGTGCATGTGTGTGCACATACATGTGTATGCATACAGTGTGTGCATGTTAACAAAGAATAACATATGCAGCTAGAATCATGGGTTTCTGCTAACTGGCCGACACATTCCAGTGTTCTATGTCCAGAAAATACTTTGTGAATAATTGAGTTCTCCATTGTGTGCATGAATCTGCTAATTACTATGGTGTGCTCAAGCTCAGAACAAGCCTCTTTATAAACTTGGAGTTATGTTTGCAGTTCAGGACACTGACTGTGAAACACTGGCTACTGCTTGGAAATGGACCTTGGACTTAGTGTTACCATCTTCCCAAACCTAACCTCTTGCCATGTTAGTTTCCCAGGGCTGCTGTGGGAAAGTTGGGGTTCCTATGGCCAGGATCCTCACTGAACTTAAACCACCTTATGATGTAACTGGCCTGTTGCTAGGCTACTGCTTCCACACCTTTAGACAATAAGGTATTATTGCACTATATAGAGAGCTGGGCCCAGTGCTCTGGGCAGAGGCAGAGATGCTAGCGCTCGACCTGCGGCCGGGAGAACAAGCCAGGTAATAAACCCTTTCACCTCAAAAAACGTTTTGCTGTCAATTTCTTTGGTCACATTGAATCCATAGTGAACTTGCCCGGGGCTGAAAACCATTGGCAAGACAGTTGGTGAAAGTCGGCAGGGTTCATTGTTGACCAAGGAAAAAGGTAGGCTGCCCTTATGGGTGGGGTGCTTCAGCAGGCTGCCCCTGTGAATGGGGAGACAGTCGATTGTCCCCCAATGGGTATGTGGTGTGATGTGGCTTGCCTCCTAGAGGACTGGGCCCCACCCCAGGACTGGAGGCAAGTGGAGGCGACACCTGAGGCTGTAGGGGTGGCCCTTGGTATAGTAAGTAGGTCTTTTGAGAAACAGAGTGCCCGTGAGGCAGTGGGGACTGTGGGTTGGCTGCTTCTCACAGTATTAAAAAGGTCTACAGAAGAGACCCAAGAAATGGTGGCACGAGAACACGAGCTGCAAACTTCTGTGGATTCCCTGAAGAAGGAAATGGTATTGATGGGAGAGGCGGCATGAGAACGCAAGCTGCAAACTTCTGTGGATTCCCTGAAGAAGGAAATGGCATTAATGCAAGAGGTGGCACAAGAACACGAGCTGCAAATTTCTGTGGATTCCCTGAAGAAGGAAATGGCATTGATGCGAGAGGAGGCAGCATGAGAACGAAAGCTGCAAACTTCTGTGGATTCCCTGAAGAAGGAAATGGCATTGATGTGAGAGGGGGCAGTATGAGAATGCTGGCAGCAAGGTGCCATTGGAGAGGTAAACAATTCCTTACAGAATGAGACAGCAGTGCTGCCAGGTGTTCTAAAGGAGGAAGAGGCCAACAAGGAAAAAGACGAACTCCTGAGGGAAGTACAGGCGGAGGTGGCACGAGAACATCAGCTGCGACCTGTCACTCGCAAGAAGAATTTACAGGGTCCCATGAAGGTTACGAGGACCCAGATGTGGGTTGATTTAATACGGGCAGGAGCAGATGGAAGGAAATTAGATGGGAAGTCAAATAGGATCTTACTAGAGCTATGGCAACAGCTGAAACCAGAGCAGCAGACATGTGCATCTGCCTTTACTACAGCAAAATGGGCTGTCAAGGCCGTGCAAGCCTTGAGTGTGGTAGATCCATCAAGTCCCTGTGAGCTGGATGTTCCTGTGGCTGAAGACGGTTATGGCTCGGGTCTCTGGCTGCGGATTGAATGAACTCGCCAACCTATTGGATTCTGGTGACAACTCTGGAAGGGGGCAGAGGTACGATACACTTTGATAGAAAAACAACTGGCTGCCATGTATCACGCTTTGCTGGCTACAGAACCCATCACTGGAATGGCCCCGATAAAGGTAATAACCACCGATCCCATCTTGGGGTGGGTATGAGACTGGACCCAAAAGCCAAGGAGTGACGTGGCACAAACACCCACACTAGCCAAGTGGCGTGCTTACTTACAGCAATGTAGTGCCGTCTCCAGCAGCCCCTTGAGTGAAGAACTCCAACCCTTATTGGGGCCAGAGATGTATACTAGTGAAAAGCAGGAAGAACTTGCTTTTGAACCATTAGTAGCAGAGAGTCCCTATTGGGAGGGAAGAGCCCCTATACCCGAAGATGCATGGTACACAGATGGCTCCAACAGTGGGCAGCCCCCAAATGGAGGGCCATAGCTTTCCATCCTTAGATTGAGACAATATGGATGGAAGATGGTGAGGGGAAGAGCAGCCAGTGGGCAGAGTTGTGGGCCGTGTGGCTTGTGATCAGCCAGGAGCCCTCCCCTATAGTTGTCTGCACTGACAGCTGGGCTGTCTATCGGGGCTTCACTGTGTGGCTACCAACCTGGTACCATGCCAACTGGCTGGTTGGTCACCAACCCCTTTGGGGGCAAGAATTGTGGCAAGACTATGGGCCTGTGGTCAGACTAAAATAATTACAGAATACCATGTGACAGGTCATTTGCGACAGACATCCCCAGGAAATGATGAAGCAGGTAAATTTGTCCAGGTACATTGGTTAGAAGGAAAGCTTGCCTCTGATGCCCAATGGCTACATCAGTGTTTGTTGCATGTGGGGCAAAAGACAATATGGGCTGTAGCCCGTCAGCAGGGCTTGCCTTTGACCTTCAAAGAAGTTAGTAGAGCCCAGCAGGAGTGTGTCATGTGCTCCAAAAGGGACTTTCACAGGGTTCCACAGCAACGTGGGACAATAGCTAAGGGGCCTATACCCCTTGTCATGTGGCAGATAATAGTATATTGGGCCTCTACCTGTGTCAGAAGGATATCGGTATGCAATGACTTGTGTGGATACAGCTACTGGAGTTCTGGTTGCTTTTCCTACCCATTGTGCAGAGCAGCAGACAACCAAAAGAGGCCTGGAGTGTCTCTTTGCTGCCTATGGCAGACCACAGGTAATTGAGAGTGATCAGGGCACCCATTTTACTGGACATACACTGCAAGAATGGGTGCGACAGCTGGGAATCAAATGGAAGTTTCATGTGCCATACAATCCTACCGCAGCAGGCATGATAGAGAGGCACAATGGCTTGTTAAAATCTGGATTGAAGTCCGATACCAATAGTCTACCAGGATGGTCAGTCTGCTTATGGTCTGTACTATGGTGTTTGAACGAGAGACCCTGAAAGGGAGCCCTGAGCCCATAGACATGTTAACACATATGGCTGCCTTCTCTATACAACGGCAAGTACAACCAAGGAAGAATCACTGAAGCCGAGGTTCGGCCACCAGAATAACATCTTGCTGCCAGCACCAACTGCACAGAACCCCAGAGACTCCATTGAGTGGACATGGCCTTGGATCTTTCGACACATGGACCAATGATGGCTGGCTCTCCTGGCACCTTGGAGACAAGGCCTGGAAGGTGGCCTCCTGTGTATTCCTGGAATAACAGTAGAGTGTCCGCCAAAGGTAACAGTAGTATATCCTGAACAGCCAGAAGGTAGTCACATCTTACTGGGGAGTTTTGTTTTATCATTATGGCCAGTGCATGCACCTCCAGTAGCACTATATATAGACCCTTCAGGAACCCCCATGGGGAGAGGAGTAAAAGTATGGTATACTAGACCTGGAAGGGACCCCCATTCTGCTACAGTCCTATCACAGGACCACTCTCTTGCATGCATCCTACCTGATGGACAAGATTTGCCTATATTGGTGTCATTAAAATGTGTCTTATTGCCCCTAAAGTCTTTGTGGATTGGGAACTTCCTCTTGCTTGAGTATTATTATGTTATTATAATTTTTGTTATTAGGAACCTCCTCTGGCGTGAGGATTATTATAAGTTTTGTTACCTGTATCAAAATCTTGCTGTTTCTTAATTTTTATTATCTCTAAGTTGTTATCCTCTGTTGCTATTGTGGAATCTGGTTACAGTGCTCCAGTTTTCTCTCACAGGGACCATTGCAGAAGATTGAAAGTGTGGAGATTGTAAGGTGAGAATCCTGGAGGGGGGTGGAATGTGGGGAAGTTGGGGTTCCTATGGTCAGGATCGTCACTGAACTTAAACCACCTGATGATGTAACTGGCCTGTTGCTAGGCTACCGCTTCCACAACTTTAGACAATAAGCTATTACTGTGCTATATAAAGAACTCTGCCCAGAGCTCTGCATGGAGGCAGAGATGCTAGTGCTCGACCTGCCACCGGAGAACAAGCCGGGTAATAAACCCTTTCACCCCAAAGAAACTTTTGCTGTCAATTGCTTTGGTCACATTGAATCTATAGTGAACTTGCCTGGGGCTGAAATCCATCGGCAAGACAGCTGCCATAACCAAACAGCACAGTCTGAGTGGTGTAGAGCAATGGCAATGTATTGTCTGGAGGCTAGAAATCTGAGACCATGTATCAGCAGGGCCATGTTCCTTCCTAAACATGTGTGAGGAGCAGGTTTCCCTGACTCTTCCAACTTCTGACAGTCACAGGCATTCCTTGTTCGGGGGTAGCATGATCACAGTATCTGCCTCTGCCTTCACCTGGCGTCCTCCCCGCATCTCTTCAGATTATCTTCCCCCTTGTGCCCAACTCTTTCTCTGTCCACATTTCTCCGTTTTGTAACAATACCAGTCATATTGGATTGGGGTTCACCCCAGGAACCTCATTTTAACTTCATTAGCTCTCTAAAGACCCTATTTCCAAGTTCAACTTATGTGAATCCAGGAATTAAGACTTCACCTTATTCTTTAGTTTTTTTTAGGAAACACAATTCAACTCATAACACTAACTGAAGAGACTTTTCTGGCCGGGTCCCAGGTTGTTTGTCAGATGACAAGGGTTCCATGTATGTTCTGGCTGCAAACAGTTATGTTGTTGTCCCCACTGGCCTTGACCCCATTGCTCATGGTGGCCTTCTCATAGTTTTCACTACATAACCTTTGTGTTTTCCAGTTTGCCTTGAGAGCCCCACCAAAGACATGCTTTATGAATATGGTGTTTTTCCTAGTAGGCTGTTTCCTGGTTAGCAGGTTCAGATGTGACAGTACATAAAAGTTTTCTGTCTTTGCACTCATGAATGATATGACCCAGCCCAGTCACTGATGGTGGGAACAGTGGCTAATGTGATGGAAGAACCGGCAGAGCCTGGAACATTCTGTCACCTCAGGGGTGGCCTGTGAGGTTGGATGTAATGGATGTCTCAGTGAGCAGCTCAAGCATTCCTGATTCAGGTGTTCTGGAATTGAATCCCATGATGTATTGTGTTTGGTTGGTAACGTTAGAGGTTTATTTAACTTTTCCGAGTGTTTTCATTTAAAAAATAGGATTCTTTGTGCCTCTCTTGTGGAGTAAAGAATGCTTGACACGTAGTGAGGGTGCTTGGTGTGTGAGCTGCATATTCTACATCCTAAGCTCTGTCTACAAACCGAAACTCAGAGCTAAGTTTACCTAACAGGTTACCTTATGTAACCTGTTGGCATTACATTTGCTTGTGATGTTTCCCTCTCTTCCAAAACTACAGGGCAGTTGGATATTGCCATTTTTGCGGTTTCATTTTTAAGACTCCTAAAAGCCTCAGATTCCAGGAAAACATGCAGATTTTATAGAAATAAAGGAAGTCTGTAGTTTGTTTTTGTTGAGATCATGTCATTCCTTCCCAAGACAACAGTTCTGGCTGGATAAGGGTTTTGCGGTTCCTAGTCAGTTTGGAGTTTATCTCATTCACACAAGAATGAAGGAATCATCCTTTTCTGCAGAAACATCCTGTGTTTTGCTGGACTGAGACAGGTGCTACTTGTTTGAGTAGGCTGTGCTATACTGTGGGAACATCCTGGAGATGGAAACGAAAGGCCTGATGTGAATCCTAACACCAGTATTCATTAGGCAAGCAACTTGACTTTCATCAACCACTGTTTGATCAAAGTGCAAGGTTGGGAAGGGGGCAGTCTATAAGACCACCCTCACCTTTAACACCAATTGCAGCTTTGGGGGTCTAATACCTCTTGCAAATTCAAGGGTCCCCAAGACTGCCCTTAGGTTCAATAATGCCCTAGAGGGTCTCCCAGAACTCACTTAAAGCTGTTATACTCAGAGTTATGGTTTGTTATAGGCAAAGGTTAAAAATAAAATAGCCACAGAAGAGGCATACAAGGCAGAAGCACATCTCAGAGCTTCTAGGTGTCCTGTCCTAGGGAATGTGCACAACATTTCTTTCCTGGAAATGATGTGTTGTCGCAAAATGTCACCAACTAGGGACATGCACCTGAACCTTGATGTCCAGAGTTTTTATTGAGGCTCCATCACATGGATATGGTTGATTTGGCCTATGCCTGATTACAGGACATTGAGTGGGGATACCACATGACCCTTACTCTTAGTCACCTTATTAGACTCTTAAGTGTGACCCTAAGTCCCCAGGTAAACAAAGACACTCCTGTAACATTCTCAGGGCTTAAACATCACCTCCAGGAAGCTGAGGGCAAAAACTAGCCCTGCAAGGTTAATTTTTTTACCACATGGGTGGAGACCAAGGGGATAATCCTCCTTAGGGGGGCCCTGTGGTCTTTATGATCTGCCATAGGGTCAGTGTGAAGCCCTGCCTACGGGCATGGCCAGTGTCCTCTGGTTCAGGAGCTGTCAGGCCTACTCCTTAAATGCCTTCTTTCTAGCCATACTGCGACCTTTCATATTGGCAGATTACTGTATTGGCATGCTGGTGTTTTATGTGTGGTAGCCCATGTTTATGGCTGTTTCAGAAAGGAAGTTAAGTTTGGCCAGTGAGTACCTGGTAATCAGTGCATGACATCATTTTCTGCATTTGGTGTTTAAGGTTTAGAGCAGAGACAGTATGTGAAAAATATGTGTTAAGAGGATGCTGGAATCTTCACATTCAGGTCTGGAGAAATTGGTATTTATTAAATGTACCATTTACCTGTGTCCCCAGGGTGCCAGCAGGAGAATTAATATTGTTTCATTTATGGAAATATTCATAAACATTAAAGTATTTGGTCCTTTATTTGAAAAAAATATTTCCACGTGAATTGAAAGCATTACTACAGGAAATCCTGCTACCACATTTCCTGTGAGCTGTGGTGTTAATTGTATCCATTTTTGTCAGAAGATTTTTTTTGATTCAAATCAAACCCCAGCCTTGAGGGCCATAGGACTACTGCCTTAATTTCCCAGGGGACTCAGAAATTAAGCAGAAGCCCTGTTCCAGGACCAGCTCTTTAGGCCTATATGGTTTGCAAAGATGTTCTAAAATGCCAAGTTCTTAGAACCTTCTGGGAACCATTCAGATGACTAATATTCCACATGTTCCTGTCTGGACTAAACATTCCATGAGATTTGGCTTTTCTACTTTTATCCTCCATCCCGCTGTGACCACATTCATATCTAACACTCAAGTGTGTAGGTTAGGAATGTTGGTCTTAATTTAGTAAAACCTGGGGATAAGGGGAGATAGCTTACATGAAAAGGATTGAGAGCTGGCATCATGTTGGAGCACCAGCTGTGTGCTAGACACCCTAAGTGCTAAGGCACTTTATCTCCCATGACACTGCCAGGGTCTCCACATTACAGATGAGGAAAGTCAGGCCCAGAAAGGTCAAGGAAATCACCAAAGGCCATACAAGGTTAAGTGGGAGAACAAGGATTTCTTTGCACTTAGGCCCATGTTCTTATTTCTTTATGTTGCAAAAACTCTCTGAATCCAAATGGGGCCTTTGCCGGTTTTCAGGCTGGTCACAGTGCATCAAACCAGGGAAAGCATTGTTCTATAGGAAAGTAACCTTCAGCTTGATTTTGTATGTTTATGCATATCATCAATTGCTCAGGATTTTTGTTTTATCTGAAAAGTATTTCATTTTATTCACTAGCACATTCATGGTGAGTAAAATGACAGGAGACCATTATTAAATTTTCTTTTTTTGCTGTCTCCCAACACAACTATAAAATGAAATTCTTCATAGAAAGAATAATTCATTCAAAAATAAGTATTCATCTTTTGCTAACATGTCTTGGGTTTATATGTGTTTTTATTTGAATATATACTATCAGTGAATTTAACCATTAATGGATAAATAACCTTTGTGTTTGAATTTTTAAAAACTTGCCCTTCAGGAAAAAAAAACCTTAAAAAAAGCTATTTAGAATTTGCTACTACTAATTTGATATCTGAGATTGATCATTGGATGGTTTAGAAGGTCATAGTATCTGCATTTATTGTATTCATATATCAAGTTCCTATGCAGCCAGTCATGTGTCTACTGAACTCTTCCCTTCTGTGAAGGTTTTTGATATCTGGAAGTATCAAGCTTGTGCCACCATTCAAATTAGCATTGACTAGGAAGGGCCCTGGGGAATTGCCTTCACTTTCAGAAGTGGTTTTCTCAGGACTGAGGAAAGCTTCAGCAGTCGAACAGCTGCGATCTGTCCTCCCTTCTCCCTGGAAAATAGTTCCTGGTTTGCAGTCATCTCCCTTCCTCCAAACTCGAAAGAGAAAAATAGAAACAAATTAGACGTGTATCAGGAATGAAATACCTCTTGCTTATTGAGAGTTTTAAAATAATCTTTGTAATTAGTGTTTCACATCCTGGAAACTCCTACTGCTGTGCTTGTACACACATGGGTATCTTTCATACCCGGTGCATCCGACACCCCCACAGACACCTGGAGAATTCAAGTACTTCATAATAAATGGATTTGAGGTATTTTATTCAGTTGTAAACTGCTTTTTGAGCAACTGATGGGGTAGGAGCAGGAAGTAGCTCTGTTTCATTCTACCTCTGATGCCCCTTCCACCTGAAATTGGGCAGTCAGCTCCTTTTGTGGCATCTCAGGCACATTTTGTAACTTTTTGCTTACACTTGGTTACTTAGAGTCATGCCCGTTATTGTGCTTTTGTCCTGGCCTTAAAAACTTAAACCCAGAGTTGAGCAATTCTTTTCCCCATTCCCTTAGTGGGATAAATTTGTGGTGATATCACTTGGAGTACCATGTATGTGTGTGTATCTGTCAGAGGCAGAAGGTATTTTCCTTTTGCTCATGAAGTTTTGTCACTGATGATCACTTGGTCCCCCTGACGAGCGGCTCAATCCCGAGAGGTTTGACTGGCCTCAGTGGACACTTGGCTGTTACTTCTGGCTGGCCTGGCTTCGTGTATCTCTGATGTGCTTGCCGCTTTGGTTCCATCAGCGGCAGACTTAAGTTGGTGGCCTGCCGTTGATTTCGTCTGCCCTCCACAGACCTGATTCTGGGACCTGGGTGTGGGAATTCTGAACTCAGTATTTCTTTGCTTTGCTTCTTTTAGCCGCAGGGCCAGGTCTTCTCTTTACAATGTTCCTCCTTCACTCTGGGGGCAATGGAAAGAGCGGCTAAGTGGATATCTACAACAGAACCAGCAAGTGGCTTCCAGTTCTTGAAGACCCTCCCAGACTTCATAAGTCTTGAGGATTCCATCCTTTTCTTTGGGATGGGGAATTTATGGAGAGGGATATGCCTTCCAGAGGTGGTTTTCCTTTGTCTTTTGGTCCTGCTCCAATATTTTTAATGGGCTCTTGCCCTGGAATGAAACCTCAGACCAATTCGGGAATCTCACAACCTGGTTCTCAACAGTGCTCTGCCTTTCCTGTAATTGCTATTCGGCAATTCCTGTCTATTCCACAGTCTCTGGGGATCAGAAAGGACCTTAGTCTGTACCATCCAGCCTGTTCTAATACTCAGTCCATTCTGATCACCAAGTCCATCTCTTTTCTTATTTTTTTTTTTGTACCATCAGAATGGATGGGGATTGATAAAGTATCAAGTTACAGAACATTTAAATAGGCGATGCCGTGGAGTCCACTGCCCTGCTTCCCAGAATATGAGTCATTGCCTTTTTGATATTATGACACAGTTTATATCAAGCACAAAATGGCACAGTTTCATTCTGCTCTAGTGGTTGTGAGGATTGGAGAATAAAATATATCACCAGAGTTTTCTATTCTCTTACACTCTCATATTTTAAATTTCTTTGGATTTTCTAAAATGAAAGCAGAATGTTTTTCATACTGTCTTTGTTTATGGCTTATTTTGTCTAAGCAGGAAGAGACTGACTCATTAAAACCTTAACATTTTTGATAAGACTATAAAATGCTTTTCAAGTTTTTAATCTGAATTTTTGGGAAGTTAGATATATTGAATTAGACTTAAAATGGGTTAAAGAACATTATTTGCTGTGTTTTCAGAGTAACCTAAATCAATGTATTTCCTTCCTCTTTCAGAGCTTTTAAAATAATTAGCAAGTACAGAAGAGTCAGGGCATTCCTATCTATTTAAATGCAGCTTAAAAAATATGTAACATGGAACCTTTTGGATAAATATTCAGTGTGGAATGAGGGGGTTGAGGAGAACTGAAGCCAAAAGGCAGAGTTAATTTAGGAAGCAGCCCAGTTATAGATGGGATTTGTTAGCTACTAATGTCTGACCATTTTTCTATGCTGGGGCTGACAGACATTTTCTTTTTGTTTATTATCTCGAGCCTTTTGAATACCAGCAGGAGTGACACTTAAGAAAATGTATACTTTATGGTTAGTGTCCTATTCTTTTTATCTTAAGGAATTTCCTTTGATTATATGCATGCCGTGGATACTTATAAAAATCACCCTCAAGTGATTCAGCCATTAGATTAACACACCCATATGCCAAGCAACTTCCCTGAATTCCTTCAGAACAAAAGAAGAAATCACAAGAAAACAAGCTGAGCTCAAGCACTTTCTCTTTTTTTCTGAACCTCACAATTTCCTGCTGTGTCTGGGGATCAGCTCCAAATCAGTCTACCTCTAAAACAACCATCTCAGTACACTGAGAATAAAAAATGAAACAATCTGCACTCACAGAAGGAGGAGCATTCTAAAAGGGGTGTAGGTATTATAGACATTTGTTCAAGATAGGTTGTTAAAAATGAACTTTCATGCCAGCATCCATTAAAGGATGAGTGAACATGTCAAATGCAGGCATGCTTCTATCACTTTGCCTAACAGCATCGTACCACCCGCTGCTGTGTTAAAACTAGTAATGTTTCCCCAGAGTGCCTAGCTTTCACCCAGGTTATTACATAATATTGATAGGCTTGATCTAATTCCACCTGACATTTATATAAAGATTCAGATAACCGAACTGGGGTGTGTTGTGCTAATGAAAAAATATAAGTAAAATCTAAATTGCCAGGGAAACAGAGTAGATAGATAGATAATGTTTATTATAAGGAATTGGCCCATATGATTGTGGAGGCTGGCAAACCCAAAACCTGAAGAGCCATTGTCCCATTTGAATCCCAAGGCTGGAAACAGCTGTAGAAGAAAGAGCCAATGTCCCAGTTTGAAGACTGTCAAGCAGGAAGAGCAGATATTCCTGGGGGGAGGCTGAGCTGTGGACCACTTCTACAGAAACAATAATGACAATAGTGGCAGTTTATTTTATTCCTAAGTTTCATTGTCCTGAGAATGATTCTAATGAGATCCTTAGGTATAAGAATTCAATATACGTAGATCCTATAGATCTTGACCTGGGTGCAAAATAGGTTTAAAAGCCATTTTAGCTATGTTTCATTGCCAGTGTCTATTCTTTAAATATTTTTAAGTACTGACCTTGTACCTGAAGAATAGGCTGAAACATCAAATCACAGCCAAATTGATACTTTTGGGAAATTAGGTGCTCCTGAGCTCAGAGCTAAGTTCTGCTTTTTTCAGGTAAACTTTCCTTTTGTGTAAACTCATGAGATTCATGACTTTAATATCCTCTCCATGCTGGTAAAAACAAAATATGTTTCTCTGGCTCTTAACTTCTCCAATGAACTCTGACCTCATTTTCCAGCAGCTGTTCACTCTGTATCTTCAATTAGGTGTCTAATGGGCACCTCAAGTTTCATATAACTGGAACAGAATTTTGAGTCCTTTGCCCAGAAAAATTTGATCATCACCCAGTTTTCTCCATCTTAATTAATGACTTCCCTTTATCCTGTTGCTTGTGTGTAGCCGATTGTATTTTCTAAGTGACCACACAAAAATCTTTCATTCCATATGCTTTTCGTACAATGTGGTTTTGGTACAACTTCTACAAGAGGTAGGGCTTTTACTCTCTGCTTAAAACTTGGGGTGGGGGTGGCATGTGACTGTGCCACAAATAGAGTATTGTGGTCATGATGTTTGGAGACTTCTGAGGCTAGGACAAAAGGCAAAACAGCTTCCATCTGGCTCTATTTCTCCGAGGATGTTGCGGCAAGCCATCCACTATGCTGGGAAGAAGCCAAATCTTGCACACAGGGAGGGACCATATGAAGAGGTCACATGGACAGGCATGTAGGTTCCCAATGCAAGCCAGTATCGATCATCATAGTGAAGAATAAGACTTCAGATCAGTCCTACCCCCAACTTTGGAATCATCCAGCTATGCATCCAGATACTCTGGGGCAGAAACACACTGTTAAACTTTGGGTAATTTGTAATGTCACCATAATAACTGGATCATGCAAAAAAATACACCAGCCATTCTGATTTTTCTCATTTACTTACCAGTCATATCAGTATATCCTGTAATTCTATTTCAGAATGTAGCCTGCAAGTTGACCACACCATCATCTTTTCCTTTATGTACTGTAGAAGTCTCTCAAGTAGTTTCTCTGTTCTTGCCCTACTGCATATTATATTCTTCAAGTGGAAGCCAGATTGAATTTTTAGGAATGTGAATGAGATCATGTCCCTATTTTGCTAAAACCTCCAGCGTCTTCTTATCACATTTAACATAAGAGCAAAAGCCTTACTGTTTCCTATCAGTGCCTATCTTTTTCTCTGAACTCTCCTATCATTCTCTTCCAGACTTGCCATGCTTAAGCCACACTGGCCTCTTACTCTTCCTTACAACATCCATTTGTGAGCCAGAGGTGTCTGATGGCAGAAGCATGCCTGTCCTTCCATAATTGTAGGGTTGCTCCTGGGCCTATGATATCCAGCTCCCTTTGCACTCATTAGATTAATTATTGCCAATGACATGGTATTCCCTGGATAGTATTATTAGGAAACAGTGGTGCTGCCTCCACTCTCTGGACATGAGTATTCCATAGCCTTAGGTGATGGCAAAACTAAGGTGGAAAGAGCCTGGGTCCCTGAATCACCACATGGAGGAAAGTTGACCACCAAGTGGGAACACTTGCATTCGATTGTTAATGTGAGCAATGTATTGTGTCAAGTTACTGAAGTTTTAGGGTTTTTGCATGATAGCAGTTGGTATTTCCCTGCCTAATACAATGTTATTCCCTCTTTAAAGTCTAAGTCTGTGCAACTCTTTCAACTCTGCTACCCCTTAAAACAGTCAACTCCCCCACCCCCACTAACATACAACACATCTTCTATCCTATTACCCTGCTTTATTTACTTCATAGTACTTATTACTCTCTGAAATAGTACTTATGTATTTTGTTTGACTTGTGCCCATTCTAGAATGTAAGCTTCATAACAGCAGGAATCTTGTCTGTCTTTTTGTTACTTTATCCCCAGTACATACATAGTATCTGGGGATACTGTGCCCTGCAAATCCTTGCAGAACGAATGGATGGAAGTTACATCAAGTAGAGTAGGAACAGGAAAGAAATGTTGGGGATTGGAGTCCTTAGTAATTAAGTAAACATCACTCATCACTCAGTGAATTCAATTTCTTTGTGCTTTTGTTCCTAAAACCATCAAATGAGGATAATAATATCTATTTCATGGACTTGTTATGATGACTAAACAAAATATGTATATTACCTTCTAAGTCTATGACACCTTTAAAAAGTAATACTGTATTCTCTTTTCTCTAATATTATTTCAGAAGAGGTTCTGTGTGAGGGGATATTGCTAACCTTGATATTTCTTATCCTAAGTAAATGAGGGTACTGACTTATTTGCTATAAGTCTCATAGGGTGGTTTTCCTGGATTGGAAAAGTCAATCACTAACAGTTATTGACGTGTTTATTGCTAAGGGTCTGTTAGTCAGATACTGTGAAACATAATAAAGCAGGAGACTCTACGGCCTTGGCAGGTGTGTTGGCCATCACACCATTTACTGTTAGAATGACCACCCTCCATTCTGATGGCTCTGTGTAAGTTCTGCCTTTCCTAATTTCTGTGTGGATCATGAGTTCACAGTTTGGGGGCTGATGTGTATGACAAATCGTTGTTTATTCAGATCTCCAGAAAGCAAGTAGTATTTTTTGAAGAGGGGCCAATTCAGGAAAAACATGTTTATAAGCCATTGTTATTTTGTTTTCTAATTAAAAAATATGAATTAAACTGGTGAATTTCCTTGTAATACTGAAAAATGCTGAGCAGACATGACATGCTCCCTTCCTCACTTCTGATTCCTGTTTCAGATAGTTGAAACTGTTCAGTAATTTAACAGGCGAATATTCCAAAAGAGGTGATATCACCCCCAAGGGGGCACAGAGATTCTAAGGGACCTCACTTTGATTGGGTGTCCACCACTCCCGATACAGTCCTGAATCTCCAAGGAACCTAATGCCCCCTAAGCTTCAGGGATGGGCCTGAATGATGGAAGAACAATTCCAGTGTTTGTAGCAGTGGGCATGGGAAAGCCCTGTGGGGCCAGAGAGAAACAAGGCAATTCTGCTCAGGGATTCTGGGACAATCCAGTTACTCTGTCCTCTGCTGAATATGCATAAGGAAGAATGTCATTTCTGGTAGTCATCTAATGATGACAGGGGACCGAGCCTTAGAGGGAAGCCAGTGTTAAAGATGTCTCCAGAATTTGGAGATGGAGAAACCTGTTCCCCTCAGTTATCACTGTGCTCCTGACACACCTAACCATGAAACAGACCCTACCCTCAACACTTCCCAGGTTGGGGAATAATACATATCCTTATTGTGTGAACCAGTTTAAGTCATGCTTTCTATTTCTTATCAGATAGTATCCTGTCTGAAAGCATCTGTCTCGTTAACATTCTTGTATGCCTTTCTATGTGATTTCGTATATGAGATTTTCTTTGGAGAAGTTATTGGAACTGTATTTGCCAGGTCAAAGATAATGTGCATTTAATCACTTATAACTAGTGAGCTTAACCATCTTTTCATATATTTACTGACCATTTGTATTTTCATACAAATTGTGTGTTCATTTATATTGTTCATGTCTCCTTTGGATTGGTTGGGTTTTTCTTACTGCTTTTAGGAGATTTTTATTTTTCCTCATATGGTCCTTAATATATTACATATATTGCAAATGTATTCTCAAAGCCTTCCAGCACTTTTTTTTTAACTTCAGTAATGATTTTTCTTTAATTTGCAAAAAGGCTTTTAAATTTTATTTTGTTTTCACATGATCTCTTCCCAGTCTTTTCAATTATGACTTTGAATTTGTGTATTACTTAGAAGGACCTTCCATATCCAATCTTATAAGTAATTTCCACTATTTTTTTATAATTTCATAATTTATGGTTTAAGCTGTATAGTTTATATATAGTATATGTATGTATGTGTATAATATTTGTTGTAACTTTATTCATTTTTTTCCTAAATTAGTATCTCATTTCCTCATCACTCTTCATTGACTACTCCTTCCTTTACTTACTGATACAGAATTCTAACTTTCATAAACTAATATAGTATATCTATGCAAAGATGTGTTTCTAGATTCTCTGGCTGGTTATATTCATATCTCTGCATTTTCCTGTGTTCATATCACCCTCTATTAATTACCCTTTTTCATGTGTTTTGTGATGTGCTTGGAGCCTGTCTTCCATCCATGTTCCTTTTCCACATTGTTCATTAAAAATTTTCCTTGCTATGATGTGTTTTAAATCAAAATGAATATAGTTTTATTGAGTTCTGGGGTTGGAGGAGCAGGGAGAAGCATGAGTATTCTTATTTAAAACTTTATTTATATAATAACATAGATGACTATAACTTGATCAAATTCATACATACACTCGTTAATCAATAAATATGCTCATATCTAAGCCTTTTTAGGAAGTGACAACTTAAGGTCAACTTTCTTATCTTTCAACCTTCACATTTATTTGGCACATTATAATTTACAATGTTGACATTTTCTGATTCCTTCTGCAAAGGAGTCACATGAAATGTTTGTCATCATGATATTTATGTTCAAAAGTGAAAACTGAAACTCAGGAAAATGAAGTGATTGACTTAAGGTCATCCAGCAGGGTGGTAGCAGTGATGGGACTGGAATTAGTCTGTTCCCGTTTAGTGTGCTCAACTCTGCAGAATGCTTCAGTGATAAGAGTGAACTAATTCTGGTGTCAAGCATTATACTTGGCTTTGCAGAAACAAAGATTTGTAAAATTCACTCATACCGTCTGTACAGTTTGGTTCTCCTTATTGGCATAGTTACTTGATCGATTCTCTACTTGAGCAAAGCAGGACAAAGAAGGTAACACAGAGGAGGGGGAAGGTAACCCATCCCCTGTCACCTACTTTCAGACTTGATGGAGTCCAACACTTCCTACCCCAAAGCAGTTACCACCCTCTGCTAATTCCTGGCTTTAGGAAGGAATTTAAACCAAGGTGCCTCTGAGGTTTTCCTCTTTCTAATCTGGCTTTGTGTGACCACAACTTGCAACTTGGCATTCAGAATTCAGTCTCGGGAGTCGGGCAGTGGGGATTCACCACTGGCTTACTTGCTTCTTTCAAGCCAGTGTTAATCTCTTGCTTAATGGACTAGGACTCCAACCCTGTAAACCCTCTTTTCAGAATGCTGTCATGAAGGAAACACGATTTGAGTTTAGAAAAGTGGCAAAATATCCATATATGAAGGAACATGTATCATTTAAGTTCACTTCATGAATAATGAAGAATTGTAAGTTTGACTTTATTCTCTAAGAAGAGGATAAGATTTCTTTCATCTTCCCTGTATACTTTATACAGTAATTACTAAAATTTGTTACTCTGGTTTTGTGGGTACAGTTTCATGATTTACAGTAGCTGTTTCTGGGCATCCCAGTCTCCAGTGTTACACTGTAAACTCTTTGAGGACAGGGACAGCTTCTGAGTCAGCTTCATCTCTACACTTCTAAGACGCTGTCATTGGGCCTTGGCATCCAGTATTTGCTGAGTAAGCAAATGAGCGAATGGATGAATACTACCTAAGCAAATGAATGAGTGGATGAATACTGCTTTGTACTTCACACATATCTCAGTCTGCTTTCTTTTTATATTCATTTCTTTAAGCCGTATAGTGTAAACTTTAGATAACAATATTGACACATCACTTTCATATCCTCTGCAATGGCATTTTGCCATTAGCAGGATTCAGGGGAAATATCAGAAGAGAAATAAACTTAACTGCATCAGTTTCAGGCAGCTGTTCTTTGTTTGTAAGGTCTGTGATGGAATTGGACATAATTCAGCATGTTTTACATTAATTAGGTTTTAGCGGTAGCTGATAGTTTTTGTTCCCGTTGGCATACAAGGAGTTTGTTCTGTATGAACCTGTTCCCATGAGAAGCACTGTCTTCTCAGAGAGTGAAAGCAAAACTCGTAATGTATTTTCTCTGAGTTCCTACTCAGAGAAGGTCACTGCCAACGTAGGGAAAGGCAGCATGGTCTGGCGCAGCGATCCACGAAGAAGGATCGTACTGTCACCTGGAGGTTTGCTAGAAGTACGTATTCAGGGCTGCACTCAAACCTGCTACATCAAAACCTCTGGGGATGGGGCCTACTAGTGTGTGTTTTAAAAAGTCTGCCATGTAATTCTGATGAGTGCTAAAGATTGAGGACATGCCCTTTATGGGAAAAAAGAAGGTCTGAGTCGGCCAAACATAGATGGAATTGTAGCTCTGCCATGTATTAATTGTGTTACTTCAGCCAAGTTATTTAAGAAATTTAAGCCTTGGTTTCTTTATCTATAAATTGTGGAGATTGATACTTACTTGCTTTTTTCCAGGTTTACTGAGATATAACTGACACATGACACGAAGTTTCAGGTGTGCAAGGTTGTGACTTGATACACTTGTATATTGCAGAACATTTACCACTGCAGTATTAGCCAACGCTTCCATCACATCACAGAGCTGCCATTTCCTTTTTGTGCTGAGAACATTGAAGATTTGCTCTCTTAGCACCTTTCAAGTATATGTACAATATTAGTCATAATTACTATGCTGTACATTAGATCCCCAAAACTTACTCATCTTAAAACTAGAAGTTTGTACCCTATGACCAATAGCTTTCCTCTTCTCCCATCCCCCAGCTTCTGGTAACCACCATTCTGTTCTGTCTCTATGAGTTTGGCTTTTTAAAATTCCACATATAGTGATGTTATGATATTCGTGTCCTTGAATTATTAAATGAGATATAAAAAAAAATCACATTGGATCTGCCCCTAGAAGTCAGTCAACACATCTAGGGTGTCTTCCTCCCTCCCCTTTGCCATCACCATTGCCTGAAATCTAAAGTAGGTATTATAATTTTTAATCCTGTAAAGATACATTACTATATATGGTGTACACTTTTAGACTCTGACCTTTGGACTAGACACTTTTCTGACAAAAAAAACTGGCTTACTCATGTGTTTTAATTCAGAAATCCCAGCTAGAAATGTATGTTCCCATCTTCTTAAGCATAGTAAGTCCTGGTAATGGCCACGTGAGTCAGGGATGGTCCTGTTACCTATTGCCACAAACAGTTTACCCCAAAACTTAGTAGTTAAAACAGCTGTCTTGTTTAAATGCTCCTGAGTTTGCAGGCCAAGAATTCAGGGAAAGCTTGGGAAGGAGGTTAGTCTCTGGCCCTGCATGGCCTCCCCTGGGTTTTCTGGGGCAGGAAGCAGCCCTGCCTAGAAGGTCCCTTCAGTCACATCTTCAGCTCTTCAGGCCTTGCTCTCCACGTGGCATGTCACCCTCCAGGTCTGTCTCCTTGGCTTGGGATTCCCACAGCCTGGTGGTCTCATGAGCGATGCACTTTTTCCACAGAGCTGGCTTTTAAGAGGTAGGAACTAGAAGCTGCCAGGCCTCCTAAGGCCTTTGCCCAGAGCTGGCACAACTTCCGCTATATTCAGTGGCTCAAAGCAGTCATAGAGCTGCCCAGATTCAAGGGAGAGGAGAAAGAGATTCCATATCTTGATGTGGGAGGGAGTGGCAACTAACAATGCCAATGAATACTCTGAACAGAATCATGTTGTGCCTGTCTTTCAAAAGTACAGTCTGCCTTAAGGGGCCTGAGAGTGGATTATATGTTGCTCTTTAGCATATAATTATTACCAAAAATGCTCAAATAAGTTGAATCTAGGCATTATGTCTAAATATACATACATACATTCTACTTATATTTGTTACGTAAATTCTGCCTTTTAATTCTTTGCAGTTAATCTTGAAAGGCAAGTTAGTTGAGTCACTTGTTACGAGTTGACTGTCATCCCTCCATCCATCAAACAGCTGCTTGGGCTTTGTCTCGCCTGGTGGAACACATGTCCGCAGTGCACGGTGCCTCGCTAAGTGTTGTTCTGTCAAAGTGAAAGCTTTGTCTGAGCCCTCAGGGCCTGTGACCTTATAGCTCCATGGTACTGTTACGTGCTTTGTTGCTGAAGGAAGTAACATTCTCATTACATTATTGGTGCTCCTACAGTGTGTGTTGTTTCTCATGTGGAAACAGAGAGAATAGCATCCCGTTCCACCCCCAGCCCAGGAAGTATTAATCACTCTTTCGTCTGTGTTTTCATAAAATTTGGAATATTGCATTATTGTTTCTCACCAATTAATTTATTTTTAATGTAAGAAATACATGAATACAGCCTGTTCATAAAAATTTCAAATAAAAATAAAATAAATTCTGCTGTTCATCTACATCCCTTTTCCCACCTAATCTCTTCCCAGAGGTAAGCAATCCTACCGGTTTTGTATGTAGCTCTGTAGGTATTTTCTCCACATCAGCACACATACAGATGGTGCATCTGTATAATTTACTCAAATGGAATCAAATTCTACATATTGTATTATGATTTCATTTATTCACTTAAGCACATTGACTTGGAAAAGTTTGCATGTAGATCAACTTTACCCTTTTAAACAGTGGTGTAGAATTTCTTTTATGACCCTACCCTAGTGAATTTAACCAGTCACCTACAGATGGACACATTGTTTCCAGGTTTTCATTGAGTACAGCAGTGCCTGAGGAAACATTTCTGGCATAGCTTTTTGTGCAACTGGCCGAGCCTGTAAGCAGGTCTCCAGGATGGGCACCGGTAGGCTGAATGCCGGCCCAAAGGGTGTGCATGCCCTTCGCAGAGATACTACCATTCTGCTCTCCAGAAAGGCTATTTCATAGAAAGTGGCCCACTTACTTTCATGAACACTGACTATTATTTAATCTTTTTCAAGATTTACCTATTTGACAGGAAAAATAGATATACCTCATTGTTTTCTTTCCATTTCCCTGATTAGTAGTGAGGTGTCATACATATTTTTCCTATTGAGCATTTATTTTTCCTCTTCTGTATGTGTTACCTGGGTCCTCTTAATGTTCTTCCACTGATAACTTTTTTTCTATTCTTGGACCCAAAAATATTTTCATTCCTATAGCATATATGCATTATATTCAGACACATATATATACATAACTTTATATAGCATATAAAAGTATATATCTGTGTGTATGCATTCATCCACAATATTTTCTTAGTGCAGACTACTTACTATAAATAACATTCAACATTCAAGCATTATAAATACAGGAATGAACAAAATAGACAATGAACAATGTACCTGATGAATTTTATGAATATACTGAAGTCCTGGAGGTTCATCCTAGGCCATATATACGAGGGTGTCCCTGACTGAGGCCTCAGTGTTTGTGGTCGCTCTGGTTATAGTGTATTTAACAGGAGAAATCCCATGGTATTATCCCTCCTGAGTAACAGCTGTCCATCTTTCTATCATATGGTCATACTCTTATGTATCATCTGTCTGTCCATGTGTTCCTTCGTCCATTTATCTCATAAACATCTATATAGCACTACTGTGTGTCGAGCACTAACTAGTCTAAATGCTTTAAGAATATTAACTCTTTTGCTTCTTGACAACCCTATTAGGCAGGAGCTCTTCTTATCCCATTTTATATGTGAAAAAACTGAGACACGGAGAAGTTGAGGTATTTGCCTAGGGGCACCCATCTGTGAGCAGTAAGTAGCACTCATCTAGTAAGTAGCAGATCTGTAATTTGGACCCAGGTAATTTGGTCTAGCATCAGCGTTTATAGTCTTCTTTTTTTTAATCTTTAAAATAAAATTTAAAATTTTGTGATTTATTCATCAAATTTCATAGAAAAATCTTTTGGGATTTTGATAGAGGTAGTTGGGTATGTAATAACTTGTTAGATATCTGTATAATATTGAATCTTCCCATTTAGTACATTAGTAGGGCTTCATTAAGTCATTTCTGCTTTTATGTCCTTTACATAATTTTGTTCTTGCTCAATAATTGTTAAATTTTGTGCTTTAATGAATGGGAACTTTACAATTTCATCTAATTCCTTTTCAGTATAATAGGAAATATAGTTTTTATAGGTTGATCTTGTTTCATCTAATTCCTTGTCTGTGTAATAGGAAATATAGTTTTTATAGGTTGATCTTCAATTTGGATATTTGGCTGAATTTGTTATTTTTTCTTCTAATATGTTAGTTGATTGTCTTGGACAATCTAAGAAGACATTTAAAATAAAGATGGTCTTGTTCCTTTCTCTCAAAGCTTCATAACTCTCATTTCTTTACTTACATTATTGTTATTAATTATTATACCAGATACTCATTCCTGTTGAACATGTGGGATAATGGGGATATTCTTGTGCTGTTTTGTACACTACTGGAAATGCTGACTCTTTCTCAACATTTAGTGCAATGTGTACTTTACCAACATTTAGTGCAATGTGTACTTTACCAACATTTAGGGCAATGTGTACTTTACCTCTGTGATGGCTACCTTTGATCAATTTAAGTAGCTTTGCCCTATATCTAGTATGTTGAGCTTTTAATCAGGAACTGGGTTTGAATTTTTAAAATGTTTTTCAGCATCTGAAAAGCTTATGTTAGGATTTTTTACTTTATATAATTAATGAGATGAATTAAATTAATATACCACCAAATGTTGAGCCCTCCATCCTTGTATTTCTTACAAAATCTCTACCTTTTAGCATGTTCTTTTAATATACTACTGGATTTTTTTCTTAATAGTTCATTTATACATATGTCATCTTTTTGTAGTAAGTAAAAATGGCCTACTTTTCTCTTTACTGTATTATTCTTTTTGGTTTTAATTTCTGGATTAAGCTGGCTTTGTCAAATGAGTTGATTTTTCCTATAATTTATATTCTTATAAACACATTTTCTAACATAAAAATTATCAGGACCTGAAGTCTGATACAGTCTACCTGTACAACATTACAGAATTTATGTCTTCTTTAGAAGTAATCCAGCTTAATCAATTTCATTGATGGTTATTATTTTATTTAGGTAATCCTCCTTAAACTAACGTTGGCTCTGTTTATTTTCCTAGAAAATTGTTCCATCTTCTAGATTAGGTAATCCTCCTTAAACTAACGTTGGCTCTGTTTATTTTCCTAGAAAATTGTTCCATCTTCTAGATCATCAGTTGTATTTATTTGAAACTGTCTGTAGTACAGTTAATATTTTTATGAAATTACATATTATATGTAAAATTATAAAAACATTTTATATCTCCTATAGCCATGTTCCTTTGCATGTTCTTTGCATTATATGTTTTTTTTTCTTTTACTTTTAATATTTATATGCTATGGAATTGATTGTGTGATATCTTTACAAGAACACTATTTTTAAGACAAAACTTATTTCATAAATATATGCTTTTATCTTTTACTAATTATTTCTTATTTTATGTTTCTGGTATATATATTTTTACAGTTCCCATTCTATATCATATTTTTGTGGCTGTACATTTTTCTTTTGCTATCATATTACCTACAAACCAAATAGTTAAGATTTATTGCTTTGATCATTGTTCTTATGTAACTAATATTTAATTATCCTGATAATATTTGTTTAGTCCAAGTTTTAGTCCAAGCTTACTTTTATAGTTTTTTGTGTTTTATTTTACCTTTTGGATAATTTTTTTTCCTTTCATTGTTTGGTAGTGTTGAATTTTATTACATAATGGTGGTGAATGGGATGTTTTTGTTATTAACTTTAAAAACATATTGAAACTTCTTTTATGTTCTACATTGTCAATTTGGGAGATGTGCCTAATATATTTAAAAAAAATGAATATTTTCTGTTTGTTGAGTGAAAAGCCATATACCTCTTAGATTCAATTACCAACTGCATTATATGTATACTCTATGTTCTTGTTTATTTGTGCTCATGTGACCTGGCAAATTCCTAGAAGGTTAAATTATACAACTATGAAAGTGTGTCAGTTTCTTTTTTATATTCCTGAGTTTCTTTCTTCCTTTATATGTTAGGAAGTTGAGTTTTTAGTTGTATAAAAGTTAATGTCTTTTACAGCATTCAGGTATATTTTTCCATTTTATGTAAATGGAACAGCTTTCTTTGGCTTCATTTCCTGTTATTTCTAGCATACCTGAGCCATTTTGCTTTACATGTCTCTTTTGACTGCGTATGACTAGATGCTTACATTTCCAATCAGGATGTCTCTGACTTTTGTGAAGAGGATTGAACTCATGTATGGTATTTTGTTTACCAGTACATTTAGACTTATTCTTGCCTGCGCCCCTTCTTTATTACAGAACATTTATAGATATGCATATAAATATAATATGTAATAGGATGAAATCTGAATCATTCTTGTGTAGTAACATCAACACTGATTTTTTTTAGTTTTATTTTCCTTGAGGTTTCTCACACGGTGACCAAGAACTGCAGAGTTACCAGCGCAAGTTAAGGCCTGTGCCCTGCAGCGTGACAGGCTCTGCTGTTGTTAAGAGGAACAGGGCAGGGTTGTGTGTGGCGGTGGTGAGAAGTTTCTAGGAGCTGTGCTTTTTCCCATTGGAATTCTGTGTGAACACTTGTGAGCCTTCAAGGACCTGTGTGGACCTCTTATAGGATTCTGACTGTCTAAGTGTCTGTCACTCAAGGACTGGCTGTTTGGGTGCAGGGGAGGGTAAGTAGTGGTTTTTGGACTCAAGGCTGGTGGTCTGCTTAGTGGTGTACCAGACCACTTCCCAGGAAGGATGGAGCTGAGGGACGACAAGGGCAAGGGTTGCCCCCAGCTCTCATATCCCTGTTGCACAGACCTGAGGTTAGGGGGCTGGGCATCTCTGTCCAGCTACCATGTTTTGGTCAAAACTCCTGAGAATGATAAACCTGGCCTTTCAGGGCACTCTCTACTTGTGTTTCCAAGTTAGGGATATAGAACATGTTTTGTTTAACTGGTGTTTCTGGTGTCCTGATTTATTATTTTTTAATATTAGGACATTTATGTGGGCTTCCATTTTTATTATTTCAGGCCCCGGAATTATAGAGGAGGGCTGAAGAAGGGTTAAATTGTTGGGGGAAATAGTCTAAAAAGGGTGATCTTTGACTCTCCCCAGCCCTCAAATTTCTGCTTGCTAACCTGAACCCTCCTAATTTAGAGTTGGATACTCACTTCTGAGATATACTGAGCCAGAACCCAGACTACAGCCTTGCAGGGAGGATGGAATGGGGCAGTGTTGTTGGGTGTAGGGTGCAGAAAGTCCAGATCGTTGTAGCCCTATTCTGTGCAGGTGCCGAAGCTGCAAGGAGACCAGAGTTTCCTGTGGGTAAAGAAGAGCCATCTTATCAGATCCCCCAGGATGCCATGCAGTGGGGCAGGGACTGTGGAGGGAACAGATTACCAGGGTTGCAGTGGAGGAAATGGTTGTTATTCAGCTGAATCAGTTGTTCCAGGTGCCCCATCTCCCCTCCCATCCCCACAGAACACCAAAGGATGATTAATATGGCCTCTGAGGCTGCAGAATGGACTAATAACCAACATGCATTAGAGAGTGAAAAAAAAAAAGCTGTGAATAATGAGACCTTCAAATGCAGATCAACATCTTGTTGACCTTGAAGTAAATAGATCCTCCACACCCTTCCCCAGCCCCTCACACACACAGGTGCATCCGGCCTGTCTGTACTGGGTGCAGGTGGAAGGAAAGAGCATGGAGAGCTGTGAGAGAGAGAGAAACAGATCACCCAAAGTTTCTAATTTGAGCTGACCATTCCAATATGACCACATTTTACAACAGAAAATGACAGTATTTTTAAAAATATGACCAGAAAAATATTATCAGATAAGCCCAAGATACTTGTATTTGACAAGATTAAGTTTTCTTTTGTATAACCAATGCAGCAGATGCTGAGATTTCATAAAGCAAATAGCTGTTATTAGAAAAAAATTATTCCATATTTGCCGATTGCTAAGTTGAGCATATTTAATTTTACCTGTGTGTTTTCTCATGTCTGAAGATTTTGAGTATGGGGTGTGCATGTGTATGTGTGTGTGTGTTTAAAAGAGTGAAGGCTTGTGTTCCATTGATTGTTTTAATTCAGTCTCTTAATAGTGTACTTTGTCACCTGCATTCTAGCATTTATCACAAGACACTGAACTATTTTTAAAAACCTATCTCTTATTCTAGAAGACTTAACTAGAGTATAATTTTGTATATGTCTCTGATATGATTTTGTATCCTTTGTTTCTATCATTTTACCACACACATAGTAGATACTCAAAAAAAGCTTAATGCATTCTGTATTTATGCTAATGATAACATTTCTATCCATTAATCATGCTACTTTCCAAGACCCAATTTGAAGATACTTAAAAAGTAACTTTCCTGGATTATCAGTTAATATTTCTGCAACTTTTTGTAAAAACAGAGGAAAGAAATAAATAGGCAGTGAGGAAGGGAGTACTGTTACCTTTGTGCATACAGCATAGTAAATGTGACTGTGTCTGTAACTGGCAATTACTGGTAAGTCAACATGTCACAGATATGCTGTTTGTTACTTGCTCTGTGAGTAATTACCCCTCAAGATATGAAGAGTGTTAAAGGTAGTGAAGTGCAAAATAATTGCAACAGCAAGGTCTACGACTCATTTTAGTTAGGTTTATAGAGTAGAGGATTTTTTCCTTTTAACTTGCACATTACCAGTTTTTATTGATTCGGTTGTTTTACAGTGGTGAAAAGGTCACTTGCAGCTTAACTCTCAGTTTCTCATTTCCATAATGCAAATTCAGTCTATATTAGCTATTTAATGACACAGACTAGGGTTTTTTGGGTAAATTAAGTATTGACAATCTACCATGTGTAAAGGCATGGCAAAGCCACAGATGTTGTGGTGGGGGGAAAAGATACATTAGAGTAAGATATGGGGAGTCAGACTTCTAACACTTCGTGCCTCATCTGAGTAGAATCCTTATGTCCAGGGAGGAATTTAGGTTTTATGGGCCCAAACCTCATGCAGTTTGAGAAGTGCACTTTAAGAAAAGAATACAAAATATGAATGCAACATTCAGTATAGGCCCTTAAGTGAAGGGTCCTGAGCCTCATGGTCAGTGTGCCCCCTTCTATACTGGTCAGACCTGAGACTTCTCTTTCTGGGACATACAGGGTATATCATAGCATGTTAAGGTGAGTGGAATTCTTGGTATGTTGGGCAGTATAGAAAGCGTGAAGGTCTCTGAGAGTTAAGATGAAAGTCGTTTACCACTGACAGAGGACTGTATTTAAAATATAATACTGCAATTTAAAAAATAGAGTGAAACATGTCCATTATTTAATAAGTAATAAAAAAGATGAATTATGATGATAGAGACTTCTGCTTATGGCCAGGCTGGAGGAACAGAGACTTCATGCCTGAAACAAATATATATTTATCAAAAGTTTCCAAGATTCTGGAATTTGGGCAAAGAAGGACAGTGATCCTAAGGGTAGGAAACAAATGAAGAGAGTCCTGTGACTGCTGAAGCTCATTGCTCTGAGAGAGCTTCTAAGGTGTAGCACAGGAAGAAGGCAGGCCGAGGTCAGTCAGTGGTCTCCTTGAGTTGAGGGCAAGAGGTTGAGGGCCTGGGGAGTCCACGGTAGCTAGAGTGCGTAGGACAGCATACTGGAGAGAGACAGCTACATAGAGAGAGGACTCCAAAGATCCGCTCCCTTAAGTGTTCAGGGCAGTGCTGGCCATGTACGCGTAAGAGGAAACCACGTAGACTGGGAAAGAGCTGCCCGAAATGTTTAGTGGGAACACTGCCTGATGCTCTCACTGGGCTAGAATAGTGCCTGCCTCCATCCGCCAGACTGGGAGACCAACTTCTCAGGAATTGCTTGGAGTAATTCACAGTGCCCTGCCTCAGTAGTGGGGATTAATTAGCCCTAGACTACATACAGTTGAAGTCCCACCTAAGAAATCTTAAAATATGAAGGGTATAAACCATTTCCAAGTAACTTAAGTGCATCCTAGAGAAAAAGATAAAGATTATTTAGGGAGGTACAAAAAAATATCCAGCATTAAAGTAAAATTTGCAATGTTTGGCATCCAGTAAAAACTATTAAGTGTGGAAAGAACAGAAAGATGTGATCCATAATGAGGAGAAGGACCCATTGAAACCAAACCAGAACTGACATACGTAGGTACTGTAATTAGCAGACAAGGACATAAAACAGTTGTTATCACTGAATATCCTATGTTCAAAACTTAAGTAGAGACATGGAAACAGAACCAAGTTGAATGTCTAGAAATGAAAAATATAATGTTTTAAATTAAAAATTACAATGGATGAAGTTAATGTTTGATTGTTAGATTAGACACTAGAGAAGAAAAAATTTATGTACTTGAAGATATAGCAGAAGAAACTACCAAAACAAAACACAGAAAGGAAAAATAACTTCAAAAATGAAAAGAGCATCAGTGAACTGTGGGACAACTTCAAACATCCTAATAAATATGTGATTGTTGCTCTCAAAAGAGAGGGGGAGGACAGAAAACAATTGAATCAATAATGACTGAATTTTTTTCCAAATCTGTCCAAAACTCTAAATCTACAGACCCAAGGATCTCAATGAAACCCAAACACAAGAAGCCAGAAGGAAACTAACACGGGCACATCATAATCAGATTGTTGAAAACCAATGATTAGGAGGAAAATCCTAAAAGCAGCAAGAGAAACAAGGCGCATTACATACAAAAGAACACAGATGAGAATGACAGAGTATTTGTCACTGGAAAAAAATGCGAATGAGAAGATAGCAGAGCAATGCTTTTACAGAATTAAAAAACTATCATCCCAAACTTATTTCATCCAGGAAAATATCCTTCAATGAAGATTTAGAAAGACTTTCAAACACACAAAAGCCAAAAGCACTCATCACCAGCAGACCTGCACTTCATGGCATGTTAAAGGAGGTTCTTCAGACAGAGTGAAAATTATCACAGATGGACATAGGGGTCTTCACACAGCAATGAATAACACTGGAAATACTCATTTAGTAAAAACAGAAAAAAGTAAGATTAAAATTTGTTCTACCAAGGTGCCAATCCCTCTATACTATTTGCCTACCACAGTGTGAGGTACTCAGATTCAAACCAAAAATGTGTGTTAGAAACAATTCACTGTATCAGTAGTTAAGAGAACAACACAACAAGCTACTATATAAGGACATGCAAGTATGTAATTTATATATATGACTATTAAATATATGATTATATTATTTTTTATCTATAATAATCATTATATCATCATGATGTGTGACATTTACCCTGCCAGGCACCAGTGTCCAGTCTGGGATTTATCAGAATCATATCCTGCAGTGATGGCTTATGTACAAGTAATTTATTTGGGAAGTGATTCTGGGAAGCATCCAGAGGGAGCAAGAAAATGAGATAAGTAAAAGGAAAATATAGGCAGTGATTAAGATGGCATTGTCAGGGAAGTAAATACTGTAAGCAACTAGAGTTTAATCCCACTGGGGAATTTGGAATCAGTGCAGATCTGGCTTCAGAGCTAACCCACTATTATAGGATGAATTGTAGTCTCCCAAAGATGCCTGTGTCCTAATGCCCAGAACCTATAAATATGTGATGTTACGTGGAAAGGGTCAATTAAGGTTGCTAATCAGCTGATCTTAAGGTAAATAGAATATCCTAGGTGGGCTCCTGAAGGATCTTTTAAATGTGGAAGGAGAAAGCAGATCATCAGAGTGAGAGATTTGAATGTGCTGTGGCTGGTTTTGAAGGAGGAGGAAGGGCCATAAACCAAGGAGTGCAGATAGCCGCTAGAAGCTGGTAAGGAAAAGAAACAGATTCTCCTATAGAGCTTCCACAGGGAATGTAACCCTGTTGAAACCTTGCTTTTAGCCCCATGAGACCCATTTTAGATTTCTGACCTCCCAGAACTATAAGATAATATATTTGTGTTGTTTTAAGCTAGTAAATTTGTGGTCATTTCTTACATCAGCGATAGGAAACTAACATACCCACTCAAGGGGTTAAGGGGGCTGGGGTTTTGTAACATGCTCAGACATGGGTCAGAAACTGCTCCTGCGTGTGGGAACATTGAGCTGGAACAGATACACTTTTGTACCCAAATGAGGAAACCCCAGCCTTACCATTGTGGGTGAGTCAAAGCAGCAATTTTTCTTGATATGAATGTGTAATTCTAGACAAAATTATTTCTTTCTTTGATGCTTGAAGCTCATTCCTATTGGAAGGGACTGATAGATTAATGTATCTGGATGCATGCTTATTTTTAATGCAAGTGATCTTAATGCACCAAAGTAAGTTTAGGTGCATCCCTTACAATCTCACACACTCAAACACACAAATCCTCCTTGGGTACATCTTAACTCTCTCTGCCCCAATAATGTGCTATTCATACTTGACATGCAACTCCAGTTTGTGGATATTCCCAGAATACCCAGAATTTTAGTATGACTATGGCAATGAGTATAATATAATAGAAATGAACAATAGATGCTATTGCAATATTCCCCCCCCCCCACCTTTTCTGTCCTTAAAAACAGGCTAGCATTCAGATTTGAAGAATTGCATACTTGCTACCTCCCATGACTCCCCAGACTGAATGGAGTGTTTCTTACCCCATGCTGTTGTAACAGACTTTAGATCTATACCTCTTACTCACTGCATTTCAGGGTAGCTATTCATTTGATGTTTGTATACCTTGCTAAGCTGTGTGTACCTCTCAAAGTCAGATTTTAATCACTTTACTGTCCTTTCTCTAGCAACTGGATCAGCCACTTGCACATGGTAAACTCTTTATAAATGTTTGTCAAATCAGTGGACAGAAGTTGCCAAACTAATGCTGTGCATTTATTATATTCTCAAAGTATAAAAATTGTGTTCTCTATTGGCCAAGTTAATTTTTTTTTGAAGACAGAAAAAATTGTATTGTTTCAAACACAATAACCTTCTGTTGTGTTGAGTGAATTAATGGTTCGTTACTCTTCTTTTTACTAATACCATGTTTAGCTAACCTTTCCAACCTTTCCAAAAATAACAATTTGTAATTAATGAAATGTAACAACCTAACAGTACCATATAATCTGTTGTTTTAGAGGAAAACACTATTGTGGCTTGGAAAGTTGGTGTTTGGTTCTGCAAACAAATCATTGTGTATCACTCTACGTATGCTACTCTGGCCTCAGTTTTCCCATCTGTAACAGGAGAAAATGAAAATAGAAATGCGATTTTTTAATCTTACTACAGGGAGCTATTGTAAGAATCAAATAACATGAATGGTTTGAAAGCAAATAATACATCTTTAGCAGTCAGTCTTTAAAAGAAAATTAATAAGAGGAAAACAGAAAATTTAGATCTAGATGGTGGACATCTTTCAGAGAAAGCGTTAAGTTCGTGCTCCGTGGATCTTTCAGTGCATGTGAATATTGCTTTCCTTTGTGGTGTAATTTCTGCAATGTATGGTCTTACTTCTGGAAGCCCACTACACAGCCATCTCACACCACTCTAGTTTGCAGACCCTTGGACAGTTTCTTTACTCCATGACTTAAGTGGGACTTAAGGTAATGACAACATAACAAGGTCAATATATTTTTTTAAATGTAGATTTCTTCCTAATATACATTGTAGTGTCTTTTATAGCTTCCTTTTAGTTAATCCTTGATCTGCAGCATATTGCTTTAGATACTCCTTGATAAGAAGTAGTACAGTATCAGAAAAATAAAGTATGTTTTGTCATCAAGGTTTTTTACAGTGATCACAATTCTGTGGACTCTTAACATCTTATATTTTTGCAGCATCCAACTCTTAAAAAAAAAATCCCTGGATGATTTCAGGAACTCCAGATAACTTTGTGCCACGGATGTCACTGGTTTCCTACACATAGCTGTAATGGGAAGTATTAAAGAAGTTAGGCCTCTCGCCCTAACTCTAATCTCATCACAAAAAGGAAACTCTAAAATCTTGCTCATTCAAATGGGAACCTTTTTGTGAGGCACTGTCCACAGGTTGCTAGCGAGCTCTAAAGAAATAATTTTAACTGAGCGGAAATGCAAGCCCAGGTGGGCTGAAATATATTTTGGTAACAGCCCTCTGCCCTATAATTTGTCCCAGTTAATTTTCTTTTTGTTTAGTTTGGTGTCAGTTTTTCTTTTTGCAAATGGCAAGTGAAGGTAGTACTTTGATATTTAATAGAGTTCACATCGGAGTGTTGTGAGAGTGGACTTGAAGGAAAACAACCAGAGCTGTCCCTAGGAAAGCACCTGCATAAACACACACAGGGGCCATATTTGCAACTATATATGGATTGACAAAAATGACCCATACTCTATCCAAGACAGGTATGATGCATTTTACCAGATCCAAAGTGAAAATTTGAATAAATAATTGACGGTTGAACCCAGGTCACAGCCACTTACTCAGCCAGTCAGTCCCCCTCTGGCTGTGTACCCATGAAGGGGACAGCCAAGCTCAGAGTACACGTGGGAAAGGCAAGAAAGCCCTGGGGGGGTCACAGGCATACAGGGGACAGGGCGTTAACCAGATCTTTGCTTGCTGGAAAGAGGCCTCTTATCATCACTCCATCCGATTCCTTCATATCTTTCCAGTGTTCCACAAATTTGATACCGAAGTAAGAATCTGATCTCAATTATCTACTCTAATTGAATATTGAACATTTGTCTCTTTCTCCAATCTTTAAATGTATCTTGATAATAAATCTGAGCTTCTTTGTACTATAGGATTTGGTGGGTTCTTTATTTTGGGGAGGGGGCTATGAATTCTTCAAGTTCAGTGGACTGATATTGAGATACTTGGGTCTAACACTGTATTCTGCCAACTTACTAAATTCGTAAACTTTTGCACTTGTGCAAGTTAGGTCATCTTTGACAAACCCTCAAACTCTTCTCATCAGCTCACAAATGCATTCTTTTATCTGCTCTGTCTTCTATCTCATAATGCTCCTGGGAGAGTCAGATAATAAAAGTACTTCACAAACTGAACAAGTAAGAAAAAAGACAGTTTTCCATCTACTTCCAACATTCATATTTAAACCATGACTTTGAAGCACTCCATTTTAAGACTGAAAAAAGTGATACACTTTTTTTTTTTGGTAAGGAGTGGTAAGTTGATAATTTGCCACAAGAAGGCTCATGAACCATATACACATGCAATCTGTCCCGCCTGTTTTTTAGAATTTTCATTTGTTAACTCAAGTGCAAACTATTGATATTAGTTTGCCGGGGCTTCAGTCACAGAATAACCACAGACTGGTTGGCTTAAACAACAGACATTATTTTCTCACAGGTCTGAAGGCTGGAAGTCCAAGATCAAGGGGTTCGGCTGTTTTGGTTTCTTCCAGGGTCTCCCCTCGGCTTGCAGACGGCTGCCTTCTCACTGTGTGCTTGCACAGCCTCCCTCTGTTCATGCACAGCCTTGACATCCCTTAGTCCATTCCAATTTCCTCTTCTTTTAAGGACAATTTGATTGGATTAAGACCTGACTCAAAAGACCTCATTTTAACTTAATCGCTTTTTAAAGGCCCTCTTTCCAAACAGTAGAGGTTAGGGCTTCAACCTAGGAATTTGGGGGAACAGTTCAGTCCATGGTATTCCACTCTCTTAGACCTCCAAAATTCTTGTCCTTGTATACAAAATACATTCCCCCAATCCCTATGGCCTGAATCTTAACAGATTCAAGAATCAACTCTAAGTCCCAAACTTCAGTAAAAATCTAAGTATGTGTGAGATTCCAGTTATGATTCATCCTGAGGCAAAATTCCTCTCTAGCTGTGAACCTGTGAAACCAGAGAAGTTACCGGCTGCCAGTGTACAGTGGTGGGACAAGCATAGGATACACCATCCCACACAAAGGCAGAAATTGGAGAGAAGAGAGGGGCAGGGATGCCAGGCAAGTAGGAAGCCGAGCAGGGCAAATTCCATTAGATTTTGAGGCTTGGAAATAATCGCCTTTGGCTTGATGCTCTGTCCTCTGGGCCCACCAGGGTAGCCCACCTTGTGGGTCCGCTGAGACAGCAGCAGCGTCACCTTGGCCCTGAGCAGCATGTAGCTTCCCAATACAGCCCTGCCCCTGTGGCCCTGGGCAGCAGGAGCCTGGCCCTCTGAAACTGAGGAGGTGGCTCCGCTTCCAGAAACCCAGAAGGACCCAGCCTTGCCCTCTGGGCCAGATGACATGGTGGTAATGGTAGGTAGCCTTGTTGATTCTGAACAGCCTTCAGAGTTACTGTTTTCCCCTTTTCTTGATGGACATCATATCTTTGCTGCTAGATAGCTCTGTTGTCCCATCCTGTAGAAACAAAATAGCCTTCCTTCATTTTGTCCCATATTTAGTCCGAGCTGGCAGAGTTTCTGCTGGGACAGCCCCATCTCTATTCCCTGTCTCCTGCTCAGTGGCTGATTAGATCCGTGAGTCACACCTGTAATCTCTCTCGGGTTACTGTTCAGCCACACCCGTGGTGTTCCCTCCAGAACATGCTTCCTCATTCTTTGCAATTTGGGCAGGCCGAGAATTTCCCAAATCTTCAAGTTCTTGTTACTTTTTGTTTAATAATTTCTTCTTCAATTTCCTTCTCTCACATTTTACTATGAGCAGTAAAGAGAAACTGGGTTGCACCTTTAATACTTTAGCATGAAAATGCACTCAGCTAAATATCCAACTTTGTCACTTATAATTTTAATTTTCCACAAAACACTAGAACCCGGCTCAGCCAAGTGCTTTGCTCTCTTTATAACGAGGATAACTTTATCACAAAGATCACCTTTTCTCCATTGGCTGTCAATATACTCCTCATTTCTATGGGTCGCCTCAGCAGAAGCACATTTAAACATCTATGTTTCTACATATTTCAAGTTTCTTGAAGGCTATATGTACACATTCTCTAACATGTACCTCAAAACTCTTCTAACCTGTACCCATTAAACAGTTCCAAGGCCATTTCCATGTTGGTAGGTAATTGTTAGAGCAGCATTCCATTTCATGGTGCCAAAATCTGGATTAGTCGGCTTGGGCTGCCATAACAAAATGCCACAGACTGGGCGGCTTAAACCAGAGAAATCTACTGTCTCACAGTTCTGGAGGCTGGGAGTTCAAGGTGTGTACGGTGTTGGCTTCTTCTGAGGCCCCTCTCCTTGGCTTACAGTTGGGCTGCTTCCTCCCTCTTCCTCACATGGTCTGCCCTCTGTGCGTGCACATCTTGGATGCCTCCTGTGAGCCCGGATTTCCTCTTCTTACAAGGACGCCAGTTACATTACTCAGCTCTTTAAAGACCCTGTCTCCTAATACAGCCCCGTTCTGAGGTACCGAGAATTAGGGTTTCATATGAAATTGGTGGTGGTGGGGCCCAGTTCAGTCCATAATACCATGAAATGAGCAACTTTAGTTTAACAAAATGTCAAGGTTAGGAAATGCGGATTGGGGAAAAAGCTGAGACTTAGCCTACACCACCTTTCTGTAATAACATCAGTGAGAAGGAGCCAGCATCTTAATGAGTGTAAACCCTTGTTCCTTTGATTACTGGGGTGTGGGTCAGGAAGGCCATGTGGACCGTGGCTGCTGTAGGTGGAGAGGCTGATGGCTTTGGCTCTCAGGCCTCTTGGATGCAGATGGAACACGGCAGGGGAAGTGCTAAATTGCCAGTGAATTCACTGGCATGCCAATGCTGTACATGAGCCTGGAAACAAAGGAACACAGAGTCTGTGATCATATTAACTGAACCAAAAATTGGGCTAGGAATATCCATCAATGAACTGAATGTGGCTAAAACCAGTATCATCCTAGAATACCTGACCCATGGAGGCTGCTACTTGTCTTGGATGGTTGCACTAGAGGCTTTGAGTGCCTTTCCCATCACTGAGCATGCGTTCTCTGCTTGCCTCTTAAGTCTCATATTGATTAATTGATTCTATTCTTTGTTTCTTAAGAGTATTTAATATCTGTTGTGTTCCGGGTCCTCTACTAGGTGCTGTTAATGCAGCAATGAAGTCATATTGACTCCACGAAGGATCTCATAATCTAAAGTGTTTTCCCTTTCCTCTGGATGCAGAGATGCCTAAAATGTGGCCGAGCTCACATAAGCTCAGCCTCTTCCTTTCCCTCTTGATTTCAGTTTGTCACTGTGATAGGCTGAATGATGGCCCCTCTCCCAATATGTCCACATCTTCATCCCCAGAACCTGTGAATGTATCCTGTTGTGGACTTTGAAGATGTGGTCAAGTTAAATCTTGAGAAGGGGAGATTGGCCTGGCTTATCCAGGTGGACCTCATGTTGTCACAGCATCACAGTTTTCATTGGAGGAATGCAAGGAGAGTCAGAGTCAGATGAGAAGGAGGCTGTGTGGTGACTGCAGCAGAGATTGGAGCGATGCACTTGGGAGGAGGAGGAGGGGGCCTCAAACCACCAAGTACAGGCAGCCACTGTAAATATGCCCTAAAAAAGGCAGGGAAACAGATTGCCCTTTCAGATCCCCCAAAAGAAACCAGCCCTGCTGACATCTTGACTTTAATTCAGAGAGACAGATTTTGAGCTTCTGACCTCCAGAGAGCTATCAAAGAATACATTTGTGTTGGTTTAAGGTACTGAGTTTGTGGTCATTGGTTATAGTAGGTATAGGAAACTGATACAAGCACATTATTAATCACCAGTCAAGCTCAAAATCTTCTAATTTTACCTGCATTTTTCTTTACCATGTGCTTCATATACAATCACCATTAACTACTGTTAACACATGTCCTTAATTGTTCTTAATACTTCCTTCCCTATTTTCATTCCATACTTACTGCCTTGGTTTAAAACTTGGCAGCCTTTCCCTTGATTTTACTGTCATTTTCCAAATGGTATCTGTTTTTAAACTCACCCCCTCCAAAGTATCCTCCACATTCCTTCTAAAATTTTCCTATAAAAGCCAAATGTCCAAAATGTATAAAAAAAATCATACACCTCAGAACAAAAATAACTCAATTAAAAAAATGGGCAGAAGCCTGAGCATTTCTCCAGAGAAGAAATACAGCTGGCCAATAGACACATGAAAAGATTCTCCACATTGCTAACCATCAGAGAAATGCAAACAAAACCACGGTGATATATTACCTTACACCAGTTAGAATGACCACTATCCAAAAGACAAGGAACAAGTGTTGGTGAGGATGTGGAGGAAAGGGAACCTCCTACACTGTTGGTGGGAATATCAGTTGGTGTGGCCACTGTGGATGGCAGTATGGAGGTCCCTGAAGAAACTAAAAATAGAAATAGCATATGACTCAGTAATTCCTCTTCTAGGAATTTACCGTAAGAAAACAAAATCCCTTATTTGAGAAGATAAATGTACTCCTATGTTATATTGCTGCATTATTTACAGTAACCAAGGTATGGAATCACTCAAAGTGTCCATCAGTAAATGAATGGATAAAGAGGAAGTGGTACATATACAGAATGGAATATTATTAGGTCAGAAAAAAGAAAGAAATACTGCAGTTGTCACAACATGGATCGTCTAGAGAGTATTATGCTCAGTGAAATAAGCCAGGCAGAGAAAAAAAACCATATGATTTCACTTATTTGTGGAATCTAAAAAACAAAACAAAACAAAATGAAAAAAAACAACACTAGGCTCATAGACACTGAGAAGTGACTGGTGGTAACCATGGGGGAGGGGTTGGGGTATGTGGATGGAGAGGGTGAGGGTAAAGAGGCACAAAAATCTAATCATAGTATAAGTGAGACATGGGACGGAAGTGCAGTATAGAGAATATAGCCAGTGGTTCTGTAACGTCCTTCTATGTTGGCAGGTAGTAATTACAGTAGTTGGGGTGAGGATTTAATTATGTATGTAACTGTTGAACACTGTGTTGTATACTTGAAACCAGTATAATATTGTATATCAACTATACTTTGATTAAAAAAAGCCAAATATGAACTTGTTCCTCTTTAAAAATCCTATGATGCCTCTTGAATTTCTTTCCCAAACTCTTAAATGCCCTCTTTTCTGTCAATCTTTGCACAGACAGAAATATTAATTTTACATTACCCTATGTTTCCAAAGCATCTTGTATCTATTTTTCTCTGAACAACTCTTATTATATATTTATTTTATAACTTTTGTCTTAGTGTTATTCCACCCTACCAGGGCATCAGCTTCTTTGATAATGGGACTATATCATTCCAGGACTCAGCATCATATGTGTTTTATTACTATACATGAACAAATAAGACTCAAAAGAATGGGTGATAAAATAAGGTAACTGCAAAATTCTTCTGGAGGTGGCATTATAAAATATATGCTAACAATATGAGAAAAGAAAATAAGAAATACAAAAGGATAGCTTCCAAAAGTGTTTTTCATAAACAGCAAAGGCATTAGAGGAAATATCTAACAAAGCTTAGAAACTATTAAGTAAAACAGTATGCAAAGATTTACACCCATATGTAGATATACCAGTGAAGGGATCAAAGAATAAGAGAATAAATATGTTTATTAACATTGATTGTGTGCTTACCACAAGCCAGTTCTGTTTTAAGTGGTATGTATATTGTAACTCTTCTTAAGTCCCTAAAGAACCCTATGAGACAGATATTATTAACTACTTTTAAACTTAGGGAAACTGATCACAGCATTAACACAGGAAGAGATTTGAACCCAGAAAGTTTGATTCCAGAGCCTATCTTCTTACCCAACATCTCTACTACCTCAGCTGGAAGGTTCTGCATTGCCACTGTGTGGTCCCTGCAGAAGTGACCTGGGCTCTCGCCTGACAGCCGGAGCAGGCCAGAATCATCTTCAGAGGTTTGCTTGCATAGCACCATCTGTATTTTTCACCTCCAAGGCTGGCTTCTAAATCTCATCTATTTCAAATTTACAACCAGTAAAGTCTGCATAATCACTGTCATTAATATTTCTAAGACATCTCAACAATTTTTGGAGAAATATGACTGTCCTTATTGTAAGGAACCCTAATTCAATGAGTGCTTATAAATATAGGGAGAGATCTGAGAGATTACCTGTGAGAATGTGATTAGAAGGCAGGTAGAAAGTGGGTGAAGTGGTGTCAGGGACATTGTTGTTTAAGAGAGATGTTTTCAGTGTGACATGCCCAACTTGTAAATGTATGAGTGTTTGATGTTTGTTTCATTGTCCCTTGTGTCAGATAGCATGTAATCAATGTTTGTGGTAGTGCTGGTTTTGAACCATGAGTGGGTCCTAAAATCAATCTTGTGGATTACAATCAACACTTGAAAAAGGCAAAGAAAAGTAACATCGAGTAGAACAGAGCAGTGTTATACAGTACAGCATAGCATAGAAATATTTGCATAAATCCCTACCAAGAATTGCACAGTTGGCAAAAATTAGTGTGACAAATTGTAACTCACAATACAAGAGAGCCAGTTAGTGGAGGGAGTGTAATGAATGTGCCCAATGGGTAGAAATGGGTTGTTTTATCTTTTTTTTTCATTAACTTCTCATTTGATTTTCTGGTCTATGAGAGTACATTTGATTATTGCAGGAAAGATAGGGTACAGTTTTTTTATTTTTATTTTAAAAAATTTTTTATTAAGGTATTATTGATATACACTCTTATGAAGGTTTCACATGAAAAAACAATGTGGTTACTACATTTACCCATTTTATCAAGTCCCCACCCAAACCCCAATGCAGTCACTGTCCATCAGTGTAGTAAGATGCCACAGATTCACTATTTGCCTTCTCTGTGCTACACTGTTTTCCCTGTGATCTCCCACACCATGTGTACTAAACATAATACCCCTCAATCCCTTTCTCCCTCCCTCTCCACCAGCCCTCCCATACCCCTCCCCTTTGGTAACCACTAGTTCCTTCTTGGAGTCTCTGAGTCTGCTGCTATTTTGTTCCTTCAGTTTTGCTTCGTTGTTGTACTCCACAAATGAGGGAAATCATTTGGCACTTGTCTTTCTCCGCCTGGCTTATTTCACTGAGCATAATATCCTCCAGCTCCATTCATTTGTTGTTGCAAATGATAGGATTTCTTTCTTTCTTATGGCTGAATAGTATTCCATTGTGTATATGTACCACCTCTTCTTTATCCATTCATCTACTGATGGACACTTAGGTTGCTTCCATTTCTTGGCTATTGTAAATAGTGCTGCAATAAACATAGGGGTGCATCTGTCCTTTTCAAATTGGGCTGCTGCATTCTTAGGGTAAATTCGTAGGAGTGGAATTCCTGGGTCAAATGGTATTTCTATTTTGAGTTTTTTGAGGAACCTCCATATTGCTTTCCACAATGGTTGAACTAGCTTACATTCCCACCAGCAGTGTAGGAAGGTTCCCCTTTCTCCGCATTCTTGCCAACATTTATTGTTTGTAGTCTTTTGGATGTTAACCCTTTGTTGGATATGTCATTTACAAATATATTTTCCCATACTGTAGGATGCCTTTTTGTTCTGTTGATGGTGTCCTTTGCCATACAGAAACTTTTCAGTTTGATGTAGTCCCAGGAGTTCATTTTTGCTTTTCTTTCCTTTTCTCGAGGAGATGCATTCAGGAAGAAGTTGCTCATGCTTATATTCAGAAGATTTTGTCTATGTTGTCTTCTAAGACTTTTATGGTTTCATGACTTACATTCAGGTCTTTGATCCATTTTGAGTTTACTTTTGTGTATGGGGTTAAGCAATAATCCAGTTTCATTCTCTTGCATGTAGCTGTCCAGTTTTGCCAACACCAGCTGTTGAAGAGGCTGTCATTTCCCCATTGTATGTCCATGGCTCCTTTATCATATATTAATTGACCATATATGCTTGGGTTTATATCTGGGCTCTCTATTCTGTTCCACTGGTCTGTGGGTCTGTTCTTGTGCCAGTACCAAATTGTCTTGATTACTGTGGCTTTGTAGTAGAGCTTGAAGTTGGGGAGCATAATCCCCCCAGCTTTATTCTTCCTTCTTATGATTGCTTTGGCTATTCGGGGTCTTTTGTGGTTCCATATGAATTTTAGGACGATTTTCTCTAGTTTGTTGAAGAATGCTGTTGGATATTTTGATAGAAATTGCAGTGAATTTGTAGATTGCTTTAGGCAGGATGGCCATTTTGACAATATTAATTCTTCCTATCCATGAACATGGGATGTGTTTCCATTTATTGTATCTTCTTTAATTTCTCTCATGAGTGTCTTATAGTTTTCAGAGTATAGGTCTTTCACTTCCTTGGTTAAGTTTATTCCTAGGTGTTTTATTCTTTTTCATGTAACTGTGAATGGAATTGTTTTCCTGATTTCTCTTTCTGCTAGTTCATTGTTAGTGTATAGGAATGCAACAGATATCTGTTTATTAATTTTGTATCCTGCAACTTTGCTGAATTCAGATATTAGATCTAGTAGTTTTGGAGTAGATTGTTTAGGGTTTTTTATGTACAATATCATGTCATCTGCAAACAGGGACAGTTTAACTTCTTCCTTGCCAATCCGGAGGCCTTTTATTTCTTTGTGTTGTCTGATTGCCTTGGCTAGGACCTCCTGTACTATGTTGAATAGAAGTGGGGAGAGTGGTCATCCATGTCTTGTTCCCGATCTTAAAGGGGGCTGTTAAGTATAATTTTGGCAGTGGGTTTTTCTTATATGGCCTTTATTATGTTGAGGTACTTGCCCTGTATACCCATTTTGTTGAGAGATTTATCATGAATGGATGTTGAATTTTGTCAAATGCTTTTTCAGCATGTATGGCGATGATCATGTGGTTTTTGTCCTTTTTGTTGATGTGGTGGATGATGTTGATGGATTTTTGAATTTTGTACCACCCTTATATACCTGGAATAAATCCTACTTGATCATGATGGATGATACTTTTGATGTATTTTTGAATTCGGTTTGCTAATATTTGGTTGAGTATTTTTGCATCAATGTTCGTCAGGGATATTGGTCTGTAATTTTCTTTTTTTGTGGTGTCTGTGCCTGGTTTTGGTATTAGAGTGATGCCAGCCTCATAGAATGAGTTTGGGAGTGTTCCCTCTTCTACTCCTTGGAAAACTTTAAGGATGATCTGCGTTAGGTCTTCACTAAATGTTTGATAAAATTCAGTGGTGAAGCCATCTGCTCCAGGCGTTTTGTTCTTAGGTAGCTTTTTGATTACCAGTTCAATTTCGTTCCTAGTAATTGGTCTATTCAGATTTTCTGTCTCTTTCTGGGTCAGCCTTGGAAGGTTATATTCTTCTAGAAAGTTGTCCATTTCTTCTAGTTTATCCAGTTTGTTAGCATATAATTTTTCATAGTATTCTCTAATAATACTTTGAATTTCTGTGGTGTCTGTAGTGATTTTTCCTTTCTCATTTCTGATTCTGTTTATGTGAGTAGACTCTCTTTTTTTCTTGATAAGTCTGTGTAGGGTTTATCTATTTTGCTTATTTTCTCGAAGAACCAGCTCTTGCTTTCATTGATTCTTTCTATTGTTTTATTCTTCTCAATTTTATTTATTTATGCTCTAATCTTTATTATGTCCCTCCTTCTACTGACCTTAGGCCTCTTTTCTTCTTCTTTTTGCAGTTTTGTTAATTGTGAGTTTAGACTGCTCATTGGGTAATGCTCTTCTTTCCTGAGGTAGGCCTGTATTGCAATATACTTTCCTCTTAGCACAGCCTTTGCTGAGTCCCACAGATTTTGCGGTGTTGAATTATTGTTGTCATTTGTCTCCACATATTGCTTGATGTCTGTTTTTATTTGGTCATTGATCCATTGGTTATTTAGGAGCATGTTGTGAAGCCTCCATGTGTTTGTGGGATTTTTCATTTTCTTTGCGTAATTTATTTCTAGTTCCATACCTTTGTGATCTGAGAAACTGGTTTATACAATTTCAGTCTTTTTTAATTTACCAAGGCTTTTTTTGTGGCCTAGTATATGATCTATTTTTGAAAATGTTTCATGGGCAATTGAGAAGAATGTGTATTCTGCTGCTTTTGGGTGTAGAGTTCTGTAGATGTCTGTCACGTCCATCTGTTCTAATGCGTTGTTCAGTGCCTCTGTCTCCTTACTTATTTTTCTGTCTGGTTGATATGTCCTTCCGAGTGAGTGGAGTGTTGAATTCTCCTAGAATGAACGTGTTGAATTCTATTTCCTCTTTAAATTCTGTTAGTATTTGTTTTACATATGTAGGTGCTTCTGTGTTGGGTGCATATATATTTATAATGGTTATATCTTCTTGTTGGATTGACCCGTTTATCATTATGTAACATCCTTCTTTGTCTCTTGTGACTTTCTTTGTTTTGAAGTCTATTTTGTCTCATACAAGTACTGCAACTCCTGCTTTTTTCTCCCTAGTACTTGCATGAAATATCTATTTCTGTGCCTTCTCTTTTAGTCTGTGTATGCCTTTGGGTTCAAAGTGAGTCTCTTGTAGGTAGCATATAGATGGATCTTGTTTTTTTATCCATTCAGTGACTGTGTGTCTTTTGACTGGTGCATTCAGTCCATTTACATTTAGGGGGATTATCAGTAGGTGTGTACTTATTGCCATTGCAGCCTTTAGATTCGTGATTACCAAAGGCTCAAGGTTAACTTCCTTACTTATTTAAGAGTCTAATTTAACTCACTTAATATGCTATTACAAACACAGTCTAAAGGTTCTTTTTTCTTTCTTCCTCCTCCTTTCTTTATATATTAGGTATCATATTCTGTAGTCTATCTCTTGATTGACATTGGGGATAGTTGATTTAATTTTGCATTTGCTTAGTAATGAACTGTTCTACCTTCTTTACTGTCGTTTTATTACCTCTGGTGACAGCTATTAAACCTTAGGAACACTTCCATCTATAGCAGTCCCTCCAAAATACACTGTAGAGACAGTTTGTGGGAGGTAAATTCTCTCAGCTTGTTTATCTGGGAATTGTTTAATCCCTCTTTCAAATTTAAATGATAACCTTGCCAGATAAAGTATTCTTGTTTCCAGGACTTTCTGCTTCATTGCATTAAATGCATCATGCCACTCCCTTCTGGCTTGTAAGTTTTCTGCTGAGATATCTGATGGTAGCCTGATGGGCTTTCGTTTGTATGTGATCTTATTTCTCTGTCTAGCTGCTTTTATTTATTTTTATTTATTTTATTTTTTTTAAAAATATAATTTATTTTATTATCATTAATTTACAATTACATGTGCAATATTACGATTATTAAACTACCCCTTCATCAGGTCCCCCCCACCAACCCCATGACAGTCACTGTCCATCAGCGTAGTGAGATGCTATAGAATCACTACTTGTCTTCTCTGAGTTGTACTGCCCTCCCCGTGCCCCCCCAACATTACATCTGCTAATCGTAATGCCCCTTTTTCCCTCTTATCCCTCCCTTCCCGCCCATTTTCCCCAGTCCCTTTCCCTTTGGTAACTATTAGTCCGTTCTTGGGTTCTGTGAGTCTGCTGCTGTTTTGTTCCTTCAGTTTTTTTCTTTGTTCTTATACTCCACATATGAGTGAAATCATTTGATACTTGTCTTTTTCGGCTTGGCTTATTTCACTGAGCATAATACCTCTAGCTCCATCCATGTTGTTGCAAATGGTAGGATTTGTTTTCTTCTTATGGCTGAATAATATTCCATTGTGTATATGTACCACCTCTTCGTTATCCATTCATCTACTGATGGACACTTAGGTTGCTTCCATTTCTTGGCTATTGTAAATAGTGCTGCAATAAACATGGGGGTGCATCTGTCCTTTTCAAATTGGGCTGCTGCATTCTTAGGGTAAATTCCTAGGAGTGGAATTCCTGGGTCAAATGGTATTTCTATTTTGAGTTTTTTGAGGAACCTCCATACTTCTTTCCACAATGGTTGAACTAATTTTCAGTCCCACCAGCAGTGTAGGAGGGTTCCCTTTTCTCCACATCCTCGCCAACATTTGTTGTTGTTTGTGTTTTGGATGTTGGCCATCCTCACTGGTGTGAGGTGATATCTCATTGTGGTTTTAATCTGCATTTCTCTCATGATTAGCGATGTGGAGCATCTTTTCAGGTGCCTGTTGGCCATCTGAATTTCTTCTT